>WHYT01017201.1:68155-163756 GCA_009806455.1 Tetrax tetrax | reverse complement strand
GTGCCACCCTCCCCTGGCAGACGCAGCCCCCGTTCCGGTTTGGGGCAGCAGCTGGGGGGGTCCCGTTGGTGCGGGAGCTTTTAAACTGGCTAAGGGGGGTCTGGTTCGGTCCCCCCCGCCCCCAGTCCCAGTCCGTCTGCGGGCGCAGGGCTGCGGGGGGGGCGCGGAGGCTGGGTGCCGTGGCCAGGGACAGGCAGGCAGGCGGTGGCAGAGGGCAGCCCCAGCCCACCCCCGTTCCTGCCGATGGGGTCACCTTGCTGCACCCCACGGGGCCGCACGGGAGAGGCACAGCGAGGGTTGGGGTCCTGTGCCCCCCGCGTTGGAAGGGAATGGCGGAGAGCAGACCCCCGCCAGCCCCACAGCTTCATCCAGCGCCGCCACGCTCCCCGGCACCCTGGGACCACAGGAGGGTTTGGGTGGGAAGGGACCGTCCAAGCCCACCCAGTCCAACCCCCCTGCCAGGAGCAGGGACATCTCCAACCAGATCAGGTTGCTCAGAGCCCCGGCCAACCTGGCCTTGAATGTTTCCAGGGACGGGGCACCCATCGCCTCTCTGGGCAATCTGGGACAGTGTTCCATTGTCCTCAGTGTAAAAAAAAATTCTTCCTTTTGTCCAGTCTGAATCTACCTCCCTCTGTTTTGAAACCATCACCCCTCGTCCTGTCACAGCAGGCCCTGCTGAAGAGTCTCTCCCCAAAAATGCTGCTGGGTTCCCTCTTTCCTCTCAGCCACATCTCGCTGGGGGGCTGCACGGCCCAGATCGTCTCCCCACATGTCATCATGCTGGACTGTAACACCTTCCTCCTCATGGCCACAGGTATGCGGCCCTTTGCGACCCGCTGCACTACACGGCCACGACGACCAGAAAATACTGCCCCCGTTATCCCTGGTTGCAGTGGTGAGGGCCATCTCCTTTGCCAGCCCCATGGTGATTCTGACCTCCAAAGTGCACTTGTCCTGCTCTCATGTCATCAAGCACTTGGTCCGTGAGCAGACGGCCCTGGTGAGCCTGTCCTGTGGGGACACCTCCAGGAACAAGATGGTAGGACCAGCCATGAGAGCCATCACAATCACCTTCGACTGAGGCTGCCCCCCGACATCCCACCACAGGAAAACCCACACAGCCCTGGACATTACTGCGGGGAGAGTGCAGCACAAAATTCGCCACACAAGTGCTACTCACCTCACTGTCATCTTGGGGACTCACTTGTCTTCCTCGGCGGTCTATTGCATGGGGAAGTCTCTCTCAGGACACGCACAACCTGATCGATGTGACGTACCTGCTACAGCCATGTGGCATCAGCCCAATCATCCATGATGTGAGGACCAAAGAGATCAGGGAGCACCTCCTAAAACTCCTGAAAACAGAGGTTTGGGGTAAGTTCCCTGGAGGCAGCAGCCACAGCAAGTGGAGGTGACAGCCCTCGGTGCAGTCACGCAACTTCCTGCGCATCGCTGCGGAAATGGAGCTCTGAACACCCTGTCACGCAGGGGAAGAGAGTTCCATGACATGTGGCGAGAGTTAATGAGCAGGACAAGTCAAAGAAAAAGGAAAGCGTGAAAAAGAGGCTGTATGTGCCCAAACCAGCACTTTCCAGCCCCCCAGGACCAGCCAGGCACTGTCGAGCCCCCTCTGCACTCAAACCAGCTCCCGCAAGCCCCTAGCAGCCATCGCTACCTGCGGCACACCAGTTCCAGGTGAGACCCAGGCTGCCAAACCGCAGGCTCCCTCCACAGACCTTGGGGACCATCTAGGCGACGGTCCAGAATAAGCTCCCAGAAAGCACCCTACGGATGTGGCACAGCACCTGGGAACCGTGGCCTTCGGATGCTCTGTCCTGTGGCTTTTCTCTGTCCCCGCGCCCAGTACCAGTTAACAATCCAGGCTGCAATTAAAATAACCTGCCTCTTCCCAATTATCCCTGCTGGAGGTCCTGCCAGTTGACCCGAGGTCAGCCAGACGGACCTCCTGTGCTTGTGGAGGCCCTTCCAGGCCAGGGGCTGATCGGAGCGGGGACTGTACCATAGAATCATGGAACGGTTTTGGTTGGATGGGACCTTTAAAGCCCACATACTCCAACCCCCCTGCAAGAAGCAGGGACATCTCCAACCAGATCAGGTTGCTGGTAGGCGTTCTCCTGGTTGGTAGATCCAAGTGTCTGATTCCCACACACCCCATCCCAGGTTATTCAATGCACAAAAGCGAGAAGATCCCCAGCAAGGCGCGGGATCTCCTTTCAGACACAGACGATAAAAACATTGCTCTCAGTATCAGGTGAGGAAGCTCACCAGAAGACTCCTCCCTCAAGTCTCCTTGCCCAGGCAAATTAGAAAGAGCTGGGAAGATGTAGAGATGAGTGAGAGGTTCCACCAGCACCCAGCGCCCCTTGGTTGCCGCAAGCACCCTGCACGCACATCCATGGGGCTGCAGGGCCCCTTTCTGGGGGGACCCTCGCTTGCCCTGGTGTGGCTGCACCTCCCTGTCTTCTGAGAACACCAAACCGGGTCAGACCAAAGGGCCAGCCCGCACCCAGCTCCAGGAGCAAACGCACAGGGGAAAAGGGAAGAGACAGGAGGGCAAGAGGCTGGCAGTCGTCGGCTCATGGGTTTGTTGAACCCATGGTAGCACCGGGCCATCTTCCCCCTCTTCCCCAGGAATCGCTTCGTTCTCCAGAGTGACCATGAGACAAGAGCTGGTGCAGAAACAACGTGAGTTACAGCGGTAATTCCTGCAAAACCCGCAGCAGGAAAGGAACAAAACGCATGGCGTTGCTGACACCAAGTCCTTGCTCACATAAAGCATCTAAGGTTTGAATTGGCAGTGAGGACACAAGCACTGGGTGTCGTTCAAAGCCAAAGGGACGTACTCCTGCCTGGTGCAGCCAGCCAAGAGGGACATCTCGGCAAGATCCTGGATCTGTCCTGGATCTCTGCTCCAGTCTGGGATCAGACCCCGTTTCTCTTCTTCCCTTGTTTTCCAGAAGGGCAGCCAAGGACCGAAACACTCACACTCGTCCATCTGGAAGTCAGGCACCCATCAGAGAGGAGAAAACATTTCTCCCTGCACCGAGTCACCCTGAAGGAACCGATGCAGGAGCGAGCGGGTAGTCAGGTCCCCTGCGCCTGGGAAGGAGGGGAGCAGGGCTGAGGAGCAGGAGAGCTGCTGCCAGCCGGGTGGTTTAGTGCAGGAACGCGGTATTTCCGTTCACGTATTCGCTATTTTAACTCCATAAAGTTGCCCAGAGTCCTCGCAGCCTTGCTGGGTCTCTTGGCTGACACATGACGGGGCATCCAGTTGCAGCCTCAGAGAAGCCAGTGATTCCAGATCCAGCCCAGCAGCCGTCCACGCTGGGCACCACCTTCCCACAGGAGCCTCAGCCTCGCGGGGCATGGGGTGCCTCAGGCTGAAAGCCGGTGGTAGGATCTGGCCATGGTTACCCAGCTTTCTCTTTGCAGCTGTGAAAACCTTTAATTCTTGGTGTGTGCTGGTTTTCCTTCTTGTTTTTTTAAAAAAAAAAGCTTTTGCGTTTTTCATCTAAAAAAGTTTCCCATCAGCGTCACAAAAATCTCACCTACGTCCCAAGGTAACACAGCCCCAGCCATTCACAGGGCCACAGGGATCTGTCCAACGCGAGCAACCACCTCTGGAAAAACAAAAAAACATTAAGAAAAACCAAAACAAACCACACAACCCTCTACACCATAACGTGGGTCCCGCTGCAGAGTCAAGGTGCGGTAACAGCAGTGAGCAGACCTCATTGCACGGGACAGCGGTACAAACCGCAGAGGGGCAGCTCGGGGCGCAAAGCCGCTCGGGGCGCACGCTTGGCGTCGCGGCGCGATGACCCCGCCCTGGGGAGGGGAAGGACCAGGTGGTCCCTCCCGGCTCCATCCAGTCCTGTG
Organism: Tetrax tetrax; assembly: GCA_009806455.1. Lineage (NCBI taxonomy): Eukaryota > Metazoa > Chordata > Aves > Otidiformes > Otididae > Tetrax > Tetrax tetrax. The sequence goes on along the minus strand of WHYT01017201.1, from coordinate 159,853 downwards.
CTCTGCAAACCTTGGATTCAAAACTGGCAAATACCACCCACTCCCCGCGCTGTCCCTCCACTGCAGCACTTTGGGCGAGGACCAAGTCGTGGTGCTCTCGTCCCGCCGGCTCAGACCGCTGGAGTGGAGGTTGGGAGGAAACGTTTAACACTTCTTGTGGACGCTGAGGCAGCTCAGGTTCCTTCTACACCCATTTCATTTCCACGGCAGCCGGGGTTTGTCGAGACACTGCCAAAGGGCCCAGGGACAACCCAAAGAAAGGACGCTGTGCCCACAGCTGCTCCCCTCCAGCCGTCTCACTCAGCTTTTACGAGACCCTTCCAAGCCCTCCATCCTTTCATCCCCGCTGGGCATCCAAACCTGGGCTGAACTTCACGAGAAGTTCCACGTCTAAACACCGGCGTGTGGGGAGCAGGCGTGTTCGGGAGGGACAGAGAGCCGGAGCTGAATGAGCTGCAAATGCATATTCAACAAACAGCTGCTCAGCAATATTTTATGCTTGTTCCTGCTTGACTTCAGCGCTGCTGGAAAAAAAATCCAAGGCGATGCAAGAACTCCGGGGAATCAGCATCTCCCCCCCGCACAGACGCTTCATTTGTCCTGGAGCACAAACGAGCTCTGGGCAGAGCCGGGTGAGGCTGCAGGTTCGTCTCTCTGTTTGCCGTTTCTCCACAGCGTCTACGGAAAGTTGGGAGGACGCTTTCTACAGCAAGGAAGCGATACGTTAAAAATTGTAATTTTAAAAACAGGAAAATAGAGAGGAAAGAACCTTGGGGGGAAGGATGAGCTCCTTGTTTTCCTACTGCATTGCGGCTGCAGAGTTAAGAACCTCAGTTAGGTTTTATTGCCATAAATTAAGAAGCGTCAGCTCAAACACACAGAGGCAAAAAGGAAAGGAAAAAATAAATCAGGGCTCTTACAGCTCTGCGTGGCACAGTCGTACCAAGCTGAGCCCAAGCGATGGCATAAAACCCGGGGCCAAGAGCCAGCCAAGGGCCACACTCGCCCCGGGGACAGGAGGGGTTTGAGTGACCCTGACAACAGACAGAGCCCCAGATCCACAGGGTGGAATCCAGCCAAACCAGGGGAAGGCTCCACGCTTCACGGGGAAAACCGGAGCGTGGTTTCCAAAGGGGGAAGCCCCTGGGGTGTGCTGCAGGGTGGCAAGCCCGGAGCTGAGCTTGGAGCAGACCGTAATCCCGATGAAAAATCCCATCTGATGCCGAAGCTCGACAGCAGCATGGCACACAAACCAGGGCTGGTGCGATTCAGCTCTGCTTGATACTGGCGCGCTCTCAGCCCAGCACTGCACCGGGCTCGGGCACTGCGGCCTCCGACGGCAATGGAAGGAATCCCCGTGAACCAGATCAAACGGAAATAACGACACGAGAAAAAAAGAGCCTGGGTTTGTTCTCCTGAGTAACCAGGGAGCTGGAAGGGGCAAACACCCCTCTGTTGCCAGGAGGTAGAAGGCTTTTCTAAAGAGAGTGGATGTGTTTCTGTCCACGAGCACCAAGGGAAGGACGAGGAGCTCAGTTGGCAGCAGCGCTGATTCAGCCGGGATTCAGGGGAGCTCTGGGTGACAGCAATGGAACACCAGACGCGAGGAAGTCATGGAGCATCCTTTACCGGAGGCCTTGGCGAGCGGGTCAACGAGCAGCTCTCAGAAATCGCCTGGGTCCCAGCTCCCAGCACACATTCCCGGGGCCACGCCACGCTGCAGCTCAACAGCGAGTGGGTCGTGCCCGCACCAGCGAGCGCGTTCCCTGCCACGAGCGCGCAGTCGCGAACCGCAGCAGCGGCTTGTCACACACTGCTTGCCACCAGCACGCCTTCGGTCACCTGGCAGCGTGCGCGGCACACACGCACCATGTGCGGCTTCTGCACGGGCGCCTGCGCTCGGCTTTTCTGAGTAACACAGCACAGCGCAAAATCCCATCCCGGAGCCGTGAATCGAAAGCTGCAGGACAAAATACACCGGGACGGGGCACAGCGGGGGGAAGCGTGAGTAAGCTTGCTGTGAATACACGCACTCCTTTTGGCTCCAGGCTGTCTGCCAGGCACTGAGAGCCTGGATCAGCCTGCCTGTGAAAGAGAGGACAAAAATAAGAGGCAGGCAGCTTTATGATGGCACACGCTGTGTTTAGGAAGGACACACGAGCCAGGTCGCCCTGTGACCGCAGGGGATGGGGCCCCGTCTCCCGACGCTTGGCCAGTTTCACCTTCTGAGCCACCAAACCCCCCGTGACCACCTCCCGCAGAACCCCACGAGCAGACATCAGCAGTGTCCCACGGAAGCTGCGGTGCGGGACCAGGTAGGGTGATGCTCTAGATACATCTTGAAAACTGGAAAAGCAAAGTCACTAAGCAGAGTTTCCCAACTCTGGGATCGCTTACCAAGGAAAGAGTTAAAGCTACGACACATCAGAGATCCTGTGTTAGGAGCAGCAGGGGAATAAACAAAGATGCCCAAAGTTACCGGCTTTAGGGAGAAAAACCCGGGAAAGTCTCTCCGGCCGGTGTGGTAAAGAAGTCAGGGTTAATCTTTCTGCAGAAGGGGGCTGGAGAGAACAGAAATGTCCCGGAGAGGAAAGGAGGGTGGTGAGGGCAGCAGCCTGGGACAGGTGAGACCCACGCTCACTGCTCCGGCACAGATCCTTATGCACAACCACAGGCAGGGCCACGGCTGCAGCCCCCAAATCCGCTTAAGCCAGCCCGAACTCCTGCTGTGGCGGAAGGACGGCGCGTTCCCCAGCTGCTCCTGCCCACCACCTCCCATCTGTTGGCACCAGCAGTCGCAAGGCACCACAGCACGCAGCTGTAAAAGCCGTTCCTTCTCTGACTGACAAGAAGCTGGATGACAGCTATGCCAGCGCACGAGCAGCAGTGCGAACGGCGGCTGGACAGCACTCTTAAATCAGCAAACGCGCGCCCTCCTGAATTTAAATTGATTATGTCCCAGCAACAAAGCTCCTAGAGGAGTTTCTCACCAAGAAAGTTCTGCACAGGCCCAGGCTTCGCTAAATTAAGAGCTCACAGGCAGCCACCCCAGAGGCAACACCAGAGAACCGGCGTGTTAGGGGTGCTGCTGCGGTGGACGGACAGCTGGACACTTACAGACGTTATCGTGGAGGCGGCAGTGCCAACGCTTACCCAGATGTGAGGAAGTTCAAGGCCACAGCTCCCATCACTGTGCCTCACACAACTGGAGATGGGACACCTCCACCTTCCCGAGGAGGGGCTGCAGCGCTGCTGAAGATCAGTCACAGCAGCCTGAGGAAGAGCGTGCCCAGGTTTGATGCTTTTGGTGTGGGATTCAGCTGGGAGCAGGGAGAGCTCCTGTGTGCTCGAGGGCTGCCGGGCAGAGCGAGCCAGGAGCGCAGCCCAGGCAGCTGCTGTCCTCGCTGTCCTTCTGGTCTGGCTCGCATGCATTTCAGCCTTTTGGCTGCAGCGTCCCATCATCAGCAAGAGGCACGCGCCTCTTCCAGGCTGCCTCTCTTAGGACGCAGACAGCCGCTGCAGAGGAGCGCTTTGGGCCAAGGCAGGCGTTGGTCCCTGCCTCGTGGCCTCGCATGGTCTCACTGTCTCTGCAGCTTTAACAGGACAAAAGGGCAGCGAGCGTGGCTGGCTGGAGAGGCCGCCGCTGCGGAGTGCGGGAGGCTGCAGGGAACGGTCTCAGCCTGGCTCTTTGCTCAGGACTCCATCGGACAGCCCGCGCTCAGCACGTCACCGCTGTGAACCTGTCAGCCTCCCTCATTCTCCCCCAGCTCCAGGAACCACACACAGTCCAGTCACCACCACCCTGGGTCTCTAGCATTTAAATATCTTTTTTTTTCCCCCCCTCTTTGTAGCTCCGAGCTATTTCCCAGTGAGCAGCAGCACCTTGCTGTCAAGTGGGGAGACGTTCAAGAGGAAAACGTTCAAGACGTTCAGTGTTGCTCTAGCCCAACCACAGCGGAGGTAACAGAAACCTATTTCAGAAAAGGAACTGAGCAGAACTGACCCCGCTCCAGCACTGACAGCCTGCTTCCCCGGGTAGGATAGCAGCTGGGGATGAGGGACACCGCAGCAGGAACAGCCAGGTGGCCTGTAAAGAAGTGACGGGGTTTGTACAGGCGGGAGGAAACAGCCCAAAGGCCAGGCAAGCAGTAGCAAGGATTAATTACGGATTAACCGTGTGGGGGAGAGGGATGGTGGCTCCACGGAGCATCAGCACGCAGCGTAACTCCCACCCCGCGCCCCAGCCCCTCTAACCGCCGCTCCTCTCTCCAGCAGGAAGTGTAAGCCCTCTTCGCTCTTCCCGCAGACCAGAGCGAGCAGAGGGCCGATTTCCACGGCACTCCTGTTTAGGAGCGCCTCAAAGACAGGCAGCAGAACAGCAAACTGCAGACACGGAGAGCCCAGACTGCAGGGTCGCCTGGGAGCTGCTGGGCCGGAGCAGCAGCAGAGGGGAAAGGACCTCATCCATCCACTGAGAGCAAACAAGCGAGCGCAGACAGGCACAAGCATTTTTGTCATTTCCCTAAACCCACCATTGCGGTCTAAACGCAGTTCCCCAGCGCATTTTTGCCTCTCGCCTGTACCTTTCCACGCCCCTGCCGACAGCCTAACACGTCGTCTTTCAGTTCTCACCACTCTCTCTGCCCCACCCACCAGCTGAGGTGAGCACCTTCTGGTGGGGCTTCTGCTTCCCATCAGCCCTGCCCCAGCCCTGGCAACTCCTGAACTTCCAACACTCGCTCAGAAGAGGATTCTTCTACTCCAAAGGCCCTGTCCCCTCAGAATCCTTCTGGTGAAATTTCTCGGGTGGCACAGCTGCCAGGAGCAGTGATTAGACACAAGTCTTCCCCTGGAAGCAGAGACACTTCCCAAGGAATTTGCAGTGCTGCCTTGTAACAGAAACCAGAAGCAGAAGAAACGGGGGCGAGTGCTGGACTGAAAAACCAGACACGAGCTCAAGCCTTACCTCTGGCACGGCCCCAGCTTTGCCCTGTGAGCTCAGCACACCTCCTTCGCTCGTTAGTGAAGCACAGACCTGGCCCGGCTGCAGCCCCGCGCCGCTCACAGCCCTCATTTCACACAGCAAGAGCCTTCAGAGCCTTCTCTGGAAGGAACCGCGCAGGAGGCGCAGGGCTCACAAACAAGGTCCTCTCCGGCTGCTGCAATTCACTTTCAATCAGAAAAAGCGTTCCCCAGACACCACTGCTCATTCCTTTGACATTCCACGGTTTATTGAGTTCGGCTGGAATAAAGGGTTCGCTGTATGGTACACGAGTTCAATAAATATTTAAGAACTGGATGACGAAGCCCATCGCATTAGAGCAGGGAATGAGGTACATGGGTAAGTAAAAATGTGTTATATTTAAAAGATCACATAACTAGCTGGGGTGGATAAATGCAACTCTCAAACGAAAAAAAAAGATGGTGTGTGCACTTCAGAAGGCTTTCTGGCCGAGGACAGCACGGAAGCCCTCGGTTTAGAGTCGGTTTTTAATGCAGAACAAAACGCAGGGCAGCAGCTCTGCCATTTCCTGGTCAGAACTGCACAGGAACATCCACCCAGAGCAACGCCCTGGCAGGCTGCACGGAGACGGGCTCTCCAGGTCGCAATGCACCTACCTGTCTGCACCTTTGAAAAGTGTTTTGGGAAGGGAAGGGGACAAGGAGAGGAGGAAATGGTGGGAGAAGGGTGTGACTGGCAGAAGTGCACACACTCAGCTTTCTCAGCTTAGCAGAAACGGTTCCTTTGCCGTGACAGACAGCATTGCGAGCGCACAACGCCCCCAGGCCGGGGATGTTCTGCTGTCCTGTCACAGCAGAGGAAGAGGTGTCGGCCAGGGCTGCCTCCTCCTCTGAAGACAGGAGTAACAGCCTTTAGCAAATGAAAAGAACGTCTGAAGTCCCCAGGACAGGTCTTTAAGGCAAGCGGCCTCAGCACTTTCCCCGTCTGCTCAGGAGAAGTCCTGCCTGGGGGGTTCAGTGTAAGACCATGCAAGAGCACTTCAGTTTGGAGAAAGCCCAGCTACTAAAGCAATATACAAACCTCTGCACCCTACCCAAACCTGTGCACCACCCCAGACCGGGTGGGGAAGCTACAACACACTACTGCCATCACCCCTCCTGCCACAGTCCAGCAAGCCTCTACATCCTGAAGTCAAAGCAGATGCTTCCATCTTAGAGGGACTCCAGCCAGGGGGAACGGCTTTGCTGGCACTGCAGGGCGGATCTGTTAGGAGCCGCACATCATGCACTCCTCCCGGTTTTCCAGGGAGCACACCATGGCTGCTTTATTCCTCTCCTTCTCTTCCTCCTCCTTGGAGGCCTTCTCCCGCTCTCTGAGTTTCTCTTTGTTCAGGGTGAACTGGATGGGGTTCGCAGCGGGTTTTGTCCGCAGATAGTACATGCCGGTCTTCAGCCCCTGCAGAGCGAAAGCACAAGTGTGAGAGCTGGGACCAGCTGGAGGTCAGGCAAGCAGCACACTGCTGCCGCCGGCCTCACAGGGGTGTCTAGCAGTCAGGATTAACGGGAGCAACGCTACAAGCACCCGCGGCTTTCTTGCTCAAGAGAGATATTCCACCAGCAGGACTGGGTTCTTGGAAGGAAACAACCGTTTACCCTTCTAAGAATCAGCGAGACCAGCTTTTTGTGAGAGACCTTATCAGCCCCCACTTGCTATCTGCGCCGAGCAAGGCCGCCCGCCCGCCCCGCCGCTCCCAGACACCTGCTTCCAGCCGTAGAAGTGCATGCTGGTGAGCTTGCCGTAGTTGGGCTCTGCGATGTGGATGTTGAGAGACTGGCTCTGGTCAATGAACGCGCCTCTGTCTGCTGCCATCTTGAGGACAGTTTTCTGGGAGATCTCCCACACCGTCTTATAGAGCTGCTTCAAGTCCTCCGGAATCTCGGGTATGTTCTGAAAGGAACAGGGAGAGTTTGCCAATGAGGTGCGACCAGCGACTGCGCAAACGTTCGTATTCATAAAATTCTTCACCAGTTGCTGAGACTTCAGCAATCCTGACCAGAACTAAGGCTTTCTGCAGCTGAACTGTCACTGAATCCAAGCTCTCTGTACCTGAAAGCACCCAAGCATAGCAAAACCATTCTCGCTGAACCAGCAGAGCTTATTTTGGGGAATTTGAGTAAAAGCTGTTTGCAAACAGAACGCTACTGTTTCGTCCTAAATAAGCAATCCAACAGTTCATGCCTGCCCCAAAACTCATGCCAAGTGCGACGCACCTTATTAGCGTGCGTGACTCCAGGCACAACAGTCACAGCAGCATTTCAAACCCTGCAGCATAAACGATTCACCCCACAGAGACCCTGCTGCACATGACTTCCGGACCGGAACGCCATATACTCGGCTCGCGTCTCAAGCCCGCTCCCTGCTCTGAAATTACCCCTTTATAATGGTGATGATTAAAGGTAACGCAAACATTTGCAGACTCTGCACGCAGTGGTGCAGCCTGACCCGGTATTTGCTGTAGCAGTAACTCGCAGGACATTTCCATGGGGTTTCTCCGCAACACGGGCAGGCTCCAGCAGGAAGGAGTTACCACTGCGGTCAGACGCATCCCCTCGTGTTTCTAACGGAAACGTCACGCGTTGCAGCTTTCCCTCCCCAAGCCAGCTGAAGTCACTCACACACAGCAGAAATCAAACACACCGTGTGGCAAATCAGCCCCCAGCCAGCACTTCCCAGAGCAGCAGGAATCCCTGCGCCCCGCTCCCGCTTTTTCACACGGACCTGGATAGAGCCGTTGTGGGCAATGATCTGGTTCTTCATCTCCTCGTTCCACAGGCCCCTCTCTGTCAGATCTTTCAACAAGTGCGGGTTCACAACCTGCCAGGGCAAAGGCCAAAGAATGAGAGCACTGCACGTTCTGCTCAGCTGTACGCCCCGCCTGAGGCACAGACGCTTCTTCCAGCCCAGTACGCGTAGGTTTTTAAGCGGCTGAACGAGACCTTGTGCAGCGCTGACAAACCGTCACTCTCCAGCCAGCCCGTGCAGATGGCCAGGGCTAAGACAGCAGGGCGACAAACGGGAGGTGCTGCTGGCCACTGCAGAGCACAAAGGCTGGCTGCAACGCCCGGCTGACACCACTCTGGGGCTGAACTCCTCAGACACTGACGGGACAAGTTACTGGGCATCAGAAATGGGAAAGGGGGTGTATGGAACTCCCCTGCATGAGGAATGCCAAAAGACGTGCAAGATCTTGGCTTACCAGGGCCACTGACCACAACCTGGATTACCAAACACGGGTGAAACTATCAAGACAGGTCAGAAGGGGAAAGAACAAGATAGGTGCAGGCTGTTTGTTTGGGAAGAAAAACAGCAAACTTTGCCTTGCTGGGATGGGGGTACCTGTCCAGCAGCCCTGCACGGCGCAGCAGGTTAATAACCTTCTGCTCTGACCCCACCGCCTGTCCGATCGATCCTGCAGGCGGGAGGAAACGCTTTCCCTCACATCCGTGGCACAGCCCAGAGGGGACGGACAGACCAGAGCTCCCCACAGCCAGATGTTCCCATTGCCTCACACAGAGCTCCTTGCTGCCTCCAGCCTCCAGAACTCAGGTCATTTCATACTTTCCTAAACGACAGACCCCTCTGGATCCCACAGCTTTTACACGACCTCTTCAGATCTGTTCAGTGCTTTACGCACAGCTCTTTCCTCAGGACTGTGCAAAGCAGCACGGCGGTCTCGGTTACCCTTCCTATAGCACTCATGCTCCTTCAATCACAGTGCCACTGCAGATGTTCCCCTCGGCGCTTTCGGCCTTCGACACAAACATCTAACGGAACTGAGTTACCAAGGGTGTGGCCTGCCTCGTGTCTCTCTTAGCAGTGAAAGTCATCAAAGATGTGAAAACAGAAAGCTCTTTCCCACAGCTGCCTCGCTTACCTGAAACTCTCCCGAGAGGACTCTGCGCGTGTAGATGTTACTGGTGTAGGGCTCGATGGACTCGTTATTGCCCAGGATCTGCGCAGTCGACGCAGTTGGCATGGGGGAGAGGAGGAGGCTGTTTCTGACGCCGTATCTAGCAACAACAGCCAAGAGTTAGAAAGCTTCAACCAAGTGAGACCAGACAGAAACGACCCAAGAACAGCACAGTTTACACACTGCCTGCAAAGAGCCAAGCAGGCCGGTATAAGGAGCTCTCAGCTCACGTGCTCAGAAACCTCACCTTCTCCAGGTTTGCGAACCCAAGACTTCCTGCAGGAAACACAGGAAGCTCCACTAACACGGAGGTCAACATGGAAGCACAACTAAAGCCTTTGCTGTTTTCATCTTTAACCACAGGCTTTCCAAAATTATTTAGCCACGAGAAAGGGTGCTTAGGAGGGGAAAAAAAAAAAAAAACAAAAAACCAAATCTGTCAGGCACTCCACAGCTCCACGGCACTCAGGCAAATCCAAAACAAGGAGGCTGGGAAGAGCCTGAGACCTCTCTGTACACAAGACAGTAGATGGATTTACTAAATTCAAAAATCAGACCCAAACAAATTTAATAAATTCATGACAGGCTCTTTAACAATTCCTGTCTTCAGAATGTTCAAGGCTCAGCTGCTTTTCCCTGTCAGTGGGGAAAGAGCTCCCAAGCCTGGCTGACTCTGGTTCACCCATGACCACACCGGTTTAACTGGAACACAAACCATTCTGCTGGTGCATCCGAGGAAATAAGAGCTCAGCTAAACCAGAGTCTAGGGGTTGCTCTGTCTGGCTTGTAAGAACAACCGTGAAAGCAAACCATCCAGAAAACGCTTTTGAAGAAGAATCTCCTGGGGCAGGAGGGGAACACATAGGGCCATTTTTACACCTGCACCCTATTTTTGTTGTTAGTCAGACAAAACATATCACATCTATTTTACACCTAACACAACCTGTGCAAGAATACTCACTTGGCAATCTTCTCCTTTAGAGCGCTCCAGTCCCAAAGATCCGACGGGGTGACGTTCCACATGTCGTACTGAAGAATCTGAGGAACAGAGGTGTGGTCCAGATTAGACAGGGCACACTTTTCTCCACGTTTCATAAATCACATTGCAAACTGACCTGTTATTAACTACTCTCTACAATTCAGCCGCAGCGAAGCTCTTGTATAATCTTCCAAACACTCAATCTTTTAATCTCAGCCAGAACAGGGAGAGTCTTGCTTTTCTGCACCTCAGTTTAACTTACGCATTTCTTATGGAACTCAGGCAGCCAAATGACGGAGGAGAACTCCAGCACCGTTTGTACTGCTGCAGTATCATCAGCCTGAGGTGTTCACTCACACATCTCCCTCTGTGCCAAAGACCAGGCACGGTCACATTGCCCCCTTTCCACGGCTCTGGCCCTGACCCAGGACAGTTCTGGTACTCACTCCTTTGCTGACAGGAGACCCCTCATACGTCTCGTACGGTCCTTGCTCCTTGGCGAGTTCACAGCTGGCCTCCAGAGCACCGTAATAAATGGTCTCAAAAATCTGCTGGTTCAAGCGCTGGGCCTCGGGACTTTCGAAGGGGTACCGCATCAGGATGAAAGCGTCTGCCAGGCCCTGCACACCGATGCCGATAGGACGATGGCGTCTGTTGGAGCGTTCAGCCTGCATGGTGTGCAAGCAGAGAATAACTACCTTCAGCAGAACTACACAGAATCAGAGGCTGGAAGGGATATGGTTGGAAAGGACCTCTGAGAGGAATTCTCATCTGTACCATTGCCTTAACTTTTACGGGCCACCCATTGCACTGCACCAACCCACGTTCCAATTCTGCCCTGCTCCCCACTGTTTGTTGTTTGGTGGGGAAGGAATTTGAGGACCCAGATTAAATTTGTTAGAAGCGATCACTGATTTTAATTCCTCAACCTGACACACAGAGGGAGCCACGACTTAGAAATGAACACTAAGAACTTCCTGAAAAAAAACAAAACAGGCCCGAGAGGACATTTAAACTCACGTATTCAAATTGCACAGGCTAGAAAAATCTGATCCTCATCAGGTTTGGCTTCACACTTTGGGTATTTACTTATTTCCTCCTGCAACACCCAGCTCTGCTGCTTGCCTTTCTATGTCCTTGCAATGCAACAAACCCTGCTCCCGTTCCTCTGCAACAATAACCAACCCTCTCCCTGCTTTCCTTCCAGAAAGCAGTCTACACGCCCTCCCAAAAACACATAAAACCAACAAGACTGAGTTACACCTTCTTGGGATCTTTCCAGGATCCTCCTCCCTGTTCCACTTTCCACTCCATTCCTAGCGCTGTTCTGTGCTTTACTGAAATCCTCACACATTAAAAGATTCCAGCTGCAGAACCATCTCAAGGGGAGGCTTTTTCCACAACTGCTTCACTAAGGAACCGTTCTGAGCTGAAGCCGAAGAAGTCTCTAACAACAGGTCACATCTGCAACCAGGCAGTCAGTGGAACTCCCAACTGTCTGCCAAAACAGGTTTACAAAATCCCCGCCGATTCCTGCTGCCCGAGACTGAACCGAGATTGCTCTAGGACAACAGGCCCTGCGTCTCCCGCGCTCGGCACGCCGCCAGCGCCGCACCAGCTCAGCACGGCGCTCACCTCTGGCACAGGGTAGTAGTTGATGTCAATGATTTTGTTCAGGTTTCGGACAATAACTTTAGTGACTTCAGCTAGCTTCTTGAAATCATACGTGTGCTCTGAAGTGACATACATGTTTAGGGCTATAGAGGCCAAATTACAAACTGCAACCTGTGGAGAAAACACAGCGAAAAGAGGAACGTCAGCCAACGCCCCATGCAGAAACCACAGTCTCAGTCCCAGAGCACGCTCTCTATATGGAAACAAAGAACCAAGCAACATACAAGGCTGGAAAAATGTTCTTCTTTCTTCTCTACTATCTTATGAGCTGCAAAAAGGGTAACAACAATTCAAAAAGGTTTAGTACATATCAGCATCACCATAAAAATTCAGTTCTCTGGCATGGTCAATCCTGTTGCCCATAAGCCATCCTTCCAGAAACTAAGCCTAACCATTTCTCGTGCTGCCAGAACCAGCAGCTGATCTCAGTGAGATCCAGGCCATATTAGGGCATTTTTTGAACATTTTTTAACACTAACATTACTTCTAAGATAATTGAAACAAATAAGCTAAAGTTTCTTGTGGACTGCAGGCAGGCAATATGGCTGTCCACCTCTTCTAGACTACTCAGGATTTTATGAATACACCAAAGAGTGTGAGCAAAGCGCAACTACGAGCTCAGGCAGTGGAAACTGTACCTTCATTTACAACAGCCTGGAGGCTCCTGTTCTCCACCCACCTCATCTTTGCTGGTGTACTCCACGATTTCTGTACACAGATTGCTGCATTTGATGGTCCCCAAGTTCTGCTGATTGCTCTTCCGGTTGCAAGAGTCTTTGTACAGCATGTACGGTGTGCCGGTCTCAGTCTGTGACTCAATGATAGCGTACCAGAGCTGCTGGGCCTTCACCACTCTGCGCACACGGCCTTGCTTCTCGTAACTGCAAAAGGCCACACGTTGCTTAACAGTTCCCAGGCTCTCAAAAAACAGCAGTGAAAGACAGTAATTTTGATCACAGCATCAGGTTCTCAGGCAGGCAAGACCAGTCACTTCTGAACTGTGTGCACTCTGAACTAGCCACAAGAGTCTTAAGAGCAGGGGATCAAGACTGTCATCATTTAAAGGAAAGTGAAATCTTCCACTACAGCATCCTAGACAACTAGTTCAAAACAAAGCCATCAACTGCTTTAAGTGGAGATCACGTCAGAATTTCCCCCTATCAAGCTAAAGCAATCGTTCATGCACAGTTCTGCCTTGAGCAGGTCACTCTTTGAAGCAAACGGTGAGCAGACATTCCCCACCTTTGTCCTTTTGTCAATCTGATACTGGAACTCACTGACCAGTTAGGAGCCAGCACCACAGACCAGTGTTTTGGCTCCCAGACACCACACAAGGGCAGTTCTGTGAATGGATGAGTACTATTTAAAAGTCTAGCCGCTTTCCTTACCTTTCATATAGCTTCTCAAACTCCTCTCCCCAAACCTCTTCCAGGCCAGGACACTCATTTGGACACATTAAGGACCAGTCCTGCAAGAAGGAAAAATATTCAGAGACAATCTTTAGGCACACTGTTAATCCAAAGCATTAAACTTCATCAGCAGACTCTGCTGTAAACAGGCACATGCAAACCACACTTCCCATCGTGAAAAACTGGGAACCAACTCTGCCGGCAGACGTGGGGAAGGTGTTTACCAGACTAGTCAGATTTATTTAAAAATTGTGTGAACATTTATGATCAAACTGCATTTTTAGTTTTGAAATGACTGGTTCTCAAGCTAGAACTCATTTTAAAGCAAATACAAGCAGTCATATGAAGATCAATTCACTGAGAAGATTTTGATGCTTTAAGGAAACTCCAGAGTAAAAATTTAGTGCAGCAGTATCAGTGCCTAAGCCACGGGCTGCAAGATCTAGCACTGCAGCAAAGTATCCCCCTGGAGTTCTCCAACTCCATTCTCTACCTGCCCAGCCGTTCTCACTGGGGTGCAGCAGCACTTTCTGGAAGTTCCTTTGCTGCCAGGAAGACAGCGCTGCAACCCTTTGTGAACCCCATCCCAGGGCTGGCCACCCGTTTTGCCGTTAGCAGGCCTGTTCCGCAGCGATCAAGCTTCTTACCTGGTTGGTTTCCACTCGCTTCATGAAGAGATCAGGAATCCAGAGGGCAAAGAAAAGGTCTCTGGCTCGCTGCTCTTCCTTCCCAGTGTTCTTCTTTAAGTCAAGAAACTCAAAGATGTCCAAGTGCCACGGCTCCAGGTAGATGGCAAAGGCCCCAGGTCTCTGATCCATCAAATACAGTCAACATCAGAACAACCAAAATCTCCTGCACTGCTCCTGAGTGCACACAACACCCTAAACTAACTGGAGCTTAGTTTTAAAGTCTTGTTAAGGCAATTTCAATATGCCGGTTTGTGTTACTTATTGGAACTGGGCCACGTTACTAGCTCCAGATTCTCAATTAATTATTTATTCTCAATTAATTATTTAGTACCAAAATTGTATTTCCTCTGTGTCAACAGGAGCTTGACAAATCTGAGTCATGCCCCCATAGACCTCTGGACTATCTGGAGACAAAGGATACAGATCAAGAAGCTTTCTACAGTCTCACACTGAATTCACTACAGGGCATTCAAGGAGTGACCTACAACCAGTGCCAGAGGCTGACCTGACACGTGTGTATCAAAAGATACCCCCGCAGGGCAAAATGCAGAGTGCCAGGGGAACACCGGAATGGCAACAAGCAGGGAGAAAATGCCCTGTTTCAGCTGTGTGTCACTACCACCACTTCACCACCTCACTGACGTTACTGGGCCAGCCTTTCACAGAGCTGGAACCTCTGCCTCTGACCTGAGGTTCCGTTCCCGAACTGAGCGCAGCGCCAGTACCTTGTTACCACCTTGATCCACGTAACGGGCAGTGTTGTTGTACACCCTCAGCATCGGAACGAGCCCGTTGGAATTTCCGTTTGTCTGCAAAGGCACAGGAAAACCGTCGATACTGAAAAACAATGGCCTGAAGAGATGGGCCTACATTCCCTGTATGTCTTTCAGCAGCCTGCAAAACTCTTACACCAAGAGCTAGGAACTGACCGCCCCAATCACTTCTTTGGTAGTCCCTCCCCCTGCCTTTTTTTTCCTAATAGACAAATGTATATATATTAGCAGTTAATGAAACATACCTCCTAACTTCTTGCCTCTACATTATGTAATCTAAAGGCTTGCAGAGGTTACATACGCTGTGAAGCACACGTTCACAGAGGATTTGAAGCAGTCAGACATACAAAAAGGAAAAAGGGCTAATGGGTGCATCTCTCAGCGTATTCCTAGGTTGCTAATACATAAATAAGTTGGAATTGTCTGATCAAACAGTGGAATGTGATCCTCTGCAAGGACTTCTATGAAAACCAACCTTTTTACCTTAGAGCATACTGAAAAGGGAAGGACTGCTGCTGTGTTAAACTCGCTTGGCAGAAGAAGCGTTGATCTGGCAACTGAAATAGAGACATTTCCTGAAACCAGGAGGCTAACCGCTGCCAGGAACACCATCTGCACACTCACCCCAGCAATGTAGCTGCCCGTGGCGCGGATACAGCTCACAGCAAGGCCGATCCCACCCGCAGACTTCGAGATCAGCGCGCACTGCTTGAGAGTGTCATAGATTCCCTCAATGCTGTCATCCTTCATGCACAGGAGGAAACAACTAATGAAAACAAATAGCTTTAGCACACAAAGATTAAACCAAAAAAGTCAAGAAGCATTTCACCAGGGCTGCAGAAAAACAAGGGTAAATACTGAATCTTTAACATGCTATGCAAAGCAAATGAAGCAAAACCATAGGTTGCAAAGTGGAATAAAGGATAGCTCTAGAAAACATAACGAGCAGTAGTTGTATTACTGATACCTGTGTTATAAGCAAAACATTTTTAAAATCATACCAGTTACACTCCCTACTTTCAGCATGTTCTAGAAAACAATTACCAGGATTCATTTTGTAACGTTCAGAAGACTGTGCACACAAGTAATCCTTAAATAAAATGAGCCATGTAAAGATTTCCGTTACCTGTAGAAGCTTACAGACACCTGTGCGTTTTTCCCCAAAGACTACACTATATGTCAAGTTAAATTTGACAGCAGCTTCTCAAAACTTCATTAAAAAAAAATCAAAGAGACATAGCTACCATTTTTTTTAAGACATTGTGAAAGGTTTTAATTTAAACAGACGCAGTCTCCAAAACCTTATCTTCATCCAGTTATGCATTAAGCAAACTTGGAAGGCAAAGGTACCTGGAGAGCTGAGGCCGGTTGGTGCCTGCGTTGAATAACGTGGGGGAGGCATGGGTGAACCACTTTTCAGAGAGAAGATTGTACGTTTCAATCGCAGCGTCAATGTCGTTTTTGTGGATCCCCACCGACACCCTCATCAGCATGTGTTGAGGACGCTCAGCAACTAACACAAAAAGGGAAGGGGAAAAAGAACGTCAGCACGACGTACAGGATCAGTACAGACGTGGAGGTCACAGCAGTAAGCTACAAACAACGTGCAAAGCGCCACTCGAGAGCCAGAGCTTTCACAGAATAATGCAGGTGGGAAGGAACCTCAGGAGGTCTCTAGTCCAATCTCCTGCTCAAAGAAGAGTCAGCTAAGAGAATCACACTTCAAGCTGACACAGTTCTTACCTTTTGAGTTGATTTTCAGCAAGTAGGAGCGTTCCAGAGTCTTTAAAAAGAGAGAATATATTTTAGTAAACATGTCGATTTCAGCTTAAGAAAAACAGCCTATTAACTCCGAAATCCAGCACCTTCATGCCCCTTATCCCAGGCTCCAACAGAACACCAACCCCCACCCCACTCCTCCTCTCGTTAGTGGCACAGGCTATTAGTGACTAATGACTAAACAAAACCCGAAGTCCCCTGTAAGACTCCAACACTGAGGACTCTACGCTTTGGGTACGGAGCGGTGGTGGAGCACAGAGCTGCAAGGCTCAGCGCTACCTTTCAACCCACAGTGAATCAAAGCCAGAGACAAGGGAGTGCTTGTTCTCCACCCCCCCCCCCCCAAAGGATTATTAGTTATACCACCACAACGCCTCCCAAACAACCTGCGTTGCAATCTGCAGCGCTGGGTGTTGAACGCACACAACGACCGATACGGTAAGCCTACACCTAGAGCAGGGGCCTTCTGAGCTCGTGCCGAACGGATCACAGCAGAAATTACAGGAGGGGCTGTCAGGAATCGCAGATCTATACACCTCCAGGAACACCATCCCCCTTCAAGGGCCCCTCCTTCCATCCGTGCCTACACTGTTGCCACAGCTGCTCTGCTCTTTCCGCACACCAGCTCTTTCCTCATTGCAGACTCCCTCCCCCAAACCAGAAGGCACCACACCAGCTGCGCTGGTGGAGACTCTGGGCAAAGACCCCAGTTCTTACGGAGATTCACGGGAGCTATCTGAAGCACCCCGTGCTACGGAAAAGCCAAGCGCTCTCCAGCGAACCCTCCGCAGAGCCCGCTGCGCCGGCGAAGATCAGCCCGTAACGGGGGCAGCAGGAGGAGCAGATGGTGGGGGCGCAGTAGACTGGACTGCTTGTGGGGGAGATGTTCCAGGAGCACGGAAGACAACAAATGCATGGGATGACACACCGAGAACAACCGCTACACAAACAATGGGGAAACCAAAAATCCCTTTTTTGCTTTATTAGGAATCAGATTATTTCCTAGAGGAATGGTACGAGCTGGGAAGCTTCCAACAGCACCCAGTGCTACCTGCTGCGAAGCAGTTAGAGCCCAACAGCAAAAATATTACAGCAGCCAAGGGTACACAGCGAAGCCGAGAAGAAAGTACGAGCCATCCGGTTAGGCAACCCTGCGCAGGCACTCTGTTTCTGATGTCCCACCTGCTCCGGTGCCCTCCTGGCCCAGATCTAGATCATTCTGCAAGCATTCCCACCCTTCCCAGAAGCTCAGCTCCAGAGCAGTACCAAAACAGCAGTCTTCACTCTCATGAGTAACGCGATTTTACCTTAAAACCAAAATAGTTGTAGGAGAAGTCTCTGTCATAGATAATGGCAGAATTCAGGCGCTGAAAGGAAATAATACAGAGAAAAACATTTACAATCAGATTTTTTGTGCCTCACATTAAGGTATAACAATGCTATCACTGTGTGGCACTTCTGGCCTCAAAGGTCTAGTGAAACAGACACCCGGTCAGAGGGAATGAAGTAGGGAAGAGCACTTTGCTTGAAACAACAACTGCACAGTTTTAGCTTTTTTTTTTTAAAGTACAATGCACAGTTGTTGGCTACGTTTTACTGAAGTCTAACTAGACACCAAGACACCCAAGATAGAATCAAAATACAGACGTGACTTCCCCCGAAGAACACAGACCTGGAACAGCTTGAAATCAGAAACCAGACCTCATCTCTCCTTTCTGTGCACACAGAACAGATTGATGCCTCAAAAGGTACTTTTCTCAAATTAATCAGTTGTGCTGATCACAGCTACGAGGACAGCTGATAAAACAGATTCCACTACAGAAACATTCCTACATGAAGGAAGCTCCTATATCCTCTCTTTTAAACTCTCCAGAACAGAGCAGTTATACCTGCACTGCTTTCTGCATTGGCTTTTTGTCCTAAAACAGACATGGCTTACTGAAAAACAAGAAAATAAATTATCTGAACTAGTTTACTGAATTTTTAAAACGCAGAAGTGAAAAAAAAGTTACGTACGTCTTTGTTGGCCAACACTATGTCTAGAGTTTCTTTGGAGATCATCGGCGAGTGCTTCCCGTTGTGAGGGTTTATGTAGTTGTAGAGATCATCCATCACATCTACACCAGAGAGGTACTTAAATACACGGACACCCACGGACCTACGTACGCATCGCCTGCCGCGTGTTTCAGGGATTTACCAGGCAGGACTACCCATCCCCTCAAATAACCCCCTCCAGCTCCAGAAACGTACAGATTTTCTTCTGCTTGCTCAGTACTAGTACTAACCTGTTAGCCTTAAAAATACACTTCTCTTACAATGGTCTTTAAATAGAATTTATAACACATAATAAACGAGAAAGAAAGTGGGTGCAAGCAATCAGTTACATTTTTCGTCAATCTACTTACACAGGTACTTTTCACAAAACAGGCAATTTTACTTTCCTTGTGACGTGCCTAAAACTCATGTTCTTTCATCTCCATGGCATTTTCAGTTAGCCTGGGCACTTAGTAGCTTCTGCTTAATAGAGACATTTCCATCTTTGTACCCTCTAAAGCTCCCATCCCGTTTCTGACTAACTGCTGTCCAAGTGCCCCGAAGAGACTTACCACTGAACACTTTCTTAGTTTCTTTGTGCAAATTGGACACTGCAATCCTTGCCGCCAGGATAGCGTAGTCGGGGTGCTTGGTGGTCAGGGTTGCGGCCGTTTCAGCAGCCAGTGTATCCAGTTCCACCGTCGTGACACCACTGTACAGCCCCTGAATCACTTTCATGGTGATCTGGGCCTGAAAAACAAAAATTCTGAAGGTTAGCTACCTGTTGTTGCAGAAAACAATCCTTTTTCTACTCTGAAATCCCGTTTCAACGGGATCCAAGACATGCTTCACTATAAGCAGAACCGTTCACTCTGTTTGAATAGCAAAGCAACTTAAAATACCAAACAGTCTTGGGGAAGTACTGACTCCTACAATTTTTAAGTAATACTGGGACAGAAGGGAGAGCGAGGAAAGAGCGAAGAAAGCAGCAGCTGTCAATCCAGAATCATTAACAGCTTCTTCTCTGCAGACACCTTCCTAACGGCTGGAATAGAGCAGCAGCAAAGTTCCCAGGGAGAGAAGTCAGACTAAAGCAGCACTCGCTTGGAAGTTTTGAAACTCCAAATGGAGCCTGACTTTGTAAATGCCTGATGAGATATGGAAGTTCTACACTTAAAATCACTTCATGATAAGAGCAAAAAATGCCAACCCTGTAGGAGACACGATGGCTTTTGCTTCATGGCTTAACCTAATCTTCATCTGCCAGTTGGGACCTTTCCTGGGAAAGGACTTTTGCACCTACCATCTCCGAAGTATTTCCTTCTTTTCCCTCGAGCAGTTAGGATCACAGGAAAAAATAAGAATGCAGTGCTTCACAGAAGATTAGCCTCACTACGAAGACAGGGGTATTAAGAGTCAGGAGGACTAGGAATCTTGCTTCTGTCCTAACATCAACTCCCTAAGTCACTGAGGTCATGTCAGTGTACTTTGTGTTTCAGTAATCACGTCACTAATGCTCCTCTTCCTCCTCTCCATCTACAGCCGAAGAGCACTACTTTTCGGGTCAGAATAAAGGTCAAATATTTTAGAGATGCAATTTAAGACATGAAAACAGATCATTAGATCCTGGAGATGGAAAGAGCCTAAGCTGGCAACTCCAAATGAACAGACTGGGTGGGCACATCTGTGTAAAATTCTCAGAGATCAACGGATCCATGCGGGAGTCACCCTCCGCACAGGCTTTGGAAGGAGAAACCCACACGGGTGGGATCAAAGTGCACTCAAAATCCCACGCAGCTCAGAAAAACAAAGTGGGGACATTATAATGACGGGGGGGGGGGGTCTGTCAGACAGAAAGGGCACCTTGTTTTACTACAAGAGGATCAAAACCTACTTTCTGCTTTGTAGATCAAAATGGGAGCAATCTACCAAAACCAAAATACGTGAGTTGGAGCAACAAACAACCCTTTTTTAAGTACAAGAAGCTTCAACAATGTTTGAGGCAAAAGCAATCTACAGTAGGTAAACTGATTTTCCCCCACCATAGTCTCAGACTCTGCATCTGTGAAGGAAAAAAACCTCAGAACACAAACAATTAGAAGAAATACATTACAAATGCATTTGCCAAGAGTTCCTGCACAGGCCACTGTGCTTGGCTTTCACTACGGACGATAACTGGGCAACAGCTGCGCACTGCTGCTGGCTTTTAGCAGAGATCAGCATGGGAGGCAGAGAACAGGACAGCAGGGAAAAGGACAGACTCACGGGATCGACAAAATCGGCGTTGAGCCCATAGCAGAGCTTCTGGATGCGTGATGTGATCTTGTCAAACATGACACGCTCCTGGCGTCCATCTGTTGGAGAAGAGGTTACCATCAGAGCAGCTCCCGTTACGATAAAGAACCAGTTCCGCACAGATCCTCCTGCCCAGCTCCTCACGCCAGGAGCCAACCCTCTTCCGGGGGAACTTGGGCTGGGAGTCACCAAGGACAACCCGTTCAGGCCCAAGGAGAAGAGAGGCTGCCCCTCCACCTGGGCACGTTCTGGCCGCAGATGACCCGCTCTACGCGGGACCCCTCACTCAGAGGCGCAGGTCTCAGTTCAGGGAAGAAATAAAAAAGCGGCTCACGCCACTTGAGGAGGGGCAGCAGTACCCGCTGCGGGGCCGAGCACTTCCCACCCCCCACACCCAAACCTTTGCACAAACCCGGTTCTCGGGACCACCCCCGCAGAGACGGGAACCCAGCTGAGGGCCAGCCCCCCGCAGGGGCTGGGGACCCCTCCTCGGCCGAGCGCTCTGCTTGACCAAAGGCGTGGGACCGAGCCCGAGGCTCACTGCCACGGCGGGGGGGAGCAGGGGGGTCTCGTCCCCCAGGCCCGGTGTCACGGCGGGAGCGCCCCCCCTTCGTGCTCCCCCCAGTGCAGACAGGGCGCTGCTCCCTCGCACCCGCTGCCGCGCAAGCCGCCCCCAAATCAGAGGGGGTCCCGTCCTTCCACGTCCCGTGAGGGCCCCTCGCAAAGCGGGGGGGGGGGGCACCTGCTCACTTTAGGTGCCGTGAGAGGGACCCGCAAGGCAGAGGGAGGGACCCCCCGGAGGAGGAGGGGGGCCCATCCCCTCCCCCGGGGGCCGCGGGAAGCCCCCCGCCCCGGCGGGGCCCCCTCACCCCGCTTCACGACGTGCATGGCGGCGCTCGGCGGCTCGGGGCTCCCGGCGGCTCCTGCAGCGCCAGGCGCGGTCTGCGCGCTTCCCGCTCCCGCCAACCGCGCTGACCCCGCGGCGCCGCCGTAGCGCGCCACCCCTCCGGCCGAGGCTGCGGGCGACATCTTGTCTCCGGGCACCGCCTCCTTCTTTGCCCGCTTCCCCCGCGGCCGCCACTTCAGCGCTGCCTTTCACCGTTACCGGAGACTCGTCCCGTTCCCCATCCCCACCGCTCCCCCGCTCCCCCCGGCAAACACCACCCCGCCAGGGAAGCGCACGCCGCTTGCCCGCTTCCAAGATGGCGGCCGACAGCCCCCCTCCCCATGGAGACAGGCGGCAGGACGGGAAAGGGCGGGTCAGGCCGGCGCCAGGGCGCGGCGTACGGAGCCCGCCAAGGGACAAAACGCCCTCGTCCTGCGCTAAGCTGTACAGCAATAACAATGGCAATTATCGTTATACTAAAGCAAGGCCCAGCCGTAATGTTTAGTGCGACCCGACAAACGAGAGGCGGTCCCACAGCTCCCTTTCTGCCCTCGCCCCGCACAGAACGCCTCTCCCCTGGTGCAGAGGCCCGTAGGCACGGCGGCCTGTGCAGCGACATGGCCCCTGTGAGGGGGCTGGGGCGGGGGACAGGGGGAGCTGGCACCCTGCGAACAGAAAGGCCCCAGGGACACGCAGCCCCCGGGGGGCTCTGAAGGCCGGGACAGGGGGACACTGTGCTGCCATCAGCCAGGGCAGCGGGTGCCATAGTGACGTGAAGGGCGCACACCTCACCATAGAGACCTTTTGGGATCTCAGAAAAGCCCATGACCGCCCTTAAAACATCAGGACTGGCAATGTCAATGGCATTATGCACATAATCCAACTCAAAATAGTACTTCCTCGCTAACCTACTCTGAACACCTTAGAAATAGGCAGCCGACCAGCAGCTGTGGCACTTGTGAGTCTGAAATGGCGTGACAATATCTTGTGTTTGTGGTTTACAGTACCTTCTTTTTCTGCACAGAGCCCGTGAAGTGCCTCTTCGGCCCCCGAGAACCACACCCGCCCGCAGGGGACGATGCTGGGCAGCTGAACGCTACACAGCGCCGACTGCGCGTGGGAAACGGGCAGCTGGGGTGCATACAGCACCGCAACGGAAACCGCAGGTTTTGCACCGCAAGAGTATAACCATCCGACGTGCAAGTTACCCTCTGGCTGAGACTAATCCTGTGAGTCTCAGCAAGAAATCCCAGGAGCTTTGGTGGCACAAAGTGACTGGAAATGCAGTTATCTGTCTCTTCAGGATGGACCACTGTCCGTTCCCACATGAGGGTGTTGATTCCATTCAGACTCGGAGCAAAAACGGCAATTACATGTTCCTCAGCGCTGAGGTTTGCTCAGCCTGACCCCGCTCAGCTGCAGCAAGCCGAGATTCCATTCAGACTCTGAGCAAAAATGGCAATTACAGGTTCCTCAGCGCCGAGGTTTGCTCAGCCTGACCCTGCTCAGCTGCAGCGAGCCGAGCAGGAGCACTGCACGGAGCCTGGCAGCCCAGAGTGCTCTCAGCTCAAAGGTGTAACACAGGGAGTTTTTTTAATTGATCACAAAATGGAAATAAATTCAGGGTTGTTTCTCTATTTTATTGGAAAGCAGGGCTACCGACGGAAAAAGCATGACATTTTGAGCCGTTTGAAGCTGTGCTTATAGATCTTTGCTCTCAAGTTCTTCTACTTTCTGTTTTATTCACTCTTTTTTTTGAAAAAAAAACAGTAGTAGGTGGAGCAGTTGTTTCATTTCACGAGGATGTGACTGTACGCGGGGTTAAACTGCTGCAGAGGAAAACCAGCCTCCTCCCCTCCAGCATGGCTGTGGTGAGATCAGAATGACCAAGAAAAACCCAGCGTAGGAGAGGTGACTTTTGGAAGGAAATGTAGCAATGAAAAGCAAACTTCCTGAGGCTGTGCAATACTTCACCTCCACCCAGCGAGCGGGGGGTCTGCGTGTGAGTCCACTGCCCCGGCATGCTCTACAGGGAACCCGGGATGCTGGCCCAGCAGAAGGCTGCAGGGATTTGTGTGTTCCCTCACTCCAGAGCTGACATGCTATGTGGTGTCTTGATGCTGACCTCTTTTCTGGACCAGAAGGTCCAACCTCCCTTTCAGCAAGGTTCAGTAGAGTTCAGGCCACTCTTCCAAAACAGCCGTTGATGAGGCTGATTATGTATCTGACTACATAGCTGGTAAATGTGGGCAAGTCTTGAGTTCACATCTTCCCTTTGAAGGAGGGGATTCACACTTGTGCTGCCCATCACGCAAGCAGCACTGGCAGGCTGCAAGTCTCCTCAAGACGGAGGGTCTCTCCAGCTCTCCTGATGAAGATCTCTTCTTCCCAGCTCTGCTGGCTTGTACTGTGCGCTTGTAGGTCCCATACTGGACTGAGGGGAAATCCTGAAGATCCTGGCAGTGCTGTGATGCCCTCCTGGTGCACGTGGAGAGCTGTTGGGCTTGAAGAACATTTCTGGGCAAAGCAGGGGAAACCGTGAGAGTGAGGGGGAGGCCTCGAGTCATGGACTGAGCTGCACAGAGGTGTCTTCATCCTGCCAGGGACAAAGGCACGGGCTGCTCTGTGACTCCGGCTCTGGGGGCCTCTGGGCTACACTGGAAGTTGTGAGTATCCTACATACTTTGGGGGTTTCGTATGGGATCCAGTCTATGAGGAGAAAATACAGACGGAAGAGTCTAATCCTCCGGTTCCTCGTCGTTTTGTGGGTCAAAGCGCACTGTGCTGGTTCCCCAGCTCTGATTACTGGTTCCTCAGCTGCCCCGTGGGACAACTGCATGAGAGCTCTACCGTAAACAAGGCCACCAAAATCACCCAAATTAAAAACACCTCTTCCATTCCCCGCTTCCAGGTGGGATTACAGTTAATCCCCTGACACAGAAACATCTGTAGAAATGCTGCTCGTTGGCAGAGACTGCTTGGTTTTGATTGTTTCCCTTGCAAGCCCTAGGACTTCGTGCTGCCCCAGGACTACGGCAGCGCTCTGGCAGATGGCGTGAGATGGAGCCAACCACAGTCACCAAGCAGAATGACTCTGTCTTCCTTCGGTTTCCTCCCATGACCAGCTTCCTTTTTGCTCCTGACTTAGGTTTGATTGCAGTCCCCTCACAAAGACTTTCAGAGGGGGTGACCAGCTTAGCAGGTCTCTGGGCAGTTCATGGCCCATTCCCATCCTGCAGAAGTGTCCTCGGTTGGAAAGAGTTGATTCTGCTGGGCCTGTGTTGGAAACCTGTCCTTTCCTCCACTCTCCCTTCCCTGCTGCAGTGGCGGGGGATAGTCCTGGTTCAAGGGTTATTTCCTTCTTCTGAGGAACCTGCTCTGTTCAGAGGTTAGAAACAGCTAGCTCCAGCTGCAGCGTGATGGCCGTGGCCAAAGAGAGGCAGCGGCCGTGGAGAAATAACAGTGAGAGACAGACAGAGCTGGTGTGCGCAGAGGATGGGGATCTGGCCCAGCGTCCCCTGGAAGATGCAGAGGAAGGGAGGCGGAAGCGCTGACAAGAGCAGATGACTCAGTGCTGGAACGGGGGAACTGGGGGGAAATACTGACTCTGCATGGGTGGCTCACAGCTTTAAGCTGAGCTCCTTCAGCAGCTGCTACTACTGCTGACGTGGAGCCTGCGCGCAGGCGGCAGCAGTCTGTCTCCCAGAACAGCCGCACCGCTATTTCTGCTCCTGACTTGGCTGCCTGGTTTTCCCAGCAAACGGGCCAGGAGAGCACAGAAACGAACTGGGAAAGGAGGGTGGCAATACCGGGTGCTTGGGGGGATGCAGCCGTTAAAGCTAACCTGGAAAGGAAGATGGAACAGTTCCTGAAACTGCCCCTTCCTTCCGCATGGACGCTGCTCAGCTTAGGGGGGACAGTGGACCCCTCTGTCCCCTTCGCACCGCTCCCCACTCTTCCTCGTGCCTTTATGCCCCTGGCCTGCGACACTGGGTGGGAGCCTGGCACCCTTGTCCGCCTCCTCACGCTGCTCTGCGGCGGGGTCGGGATGGGCTGCCCCGGCAGTGCCCCGGCCCCGGTGCCCCTCCTGTGCGGGGCCGTGGCTCAGCCATGGGTGTCCAGGGAGCCCAGCACGAAACGGCGTCCCAGCTTGGAGCTGAGCGGGGCCACCCCAGCGCATGGCCTGCACCGAGCTCTGGGTGAGCAACGGGTCCTGTCTCACCGCACCGAGCGCAACCCCGGCCCCAGAACTCGTACGGAGCAGGCGTGATGCCTCTCATCCCTCCTGGCTGCAAGAGCAAGCGGGACGAACCGTTTGCGGGGGGCCATGCAAGCCGTGGTTTGGGGGTGCTCGCAGGAACCTCGTCGCAGCGGATCCCGCGCCCCACGCCGGGGCTGGCCAGGGCGGAGCTGCACCTGGCGCAGGTGCGCGTCCCTCCCTGCCCTCTCCCAGCAGGAAATGTCGTACAGCGGGCACCTCGACACGCCGGGGCCCCCGGCCCCCGCCGCGCCGCCGGAGCCCACGGTAGGACCGGGGCCCTGAGGGGACACAGCTGCCCTGCCCCGCACTGCCCCGGGCTGCAGGAGCTCCCGCTCCTGGTGCTGGCACCCGTGGGGTGCCGGTCACCCTCCGCAGCCCCGTCAGGGATGTCTGGATGCTGCGTGGGTCTCCGTGGATCGCTGTCCCTTAGCCGCCCGCGTGCCAGGGCGATGGCCAGCCTTTGGGTCTCAGCCCCGCTGGGTTCCTCTGCGATCCCCCCGCCGTGGGGCAGTGCCCTCCCTCCATCCCGACGCGTGGACACCTCCTTGCAGTTTGTCCCTTGGCAGCAGTTTTGCGGAGCTGCTGGTGTTTCTCAGGGTGCGCAAAGCAGCCGGAGCGCGGTGTCCCCGTGGGCGCAGGGCAGGTGTCCCACCCGTGTGGAGGGCCCTGGCGAGGCCGTGGCAGGCGACGCTGGCTCTGCTCTCCAGGGCAGTTGGGGTTTGTGCTTTTCAGAGGCCGGAACATCCCAAGCCAAGGGGGTCTCAGCTCCCAGCTAAGCCGGGGGAGCAAGGGGAACATGAATGGTGGGGGAGCTGGGGCTGCTCGGCCATCGCCGGTGTCTGGCCTGGGGGGGCTGCGGGCTGCCCGCGGGGCACCAGCTGTCTGGTCCAGCCACGGGGGCACGGGATGGGACAGGGCTTGGTCACAGTGCCAGCGCCGGATGCTCTGGGCAGGCACAGGCTGGGCTGGAGCCCTCACGTCCCGCTGTGCCGTCTCCCCACAGTGCTGCTGGCTGCTGAGCACCGCTGCTCCTCGGCCCCATCCTGCCTCTCCTTCCCGAGCCCCCCGGTGACGTTTGGGGTGGGGAAGGAGGTGAGGAGCAGGTCCTGCTGAGCCAGCGGGGACCATAATAGCTGCATTAATTGCCCGGCAGTGCCTGTGCCCGGGACGTGGGCGCTGCGGGTGCCTGCACGAGGCAGCCCTGCGGGAGAAGGGCAAGAGCAGCACCCTGGGGACTTGATCGTGCTGTGGCAGGTTTACCGCATTCCCTGGTGGCATTTTAACTCCCCCTCCATCACTGCTGACCTCCCTGGGGAAGGCGCTGCGCATTTATCACCGCCTGCATTCAAAGCAGCAGGGAGGCTGGTGGCGTGACCCCTTTTGGAGGTGCTTTTGACCGCCTCTCCGTTGCTCTGGGCGATGGGGGACAGGGATGCTGGTAGCAGGGAGCCCCAGGAGGTGTGGGGATGGCAGACGCTGCCGGAGGCACAAGGCAGCCCCTCAGCTCAGCAGAACATGCTAGGTTTGCGCTGGCCCTGCCGTGCCCGGGCTGGCTCCGCAAACACACCGGGCATCCCTCCGCCGTGCTTCCCGGACGGCTCTGGGAGAACAGGCGGCTTTGACGCGGTGCCGGACGCGGGGCAGCGCCCGCTCAACCCACGGCAGAGTTAATCCGCACCCTGTTTCAGGCACCCACAGATTACGGAGGGCTGATACCCGGTGCCTCACAGGGAGGCGCGTGCTGAGGCTCGCCCCACTGTCCAGAATAAACAAGCTCAGGGTGCCGGCACTCCCGGCTGCCATCCCCTCGGATCAGTGCCCGGAGGAAGCTGTGCTGCGCCCGTGGACTTTGCACAAGAGCAGATATCTCGGTGCCCCGGGGCCGCATGCAGCCAAGAAACCGTTGTCCCAAAATGCCCAGGTCCTGGCAGCCGGTGGCACTGCCCCGGGAGAGCCGCCCGCAGCGCACGCTCCGTTGGGAGAAAGGGACGGGGCTGGGGAATGGATTTCAGGGTTCCCACAGCCTCTGCAGAGCGTGGGGCTGGAGGAGCCGCTCTCGGGCTTTGGCGGGGGTTCGCAGAGCGCTGTCCCGCTCGGCTGTCCCGCTCGGCCGGCCCGTTGCCTCGCCCGTTCCCTCGGTGCGAGGCGAGGGGGATGCTGCCGGAGGGTCCCTGCTGGGTCAGCCCCCTCAGACCTGGGAGGGGCACTGCAGCACGCGGGTGTTTTCCATTTAATTCAAAACCGGCTCCTTTGCTAAACTGAGCCCTCGCGCCCCGGTGCAAGAGAACCCCGGGCAGCCCAGCCCTGGGCTGGCGTTGCGCCCGAGCTCAGGTCTGGTCTCAGCCGTCCGCTCTGGCTCTGAGCTCTGTGGATCACAGCGCTGCTTCGTCCCTCAGCGACGCTCCTCTGCCTCAGCGGTGCTCCCTGCGGGCTCCCGCAGCTGGGGGAAACTGAGTCACGGCAGCGCTGGCCTTGCTGGAGTCAGCGCTGGGACCAGAGCCACACGCTCCTGAGGCCCTGTGCTCCGTCCCTGCGGGCTGCGCGTGGTCGGGCTGAGAACGGCTGTTTGTGTCTGTTGTGACACTGGTGCTGAAGAAATTCCCTAAGCAACAATGTCCCCGAGTACCATCGTACGCTAGAGCCCCCGGCCATGGGCTCCCCTCGCTCTCCTGCCAATCCCCTTCTCTCCAGGCGGTCTGGAGGGTGGGTCAGGACCTGTCCCGGAGGGATGGGGGAAGCTGCGGCCCAGGCGGCAGAGGGACCTCCAGGCAAGGACCACCTGGCCAGAGCAGCCTTTGCGGGCTGGTTTGGCAGGACCTGTGCCCGAGGAGGCTGGTGCTGGTGGAAGGGCTCACAGCCCCGAAGTCTGGCAAGCACCCCTGCACCCACCCTGACGTGCCCGGCACAGGTTTCGGGGAGCCCCAAAGCCCCTCGAGGATCCAGCTGCGTTTTTGGGGAGAGCTTGGCCGTGCCCAGCGCTGCTCAGGAGCCGTGCAGGGGTTTCAGGCCGCAGCCAGTGGTTCCTGACGCTTTGCTCCCCTCCGCAGGTCAACATCTTCCAGATGGAGGGTCCGACCGCCCGCCCCGCCAGCCCGCCCTGGCCGGGACCCCTGCCTCAGCCTGAGATTCCGGCCCCCAGCCCGCCCCGCGAGACCTGGGCCGGCAAGTACGAGTTCCTGCTGTCCTGCCTGGGCGACTGCGTGGGGCTGGGCCACATCTGGCGCTTTCCCTACCTGTGCTACCGCAACGGAGGAGGTGGGTCCCTGCCGCGGGCACACGGCCCTTCCCTGGGCACCCGGCACGGCTCGCTTCGCCCTCGTGGAGGCCAGGAGCACGGGGGCTGCGTGACGGTGCGTGGGGTCTGTGTGCTCCGGGACACCAAACATGGGGGATTCAGAGATTTGGGGTCCTGTGTTGCCTGCCTGGATGTCACCGCTTTAATCCCACCGTGAGGACCACAGGGATGGATGCTTTAGGAGTTCAAAACATCTCCCCGTGCCTCTGCAGGGGGATTTCTGCTCCCGCTGGCGCTGCTCCGTGCTGCCGGGGATGCGTCTGCCCCTGGGGTGAGCCTGCAACACCGGCCTGGCCGGCTTGGGCCAAAAAGAGCCAGCGCCAGGCGGAGCCCCTCTGCAGAGCCCCAGAGAAGGGGGACTGGGCCAGGAAGGCAGCGACCCCTCCGCAGCGCCGGCAGCCCCTCGGCAGCAGGGACTGCCTGGTGCCAGGCGCTGCGGGCTGCGGTGCTGGAGGTGCCCAGCCGCTGTAATCCCGTTCGGTCGGGCAGGAGCGCCGGGAAGGCGGCCAAGCGGGGACAATGACCCGCCACGCTTCTGGGGCGGGACAAAGGGCGGGCAGCTCAGCGCGTAGTGGTGCCTGCTGACAACACCCTGGGGTGATGCAGCACCATGGCCTTGGGCTGCAGGACGGGAGAAACTCCCCAAAGGTCGTTCCTGAGCCCCAAAGGTCGTTCCTGAGCCCCGAAGGTCGTTCCTGAGCTCCTCGCTCCTGCTGCCGGCCTGACGTCCCCCCTGCACGCGGCCGGAGTGCCCACCTCTCCCCGGCCGGCCCTCGCCAGCTTTGCTGAGCCCCCTGCCATCTCCCCTTACGCCGGGCATTGCGGAGATCGGCACGGCTCCGCTGCCGCCTCGGGCTCACCAGCACCCCGCGGGCTCGCAGCCCGCCCAGCCCCGCAGCCTGCCCTCCCCGGAGCGCTCTGTCCGGCTTTTACCCCACGGGTTGTCTGCGTTTGCTCCGCGCTGCCCAGTTAAATTGGGGATTTGCCCCATGGGCACTCCTGAAACCACTGACACCGCGGTCGTGTGCTAACAGGGCTGGTTCGGGGCAGGCGTGCTTGTGCAGTGGCAGCAGCGTGGGACGCGGGACCGCGGGACCCTGACTCGTGCCCCATGCTCTGCCCCACGCTCCGGCCATCCCTGACTCCGCAGGCGTCCCCAGCTGAGCCGATGCGAGCAGGCCTGGCATGGGACCCCCCTGCGCTCGTCCCCGCTGCCCGCCGGGCCTGGTGCCCGTCCCTGTGACGCCGCCTGGGCCCGGGGCAGCACCAGCGCCTCGGCGGGACGTGCCAGGGCTGGGCTGCACCGAGCTTTGCACCTTGACTCACGGGCGAGGAATTTGGCCCCTGGGGCAGGGCCAGCTGCCAGGTGACGGCGCTGCTGTGCCCCGCGCTGGGGCGGGGGTGCAGGAGACATGGGGGTGCGGGGCGAGCCCCATGGGGTGGGGGGGACAGGCAGTCGCGGGGCTTTTATCCCAGGCCTCTGCCAGAGCTGGGCAGCGACTCCCCTGCAGCGTGCGCAGCGGATGTGGCGGCAGCCCAGTCCCCGAGCGCTGTGCTAACGAGTGTTGGGCTAACGAGGAGTCAGCCCCACAGCTGCTCTGTCAGGGGGCTGCGGGAGAGCAGGCTTTGAACACGGCATCGCGGCTGGAAAATGCCCCTTTCCGACAGAAACTGGGCCTGGCTGGGGCTGCAAGGAGCAGGATTCCCACCACAGAGAGGGCGGTTGGTGAGAGGGGCTGTGTAAAGGTGGAGATGCAGTGTAGTGCCGGAGGAAACACCGGGATCTGCTGGGGGTGCATCCCAGGGTCCTGAGCATCCCAGGGCTCTGAGCACCCCAGGGCCATGAGCATCCCAGGGTCCTGAGCATCCCAGGGTTCTGAGCATCCCAGGGCCATGAGCATCCCATGCTGCCGAGCCCCCAGGAACAGGGCCTGCAGCACAACTGCAGCACCCACAGCTGCACCCCAGCGCTGCTCCCACTGCCCACCCCAAGCCAGGGCCAGCGGGATCCCGCCAGCTCCCAGCTCCGGCCCCCGCTGCGGCGCTCAAGGGGAACTCGTCTGCTGGAGCCAGCACCCCTGGGAGCTTTCCCTGCTCCGCTGCATCCTGCCTGGACATGCGTCCCCGCTGAGAGGCCAAACCACTCACGTCCGTCCCCTGGGGAGCCCGGGCTGGTGCCAGCCACCCCCCCAGCCCACTGCGTCTCTCCTTCTTCCAGGCGTCTTCCTCATCCCCTACTTCATCATGCTGCTCATCATGGGGCTGCCCCTCTTCCTGATGGAGCTGAGCCTGGGCCAGTACGGGGCTGCGGGGCCCATCGCCGTCTGGAAGTGCTGCCCGCTCCTCAGAGGTGGGGCTGGGGCTGGGGGCACCTCTCCTCCCTGGCCCCACGGCCACCGGGGCCAGCTGGGCTGCGGGGTGGGCACGGGGCTGGGACACCCCCTTGGCGAGGCCCCAGCCTGCACCCCGAGTCCCGGGGCAGGTCCCCTGCCGCCTCTCCACCCCTCGGAGCGGTGCCGGGGGTCCGGGGGTGCGCACAGGCGTGGTTTCGCCCCCTCAGCAGCCCCTCCCGTCGCGCAGGCGTTGGCGTCGCCATGCTGATCGTGTCCTCCCTGGTGTCCCTCTACTACAACGTCGTCGTCGCCTGGGCTCTCTACTACCTGGCCTCCTCCTTCCAGAGCCCCCTGCCCTGGTCCTGCCGAGCCCCCAGGAACAGGGACCTCTGCCAGGTTGGTGGCCCTGGGCGGGCAGCGCTGTGGGGTCCGGTGCCCGGGGTGGGATGCCGGCACATGGCTGGGGCCAGGGCTGGGAGGGATGGCGGGGATGGCGGCGGTGGCGGTGACCGGCCGGGGCTGTGCGTTGCAGAACACATCGGGCAGCACCGGCTGGGTCAGCGCCAGCGAGGTTTTTTGGAAGTAAGTCCCTGCGCGGCAGCATGGCTGCGTGCCACCCTTGGTCCGTGTGTGGGGGTCCGGCCCCGGCTCCGTCTCCCCTGGTCCTGGGGGGCCGGGGCTGACCCCCGCGGGCAGCAGTCGGTGACGCTGGAGGCTTCGTGAAGGGCAGGGCGTGGGCGAGGTGGGGGTGCCCCATGTCCCCGTCCTGCTGACCCCTGTCCCCGCGCCGCAGCGAGGAGGTGCTGGGGGTGAATCACAGCTCCGGCCTTGGGGACCCCGGCCCCGTGCAGTGGCCCCTGGCCCTGTGCCTGCTGGCCGCCTGGGCCCTCATCTTCCTCCTCATGCTGAAGGGCATCCGCAGCGTGGGCAAGGTGAGGGGCAGCGCCGCGGGGGTGGCAGGGGGCGGTGGGGGGCTGTGGTGCTGGTGGAGCGGGGCCAAGCCCAGCGTGTCCCGCGCAGGTGATGTACTTCAGAGCCACCTTCCCCTACCTCGTCATCCTCATCCTCATCATCCGGGGAGCCACACTGCAGGGCTCCCTCAGCGGTGTCCGCTTCTACCTCTCCTCGGACTGGAGCAGGCTGCAGAGCGCCCAGGTAACCCCGCGCCGGGGCTGGGGGTCCCCAATAGCACCCGTTCCCCCCAAGCCGGGGGCAGTGGGGCTGGCGGGGCTGGGGAGTCCTGCAGCCCCCCGCACCCATGTCCCCCAGGTGTGGAGCGATGCGGCCTCGCAGATCTTCTACTCCCTGGGCATCGGGTTTGGGGGGCTCCTCTCCATGGCCTCCTACAAGAAGTTTGACAACAACGTCATCCGGTGAGCGGGGCCAGGGCGCAGGGGGGTGGGCTGGGGAGGAGTGGGGTGGTGGCGGGCAGGTCGGAGCCCCATGGGACCGTGCGGCCCATCAGGATGCCCCCACCTTCATCCTCACCCCATGGGTGTGGGGCTGGGACACCTCCCGGGCAGGGACACCTTGGTCATCGCCATCGGGAACTGCTGCACCAGCCTCTTCGCCGGCTTCGCCATCTTCTCGGTGCTGGGGCACATGGCCTGGAGGAAACAAGTCCCTGTGGGCAGCGTTGTCGACTCAGGTGCGGGCTCGGGGGGGGACCCGTGCCGTGCGGTGCCAGGGATGTCCTGGTGCCCGGCGCAGGGATGGGGCGGGGGGGCTGCAGCTGAGGTCCCAGCCAGCCTGGTCCCAGCGTGCTGGGCTCGGCTGCGGCGCCGCGTCACGTCCTCTCACGCTTCCCTGCACCTCACCCCGCAGGCCCCGGGCTGGCGTTCGTGGCGTACCCTGAGGCCCTCTCCCTGCTGCCCGGCTCCCCGTTCTGGTCCATCCTCTTCTTCCTGATGCTCCTCACGCTGGGAGTGGACACTTTGGTGATTGTCACCTCGGGCAGCTCCCTGTCCTGCCCCGTGCCTGGCCCTGGGGTGCCAGGTACCCCCTGCCTGGGGCATGTGGATGGCAGGACGTGCGTGGGCCGGGAGCACGGGGCTGGCGCTGGGGTGGGGGGGATGCGTGGCCCCATGCGTGTGGGGCTGCACTCGAGGCAATGGGGCAGGAAGGCAGCCCCATCCCGCTGGCACTGGGCACAGCGTGGGGTTCTCCACGTGCCCAGGGGTCACAGGGATGGGGACGCACAGCGGGGCAGTGCCCTGCACAGTCCCCTCCGTGAGAGGCGTCCCCTGCACCCAGTCAGGGGGAGGCAGGGATGGGACATCGCCCGCACTGACATCCCCTGTCCCTCAGTCTGGGAACATCGAGAGCATCGCCGCAGCCATCCTGGACGCGTTCCCAGCGCTCCGCAACTGGAGGAGGAAGACAGCGTTGCTGGGCGCTTTCTGCGTCTCCTTCTACCTGCTGGGGCTCCTGCTGGTCACCCAGGTACGGGGTCCGCTGTGGCGGGGGGACGGAGGGCTGTGCGTGGGCCCTGGCATCGGTGCTGCACAAGGCATGGGGTGCCCTGTGCCCACCCCGTTGCCCTGCGCTGTGCTGACCCCGTCCCTCCCCTCCTCGCAGGGAGGCATCTTCTGGTTCACCCTCCTTGACACCTACAGCACCGGCTTCGGGCTGCTCATCGTCACCCTCTTCATGTGCCTGGGCATCGCCTTCTGCTACGGTGAGCGGGGCGGGCGGTGCCGGGGCACGCTGCAGCCAGCGCTGGGGTGTGTAGCGGGGTGCAGCCGGCGCTGGGCTGCGCTGCTGCCAGCCCTGGAGCACTGAGGCTAGCACGCTGCCGAGGTTTGGCGTTCTTGGGGCTCACGACAAACCATGGCCTGGCACTGGGAGCTGTGGAGAGCTGGGAGCTGGGGTGGGCAGGGCGTTACCCCCGTCCTGCTGCCCATGCGTGGCTTGGCCCTGCATGGAGATGGTGCAAAGCCGCCGTGCGATTTTCCGTGGGCGTGAGGGATGCGATTTCCTCTCCACCCACCAAAGCATGGCCGATGCTCAGCACCCAGCACCACCACCGCTGGTGCAGCTCAGCCCCAGCACAGACTCCCGTGGGTGTCCGGAATGGGTGCACCCATGCCAGGGGCAGGCAGGGGCCCAGCCCTGACCCTCTCCCCGCAGGCGTGGACCAGTTCTGCCGGGACATCGTGGACATGATCTGCCGGTGCCCGCCCTGGTGCAGCCACATGCTGGGCTACTTCAGGGTCTGCTGGGCCTTCTTCACCCCCTGCCTGCTGCTGGTGAGCACTGAGCCTGGGGCTGGAGGTCGGCGGGAGAATTCCTCTTTCCCTCTCCCTTCCCTCTCAGAGGGGCAGCTCCCGCCATGGGTTTGGAGTGGGGCTGCCCTGGCCCCAGCGCCCTCTTGGGCCTCTCTGTGGCTGCTGGAGGGAATTCGGGGCGGCCCTGGGGGTCCCTGCAGTGCCCAGCCCAGCCAAGACCCCCGGGTCCAGGCGGTGCAGTGGCGTCACATCGCTCCTGTGCGCTCTGCCCTGCAGTTCACGCTCATCTACACCTTCCTGGACATGTACAGCGTGCCCCTGCGCCACGGCACCTACGAGTACCCGGCCTGGGGCACGAGCCTGGGCGTCTGCGTGGGCGTCCTCACCTGCCTGCAGATCCCGCTCTGGGCCGCCACGGCCCTGTGCCGCGAGTCGGGGACGCTGAGCGACGTGAGTGTGTGAGGTGGGATGGGATGGCATACAGCGACGGGGACGGGATGGGGGCTGAGTTCTCACCCTCGCCCGCTCCCAGCGCTTCCAGAAAGCCACCCAGCCCCTGCGCTCCTGGAGGACGGCCACCGCCCGGATGTGGTCGGGGACGTCATCGATGTCCCATTCAGCATTACCCTGGCCAGCAGCGACTTCACCGTGCCGCCCTACGGCAGCAGCGAAAGCTGATGCCGGCCCCGGGGCACCCCACGTCTGAGCCCCCCAGGAAGATGGGACCCGCTGGCAATGGGGACACGTGCCCGTGGGCTGGCTGCTGCTGCAGGTGGCTCCCCTCGTGCCGCCACCATCACCCGTCCCGGCGGATGGCAACCACCGATCCCAGCGTGCATTTTAATTCTTTGTCCTGGACATGTTTTGCCCGCTCCAGAGGGGTTTCCGGGGGACTCTCCGTGAGCAGCCCCGGGTGCCGGGCCACGCTCCAGCCCTTCGCCTGCCCCTGGGCGGTTGCCACATCTTGTCGAGCACTCTGGGCGCGGCTGCGTGCGACCCAGCGCCCTCCCGGCGAGGCAGGGCCCAGGCTGGCCGAGCCCACCGTGCTGGCGGGAATGGCATGCTGACCCCCGGGGGGGGCTCTGGGCCCCACCAGCTGCTCCCGGTGCTCGGGGCCGGCAGCTCCGGCGTGGCTGGCGGCTGCAGCACCCACTGCCCCGAGACCCCCGCTCTGCAGCTGGGGACGGGCAAGGAGAGAGCAGTAGACAGCGGCTCATAAAATAGACTACATGCTTTATTGGATTTAAAATTTTTATGAAATGACCAAAAAAAAAAAAAAAAAAAAAAAAAATCAGGATTTGGCAGATGCGCCCGCAGTTGCCGTTTGGTGGATCCCCAAGCCCTTCTCCCAAAGCGTCGACAGCTCTCCGCCACCGCAAGCAGCATTGCTGGCCCCCGGCTCCTGACTCCTGCCCGGGCAGCCCCCACTCGTAGGGCACCCGCGGGTCCCCACCGTGCCGGCCCTGCTCCCGGGGGTGCCCGTGGCCGCAGCCCCGACCGTGGGGGCCGAGCGCGGTGTCCCCCGTCCCCACGCCACGGAGCAGCCGCGGGGGAATGCAGGCACTTAGTCATTTAGAGGAATTTGTCACTCATCCCAAAGCAACAGTGTCCTTGTCCAACTACCACCTGCCGACACACCTGCCGGGACAGCCCTTCCCGTGCTCTCCCCGCACGCGTAGGTGCGATGCTGCAGAAAGCTAGGCCCGGGGGCTTCAGCATCCCACCTGCCTCCCCTTCCTCCCCTGCCAGCCGTGCATCCTCCTCCTCCCTCAGCAGGGGAAGCAGCCGGGGACATGTTGGGAAGCGCTGGACGGGGGTTTGGGACAGCGGGAGTGGCCTTGGTGGGGAGCTCTGGGGGTCACGCCGTGCGCTGGGGACGGAGCGGGGCTCAGCCCAGTTGCTGCCCCGAACTGGGGGCTGCAGCACAGCAGCCCAGGCAGAGGCATGGGCTGCACCGCGAGCTGCGCAGCACCGAAGGGCAGCAGGGCCCAGGCCCTGGGCTGGCACAGCGGGCAGACCCCGGCCACCAGCTGCAGGGAGGACGCTGCCCACGCAGCCTTCAGAGGCAGCGGGCACCTGGACGAGCCCCCTCCAGCCCTGGGGGAGTGCAGAGCCCCCAGCCCCCGGCCCGAGCAGCGGGAGGGCGTTTTCAGGCTCCTGTCCCCACGCACGGCCTACCTGTCCCCAGCCAAGGAGAGCCCTGGCGCACACCACTGCTTCCCTCCCGTCCTGCCAAACTGGGAACAGGGACGGGCCCCACGCCCCGCGACCTCTTTGGGCGAACACGGCGGCTGGACCCAGCTCTGCACCCGCACCCCTCAGGACGCCCCTTCCCTCTGTGCTCCCCTGGCACCATGGGGTCTCCGCTCCTCGTCCCGCCGAGCCGGGCTCCTGGGGCACCTCCGGGTTCGGCCGTGCTCCCCGAGGCAGCTGCAGGGGCTTGGGAGCGAGGACGGGGCCCAGAGCAGCTGCCCCAGCGCCCAGAGCCAGGTGGGCAGCCCCGTCCCACTGCAGGGACCCCGCGGGCCGAGCTGCACGAGTACCGCCAAGGGCCGCGCGGCCCTGCCGAGGGCGTTTGACTCACTCTTGCGTATCAAGAGCGCAGAGACTGGCATCCCCCCTCCCAACCGTCACAGCCACGGGGCCGCAGGGCCCAAAGGTGACCAGGAGAAACGAGGAGAGAACCACCGCCGCGGCAGCTCGCCCGCGCCCCAGCTGCCCCGAGGGGCCAACGGGGCGCGGCCGGGCTCCCACCGCCCCGACCCTCCCCACAGCCTGGGCAAAAGTTGGAAGAGGCAGAAGAACTGGAAAAAAAACCAACAATAATAATAAAAAATAAAATTAAAAAAAGAAAACCACATTGAAACCAAAGGCAAAGGCCGCGTGGGCGAGCAGAGGCAGGAGTAACTGGAAGCCATGCGCAAAGCCAGGGAGCGCCGCGGCGGAGGGGAAGGGCGGCTGCTCGCTTCGCAGGGAGCGCTCGTCGTCTTTTTTTTATTCTTTTTTTTTTCTTTTTCTGAGAGATCAGGAAATAAATAAGTTTAAATAGCCCCTCCCGCTGCCGGTGGTGGGTGAGGTGACTCAGCGGAGGGTGCGGAGGGAGGGCAGCGGGTGCTGGCCAGCACCCGAGCCGCGGGGTCCGGGACGGGCGGCTGGGCTGCGTTGCGGGTGCGCGGCCACCCCCGGTCCCGGCCGGTCACGCTCCTGGGCGGGTTTCCTCTTCCCCCGGCTCCTCTCTCTACTTCTTGGGCTTCTTGAAGATCTTTAGGGGGAACTTTTTCTTGCTCTGGCCCAGGTCGACCTCGTCGCCCGTCAGGCTGCTGTCCTCGTCCCCCGGGCTCTTCTTGGCGGCCAGCTGCGGGATGCGGGTGCTCTTGGCGCCGGGCCGGCAGTCAGAGATGGGGGAGGGGGTGTCGGGGTCGGTGGAGCTGGGGCTGTGGGAGCGGGAGGAATCCGAGTGGCTGTGCTTGCCGGCCGTCGGGTGGCTGATCTCCCCCAGGCTGGAGGACTTCTCCATGCCGTGGTTCACCATCATCATCTTCTTCATCACCATGGGGCTCTCGGGCAGCCGCTCCGGCAGGGCCCCCAGGGCCGAGGCCTCCGCGTGCCGGCTGCCGCCGTTGGGCGTGGGCGCGGCGACGGCAGGGTGGCCGGGCGCAGCCTCCTCGATGGACCTGGTCAGCAGGTTGGGCCGGGCAGCCAGCAGCTTGGGCGCGGAGCTGGGGGCGCGCTGGTGGTCGCTCAGGTGCGGGATGGAGGTGTCGGAGTCGCAGCGAGTCAAGTCTCTGGGGTGGAGAGGGCGGAGGGGAGAGAGAGGCCGTTAGTGCTGCTGGCCGGGGGGCGCGCACCCCAGCCCCCGCGCACGCACGGATGCAGCAGCTGAGGGAAGTCCCTCACCGCCCGCCCCGCTCCCGCCGCCCTGCCCGCCGGTTCTGCCGCGCTGTGCGGGTGCCAGCGCGATGATGGACGGCGGGTGGGCACCCCGGGGACAGTGGCAGTGAGGGGCCAGCGACCAGGGCAGCCGGCGGCTGCTGGGTCCGCTTGGAGCTGGCAGCTCCCTGGAAATCGACCCTGGCAGCCCACTGCTGCCCCCGGATCCCAGCGGGAGCTGCGCCAGGGAGCTCACGGCATCGCCCAGGCCCCTGGAGAAGCGGCGCAGCTGCGAGAGCCGATGCCCTTCTGAGGAGCAGGACTGGGGTGACTTCGGGGGGTTCCTCTGCGCTGGCTCGGCTGGCATCAGTGTGCGCGCACGCCCGCTTCGCCCCCACGAGCCGCGAGGCCGTGGCCTGACTGCAGCCCCGGGACAGAAAGCACCGGGCCGATCGTTTCCCCCTTTCCTGCGTGCGAACCTCTAATCCCGGCAGAAGGAACGCGAGGTTGGGCGTCCCCACGCAAAGCCATGCCCCAACGCGCGCCTGCCCGCGGCCCCTCTGCGGCACAGCGGTTTGTGCTGCCCGCTCACGACTGCAGAAGGCATCGGAGCGCCGCTGCGCCAGCCCGAGAGCTCCGGCTCCCTTCTGAAGCGGAGAGCGGGAGGCAGGAGGAGGGGAGAAACAGGGAAGTCCTGGCTGACTCCTTCCAGCCAGGATCACCCGGGGGGCGCGAGGCTGCTGTGCCCCGGCCTGGCATCCCCGCGGTCCCTGCCCAAACCCGCTGGTGTGCCCGTGCAGGCGGGCAAAGCTACGCTGCTCTCGCTATCGCCTGCTGCCTCCAGCCTGGGAGGCCGCACGGCCGCTCCTGGCCTCTTCCCCGGGGGCTGCACCAGCGGGGGCAGGAAACACGGAATGGGAGAGGCGAATGGAGAGGAAAAGTGGAAAGAGGTGAAAGGGTGTGAGAAGAGACAAGAGGTGCTCACCAGTTCCTCGGCCCTGACCCGCGCAGCCAAGCGCCAGGACGTGGGGTCACGACGCCCTGCTCAGCACCAAAGCCGCCCAGCACAGCGCGTGCTGAGCCCCCAGCTCCTCTTCTACGACAGCAGCACAAACAACACGGGGTCTGGGGGCAGCTCGGGAGAGGCGAGGCGAGAGAAACACCCTCGCTGCTCTGCACGGAGACTTCCAGGCGGAACTGGGGAGATGCTCAGGGAAAGCGACCGCAGCGGTGCCCCGTGAAGTCACCCACTACGACTGCACCGGCACGGGATGCTTGTGGGAGGCAGGTAAGGTCCTCAGATCCCTGCCTCCACAGGGCTAACGGGTATTTTCCAACAAAACCTGCCGAATCAACTCGGGCCCCATTCACCAGCTCCTTGGGAACACGAGGAGGAAGGTACCAAAAACCTCGCGGACGGCTAGGACACAGCCCAGGCTGCGAGGGCCCAGCGGCAGAGGGACCCTCATCTCCTACTTTAACAAGAAGAAAGCAGCCGCAGGCGTTGCTGGAACAGCCCTCGCCTTCCGCGCGCGCAGCTGAGACCAGCCGCCATCCAAGCGCCGGGAGCCGCAGCCCCAAGGGTAGCGGCCGGCAGGGCGAGCGGGATCCGAGCGGCTGGGATGGCGTGAAGTCCCCGGATATTCCGAGCCAGAGTCCTGGAGCCCACCCAAGGGAGACAACTGCCATCACACACGCCGCACGGAGCCACGGGAGCTCCCCGTTCCCCAGCAGATACTGTGGCTCCGTGCAAGGTCACCGTCACGGCTCACGGACCACAGCTTTCACTGGGACAACTGGGGCTGGGGCGCGCGAGACCTCGGGCGGCTGCCAGTGAATGTGGAAGCACAACAGCGTGACTCCTCTCCCTGGAGAAAGTTGGGAGCCTCCTGCTCTTCCCGAACGCTTCTTGTCCACGTCAGTGCTTAATGCGCCCGCAAAGCGGGAATTTCTGCCAGGCCGCTCCTTGTGTCACCTCTCTCCAGGGCGGCAGAAGCCATCGCACGCCCAAAGACGCTGTGAGGGCGAGCGGCACTGAGCACCTGCTCTCAGGGGTTTATTTCCTCCACAGATACCTGGAAAGTGCCCCCTTTCCACGAAAACACAGCCGACTTTGGCCGTGTGGTTTGGCACCAGCCCTGCAGGCCGACGCCAAGTGAGGGGTGGCAGCACCCGGCACGTCTTCCCGGCCGGCGCTCGCTCCC
Source organism: Tetrax tetrax (assembly GCA_009806455.1). Classification (NCBI taxonomy): domain Eukaryota; kingdom Metazoa; phylum Chordata; class Aves; order Otidiformes; family Otididae; genus Tetrax; species Tetrax tetrax. The sequence goes on along the minus strand of WHYT01017201.1, from coordinate 119,212 downwards.
GGCACACCGAGGAGAAGGAGCGACGCTGCTGCGAAGCTGCTGCCCACGCATCCACCGCTCACCACCGAGTTCAGGGGAAAGGCTGCATCCAGCTCTGCTCAGCCACCACCGTACGGGCAGAGGGGCGAGGCTGCGCGGGACGGCAGCAGCGCAAAGCCTGGGAAGGACGCTGGGCTGAGCCAGGGCTCCTCCAGCAGCACGGAGGGGTCCGCAGCGCCCGCTCCGGACTCATTCCGGCCGATCCCCAAGGACTGCGGCGCGCAAACAGAGCGCCCGCTGCTGAGGTTCGCCTGACGAAGCCGCTGAGCATCGTGCAGATGCCACGTGCCTCAGCCAGTGAAGGCAGGTTCAGACAGTAACGCCTGCTCGCTTGAAATTCAGCGCTGTAATTCCTGTAACACCAGGAATATTCTTTTCCGGTAGAAATGAAACCAACCTCTCTGCTGGCTGCCAGCATCGCAAAGGTATCTGGGTCAGTGAAAAGAAATCCTTAAAAAAACCCAGAGATAATGGCAAATACAGCAAAAAATTATTTTTAAAAACGAGATGACTTTAAAAATGGCTTGTCTGTGAGGAGGGTGAGCGTTCTCCCTGCTGAGATCTGCACACGGCCGTGAGCTCGGGGGCCAGCGGGCGAGCCTCTCCCCTCTGCGCAGTTTTTAAATCCAGCAGAGACAAAAGCGAACCGGCGGCTGCAGCAGCGCATGGAGTGAATGACGACAGCAGGTGGAGAAACATCCTCTGCCCCAGAAGCATTTTCTTCCGCTGAGCGCAGGCGCTGGGAAACCCGACCCTCGGACAGCTGGTCCCGCGCCGCGGCGAGGCGGAGGCGAAATGCTGGCAGCTCAGAGCAGGTCCTGGGTGCGCACCGTGGCCGCCGCGTCTCCTCCCGGCACCGTGCTCACCGCAACAGAGCGTCCTGGGATCGAGGGGTTGGTTTGTGGGGTCACTGCCCTGTCGCAGGCTGTTCCCTGGGGATGGCCCGTCCTGGAGCAGATGGACAGCACCGCGCTGGGTGCCACACTTGGTCCAACCTTCTTGGATCCCAATTTTTTCTCCCTGGGCGCGCTGGCCTGCTGTCCATGGTAGGGAAACAGCCTATGAGCACACACTCTGTAAATATCCCAGCGGGGCTAAGCTAGCCCGTTTTATTCACAATCCATCCAGCTGCACCTCAGGAACATGTTCCCAAAGAGCAGAGGGAAGCTGCGGTTCGGGCAGCCGAGACACAAGCACGACGTGCCGGCACACGGCAGAGCACTCAGCACACCGGGCAGCGGCCGGGGACGACCACGGGGGCGGCTGGGCCTCTATCCCACCCCGACAGCCGGGGGAGCAGGACACCGAGGCACAGGCAGCGAGGGATCGCCTCCGAGCGCTGCAGCGCCCAAGGGCAGGGGCTGATCTTCAGCAGCAGCCGGAATCTTGTGCTGGGACTTCATACGGCTTCTGGCAGCTCCCAGAGGCGAGGGGGGAAGGTGTGCGTCCACGGGGACACCGCTCCCTGGGATGCTCGCTGGCTTTGCCAGAGACAGCACGGAGGAGGGGACGCGCCCCAGCCCCGCACCGGGAAAAGAGGGGAGGAAAGAACATCACCAGGATACGGCCGGCCGCCCCAGGCGAGGCTCAGCCAGAAAGGACAGTGTATATCCCGCTGACGTTCCTGCGGCTCACGCTCTGCGTCGGTCTGGCACATTTCAAGAGGAAGTGCTGGCCCAAGGCACGGCCAGGCTCCATGGCACCACAGGAAGGTGCCCGCGGAGAGCGCGCTCCTGCGGTGCAGCAGGAACTGCCGAATGCTCAACCCCTCCTGAAAACCTCAGGCCACCAACTGAGCGTGAAAATACCCGGAGCCTCGCTTAAGAGCACAGGTTCCCCAATCCCAGCTGCGCTGCCCCGGGGCTCACCGCTTGCTTTGTGACCTAGCTGGGCACACGACCTACGGAGAGCGAACCGACGGCATTAACCTGCGCAAGGGCAGGATGCGCGCGCCGCTGCCGCCTTAGCTGCTCTCACTCGCGCTTCCTGCCGTGCCTCTGCAAGAACCCGCGCCCACCGCAGGGAATGAGAGGGTGAGAAGATGGGAATGGACTGACTTGGCAAACAGAAGGAGCGGAGAGCAAAGCATGGGGTAAAGAAAGGCCAGGAGTGGTGGAGAGAGGGGAGAGGGCAGGGGGATGATACAGAACGATACAGTTGGTTTTCCTCAGCTCCGCAGCCCGCTGCAGGTCTCTCCCGGTGGGCTCCCGCTGCCTGCGCAGCGCAGGACATGGTGCAGGAGAGCTCAGGGCAGCTCCAGGCGCCTGGCGCTAAAGCAGGGCCTGGTCTCCCAGCCTCACACAGACCTCGCTGCCCCCACTGCTCCCTGCCCTTCACCAAGAGCACCCAGCGCCGCTACACCCAGCGGCACGCGGCGCCGGGGCAGCCAACGCTCCCCCCGCGGCAGAATTAAACGTGCTGCGGGGCTCAGCTACTCTGCCGTGCGCAGCGCGGCACAGCCCGGGGCTGAGAAACAGCCCCTCAACGCAAATCCAACAGCAGCCTCTCCCCTTCCGCCCTGTAAGAGCTGGGAATGACCCTGCTCCCTGGATTACCGACGCTCTCCTCTCGCTGCGGCGGCCGCCTCCCCTCTCTGTTGGAAAAGGGGGATCTGTCCCAGGCTCCCCCCTCCGTCCGGCCGGCCGCGGGCACCGCTTGGCGCAGGCGTGGCAGCAGAAACCTCTGTGCACGCAGCACGCTCCGACCCCTCTCCCCCCGGGCCCCCAGTCCCCTTCGTTAAAAACCACACATCAGCCTTCGAAACCAGAACAGCTCTGACCTTATTTGCAGCGGATCCTCTGAAGCCAATTGCAAAAGAGAAGCAGACAGTGAGGAGTTCAGGAAAGCAACTCGCCGGCCACGCGCTGGCCTCGCCTGGAGAGAGGGGCCCTACCAGGTTAACCCCCCACAGGCTTTAGCGCAGAGAGGAGCGATCCCCGAGCCCCTCTCTGGGGGACGGCTTGTTTGAGACGATTTCCCTTGCGAGGTCTCGCCACCGTTGGCATCTGCTGGATACGAGAGGGGCTAACGCCATCCAGCAGCACACGGCACTCAAGGTAGCACTCTCCTCCTACTGAGGGAGCCAGGAATTTTTTGGGTTCCGTTTTCGTCCTTGGCAATGACTCCCTGGAAGGCCTTTCTCAGCCTCAGCTTCCCCATCTGTTCTGCCTGCCTCTCTGGGAGGCTGCGGAGCTCGAGGGATGCATGGAAAGGCCTCCAAGACTGGTTACATAAAAGAGAAAGAGCAATACGTTGGCTGGTGCCGTGGCACGCCTCGTGGCAGTACTCCTGAAGGCGCATCGAAGCAGGAGCTGCTAACGATGCAGTCTGACAGAAAAAGCAACACATTGGGCACCCACTTCTTCATTTCCGTGTTCTGAAATGAACAGAGATGGATGAGCATGGAGTTTGGAGTCGTCTGCTATTGCGTAGCTGAAGCAAATCCCAGGGGAAAAGCTCTTACTCTGCGGTGAATCAATTATCCGGCGTCAACCGGTGGGCTTTGCTGCGGGGACGGGGAGAAAGCAGCCCTACCCCCCGCCGCAGGGTGACCTGTCAGGTTCTGACACGCCACTCCGTGCCCGCGGGGAACGAGGAGACCCCAGCACCACCGCCTTTTCTGACTGGGACCCCAGAGCCCACCGTACCTCCCTCGGCCGCTCTCAGGGGAGCCTGCAGGGTTGGGACTTCAACCCGGCCCGTGACTCAGTGCACCGCAGGCCTTGGCCAAAAAATCCCAGGCTTACACAGCTCCTTCCAACCAGCACCTCAGCCTCGGGCTCCAGGACAAGGCCTCCCTGCACAGACAGGAAGGCCGCCGGTAAACAGGGCCTGCGCGATGTCACCAGCAGCATTCCCAGCTTCTACCAGCCAAACCGGGACAGCCGCAACTGAACTCACACCGGCAGTAATTAATCTAGATTTTAATTACGCTACTTCTCGTAACCCCCAAACAAACGCTACTAAATGAGCCAAGCCGCTGCTCCTTAACGGCCCGTTGTGGAGCAGGCGCAGTAACGCCCCCGCCCCGATGCTCCAAATCCACAGTCTGGCTGGAGACCCACAACGGAGACTGCGTAAGCGCGGTCAGGAGAGAACCGATGCCAAAGGGCAGCGGCATCTCCAGGTAAAGGCACAGCGGCACCACGTGCCGGGAGGAATGGAGATGTGGTGACCTGGAGCGGTGTCCTGCCTGGACAAATAAACACGAAAGGACATTGCCCCTAACGACTTCCTCACGGAGAGACTCCCAGCCCTTTCCCAGAACTCTGCTCCCAATGCTGAGGATAAGGAGACTATTTCTAATTTCACCCAGGAGAAAGCACAGACCAGAGCAATGAACTGGCCTGGCCTGGCCACGGGCCGGGACTGCCCGATGGCCCCTCACGGCCCTCCCACCGCCCGCGTCAGCGCCGACTCCCCTGCACCCAGCGCCCTGAACTGGAAACCACGCAGCCACACACCCTGCTCGCCCCTCGGCCCGGGGCTTACAGCAAACGCCTGAACGGGCGCAGGCTCAAACAGGGCGCCGGAGCTGGGTGCCTCCACAGCCTGCGCGGGGCGAGGACCTCCAACGGCCACTGCCCTGGTCCTCGCTCCGAGGAAAGCCGCCCGGGGCCGACCGAGGAACGCAACCCTCTGCTTGGGCCGGAGAACACTTCTGAACTCGGGACGGCTGCCGGAGCCTCCCGAGCAGCACCCGACTGACCAGACGGGACTCCTGCACCTTCGGCCCACCGGTCCTTCCCTCTCCGGTGCCAGTGGGGGGAATCGGGAGAGGTCAGGGATGTGGACGATAACCAGCCCCTCGGATCCCATCGTACACAGTCTCCACAGAGCCGTGGCTCGCCAGCTGCTGCGACTGAACGGGACCGAGTGAAAGCTGTGATCCAGCAGTAAAAAGCTCCAGCTCCCTCCTCTTCCCGTTATCCAGCCCTTCCTTAGCCAAAACACACCTACGCTTCATCCCCTACCGAAACCGAGGCAGGGAGCCACTCTGAAACACCAAACCCAAACCCCTAAATCCCGCTTTCTGTAACCCCCTAAGAGCAGCAGCAACCTCACCCTCCGGCAGCGCCGACGGCTGTCTCACAGCGCCCGCCCGTCGCGTCCCTTTGCAATTCGCTTGTGAAGACCCCAAACAAGTCAAGGCTTCAAATAAGGTCAGCGTGTGTTTGATGAGCTGTTACCTCCCTTCTCACGGTGCCTCACCCCAGCAAAGACCAGAGCGACTTATTTAGCAACAACCCAGCGCCCAGGGATCCCGATTTGCTTAGCTACAGCGGAACAGCAGCACCTCCTCGGTTCATGCACCCATGAGCTGGCAGCTGTGGGAATGGAGCGCGGAGACTCCTTAGAGGGTCTGCTGGCGCGGGAGAGCGGATGAAGAGACAAACAGGTGGATAAATCATGGAGCAAAGGCCCAAAAGGAAAGGGGACATGGAGTTTAGGAGAAAGAGCACCCGAGCAAGCACCAGCTCCGAGACACAGCAGGCAAGAGGGAGCTAGAAAAGAAATGGCAATATACCCAGAGCTCTCAGTGCGACAGCGAACTCCAGAGGTGACATCAGGAGGGGGCAGGTCGGGGATGGAGTCCATCTGAAGGAAATAAGAGGAGGTGGTGTGATGGTAATAGGTGGGGTGGACATGGCAAGCAGGAGCAGGTGCGGTGGCGGTGGATGAGGAGCAAGAGGTGGAAGAGGCGGCGGTGGCGGCAGACGATGGGCCAGTGCTGGGGAAGTCACAACTGAAAGACTGTCCAGAGGAGAGGCTGTGCAATCGACGGAGAGAGACTCTGCCTGCCCGGTACAGGGCGGGCTGGCCCGGCTCGCTCTGGCCTGGCACGTAACTCTCTACCAACCTCTGAGATCCGTGGGCGTGCTGCGGGTCCACCAGGCGCTGGCGAACGGTGCCGGGCAAGGCGGGAGCTGCAACGAGAGAAAGGGGAGAGCGCTGAAGGCAGCGGGAAAGAGACCGTGCGCCGCACCAGCGAGGAGGCACCGCGACAAAGCTGCCCCCCACGGCCAGGACCCTGCGCCGCAGCACCACGCCTCCCGTCGCCGGACCGCGTGTGTGGGCCGCTGCAGCCACCCCACCTCGTGCCGAGAGTTACGCCGGTTTGATGCGGGCGAAGCAATGCGCTGGCGCTGCCGCTGAACGTGCTAGATTAACGCCCAGCCGTGAAAAACGCTGCCTGATGTCCCCGACACGAGTGCTTTCTGAACACCTTATCTGGCCATCTGCTCGGAGCAGAAACCGGCTGCGTGATTCACCCTGCCCAGCCTCGCGCCAGAGCCGCCGCCCAGGCTCCCTCGGCAGCGGGCGGGCGAAGTCGGTACTTTCAGGGCAGGAATCGTTTCATCCCAACGCAGACATCCCATCGCCCCGTGCCTCGGCAGCACTATCTCCCTACACGGCCTGAAAAAGGAGCCTCCAGCCGTCGGTTCAGATGTAGGCACCGAACGCCGGCCAGGCGAGCTCCGCACCCGCTTCCAGCGTCGTGTGCTGGTGCGGCTCCCTGAGCTGGGACTGGTGTCAGCCGTACAGTAATTACGATATTAATTGGGTGGCGCAGGCTCTGGCCAGCAGTCCACGCCTGGAAGCGCAGCTCTGGTCCAAAAGCGGTACCGTCTGCTCCCCGTCTGTTCAGTAATTAGCTCACTGATCACAGGGACGCTCAATTGCAAAAATATTTTTCTCTAATTGCAAATTCATCTTGGTTTGGAGAAACAAATTGGACTGCCTCCCTCAGCGCACTGTCACAGCTAATTAACAGCTTTTAATAATCATAAAGATCTTCCTGGCCACGCAGTCCTGCCTGGCAGGTAACAGCAGCCAGGGAGCTCAGCCCGCTCCCTCCGCACCGAGCCCACGCTACCTGCGCCACACCTACACACCCAGCCGGAGCCTCCGGAGCGGGGACGGGGGCACCAGCACCCACACCGAGCTCTCCGCACGCTCATGCCACCAAGCGGAGCATCCCATACGGAAAAGTAAGGACCAGCACCCCGCAGAGAGCCAGGCCAGCGGTTTCATCCTCGCTGTAACTCCCACGCGAGGTGTTCCTCCTTTTGCGGGAGATAAGGTGTTCAGGAGCGTTCAGGATTTCATGTATGCGTAAGAGATGAATGTAAAAATGGGTTAAAAAGGTGAACAGACAGGAAAGCTAAGAAATGGAGGAGAAGGAGAGCTCCTTCGGGAATCGAAGAACCAGCAAACCACGCTGTAAAATCACACAGCCAGGGAACAGGAGGCTCCCGCAGCTCACCTGACAGCAGCAACACCGGTGCCGTAGGGTCACTGCCTGGACAAATTCCACGTGGAAGGAGGAACAAGCAGGAATAACTCAGAGAACTTTGCCATTCCCACAGCCCCAGGGTAATCACCAGGGTCTCCCACAGGGCCCCACCGCTCAGGTTTGCTGCACTGCCCATCTGTGAACCTCGCGCTGGAGCTCCTCACACCGTCCACTTGCTGTTTCAACATTTTTTTTCTCTTAAGAGCTCAAGAGCTGAAACGAAGGGGAATCCACTCACATGGAGTCAGGGTGGAAAAAAATCCCTTGCTCCAGCACGGACTTGTGGTGAATCACCTCATCTTCTCCATGATCTACCCCGCGACAAGCGCAGGAGCAACGGCTGAGACCTGGCCTCACGCAGCCACAGAGACCCTCGCGTCCCAAGACGTCACCTCCAGACACCGCACGTTTTTATCAGCGTTACCCAAATAACCCGCTCGTCGCCTCGAGGGAGGCCACCACCCAGCGAGCCCTAGCCAACCCAGCGCGCAGCCCGGCCTGCTGCCACGTATGCCTGTCCTCCTCCGTCCTGTGAAGGCCGGCGTTCGGCAGTGCTCCGCAGAGGGAAGGCTCCCAGCCGAAACCGGAGGGCTCGGCACGGCCGGGGCTGAGCACGCCATCCCCGTGGCAGCAGGGCAGGGACCGGGGACAGATGAGCATAACTGGGGACACGGCTCAGTTCACGTAAGGACACGGAGGGAAGGAAGGCACAGCAGCGGCAGCAGCCCCTGCGCTGGGATCGAGGTCAGCCTCGGCTGGCAACGGAGCGGCTGAGAGCAAAGCCCGCGCGGAGAAGGAGTTGGGATGGAACGGGAACGCTATCACCTCCTCGGAGCCTACCCTGCGCCCTTCACCTCCACCCCAGGGGTAAAACCCTGTTAAAACAACCCTGCAGACTTCATAACTGGATTTTTTTTTAAAAAGCAAAACCCCAGAGAACTACAGCGAACTGCGATTCTTCTTCATCCCGCCAGACTCTTCCCGGGTTAGTAAAGGTGCCGATGGCTCGGTGGAGAGAGGTACGTTCGTTAGTCTGCCATGCCAGAAAGGTGGAAAATATGTGTATGCATTTTAGTCCAGAAAAAGGGCAGAGGGCAGAAGAAAAAATTCAAATAATTGAAGAGAACCAAACCAGGGTATTTCCAGAGGGACTGATCCTCCGAGGACAGAGACGAGCGGTCACTGAACCTGCGCCCGAAAAGCCAGGCTGCGTCTGGGACAGGCCAGCCGGGCGTGAACGGGAGAGAGAAAAACGTGATTTACTGGGAGAACCATCACCGTCAGCCGCATGCCCCGCACATCCGCGGAGGAAAACTCCGTGCCTCTCTCCTGAAGCAGTTTTTGTACACAAAGAAAGAAAAATCCTCTGGGAAGGGCAAAGGCTCCCGTGCTTTGGGACCCGGGGTGCCCAGCGCCTGCTACACGGAGTCACGGCCCGCAGAGACGCAGATCTGCGCTGCGGCACAGAGGCAGGTTTGCCACCCGTCACCGCACCGACGGGAACTGCAAGTGCACGCATCTCGCTCGCGGTGTCCCAAGCAAGGCTCAAAGAAGCCGAGGCCTAAAATCCCAGTGAAGGCTCGTGTCTCGCACAGCTGACGTCTTCCAGAGCGTGCGCCAGGCGTTACGCGGGGCTTCGCACAGCCCTCCCACTCACACCTAGCCTGCGTCTTTGCAAGTGTTGTCTCAGAGCTGTCCGGCTTCGTTTCTAACGTAACTGACAGTCACGGAGAGCAGCAGGACATCACCCTCTGTCTGAGGCTCTGAACCTTCCCTGTGCACGCCCGACCCCACAAACCGCCAGCTCCAAGCCCAGCGTTTGCTGAGCCCTGGGAACGCGCGGATACCTCGCTCCTCCTGCCTTAACGTCCTGCAGGCACCCCAGTCCTGGGTGCTGTGCCTTCATCCCCGCACCGCCCGGAGCCCAGCCCCAGCCCTCGCCTCCAGACCTTCACAGCACCTGAGCAGAGCCCGAAATCCCAGGGCAGGGCTGGTGACAGCACGTACGGGCACCTCCTGCAGCGCACACTGCCAGCCCCAGGACTCCTCTGGTCCGCCCCCCGCCCAGGTCAATAGCCCTGGTTTTGACTAAATCCTCCAGAAAGCGACCCCAGTCAGAGGTCACTAAAAAGACTGCTGCAGCAGACGCTGTCAGCGCAGGCTCGCTCTCCCGGCCCGAGCTCAGAAAGCCGTGCTCCAGCCACGTGCTGCTCCCGGTGCCACCCAGGCTCTGTCACAGCGTGTCTGGAACTGCTCTCCAGCTCTCCCACTCTCTTGTGCAATAGCTGGAGATAGGAAACTGGATGTGGAAAATGCATTTTTTGAGAGAAGCGAGGCCGAATCTGGGTCAGTTGAACATGGGAACAGCAGTCAGGACTGATTCACAAACCTCTGCAGAGAACGAGACCCAGCCTTCGCTGTCGCCTTCAGCAGCTGAGAGTGATGGGCACAGGGTGAGCCAAGCTCAGCCCCCTCCTCCCAGAGCTGCGGGCTCACGGGAGCAGGACCATCCAGCTCCCTCTCCAGCAGCCCCATTGCTCCCTGCTGGGATGAGGCACCTCGTACACCAGCAGTCACCAGTGAAGAGGGAGAGACGCCCACCTCGGTGACGAGGACACGCCTGGGAGACGGGGCGCGGGGGTCTCGGTCTCCGCTCCAGGGGATGTTTAACAGCTCCTTAGGGTAGGCAGCGTCATCCAGCACACTGTCACCCAACACTGCTCCTCCCCACACACAGCGGCAAGAGTCCAAAGCCGTGCAGGAGGAGGAGGGGGTCTTCAGCCCCTTTTACACCCCAAACAAGTGCTCAGCCAAGGGGAGAGCGGAACGAAGCACTTTGCTTTCCTTTCTCACTTTTGTGCGTCTGGCCCATGCCTTTGGCTTTTTTTTGATTTTTTTTGTAAATGTTTAAATTCAGTGAGTTGAACAGAACACCAGACGTGATTAAATGATGACTAATAACATCCACAAATTACCAGCTCTGCTGGAGTTACCAGGCTCCAAGCAACCCCAGCAGCGGTGCTCTGGCACTCATGGACATTCTTTAACGACTCCCTTTGCCTTTGGTCATTTAAAACCCAGCTTAGACACCTTCACTCCTCCCAGCACACCTGAACTCTGTTCCATGCCTGCCCTGCGCTGCAGCACCTGCCAGCACGGCAGCCGCGCTCGCCGCGCCCAGCTCGCAGGGACTACGTACATTGGATGGACATGGGAGACACCAGCTCTTCGTCCAGATCGTCCACGTCATCCGTCATGATGAAGTGCGAGGGGTTAGGGCGCGGCGTGCCCATCCAGCCGGGGTCGATGTTGAGGGCTGACGCCAGGCTGTGGATGCCCGGGTTGTTGACGATCTGGAAGCCGCAGAGCAGCTCGATCTGCTGCCAGCGATGCAGGCGCTCCCGCAGCGCGGCCGTCACTTCGCTCAGCGCTTGCCTGGAAGCAAGGTTCAAACAAGGAAGGATGTAGGGAATGAAGGAATGCCACAGCACACATTGTCTGAAACAGGGAGTCGAGTGGTTCAGCTCTGTATCCTAACTCTCCAGATTCATCCCATTTTCAGGAACAAAGGAATGAAAAAAACCCAGCAACGACTGAAATATCCAGGGATAATCGCTTAACAATACTGCAGCTTCCAGAATATTCATTTTGAGAGAACCAGACCTTTAATTGCTCTGCGTAACTGCCATTTCCCAAAGAGAAACTAAGAGGTTATTGATTAAAAGGAGCAGGTCCAATCCCAGCTAATTAAAGTCAAGAGAACAGAAGTTCAGCAAAATGAGACCAAGAGCCCCTGTACGGGCGACAGCACGTGCGTGTCTGTTACAGGAGAGCGAGGGAGGCAGGCAGAAATGAGGGAAGGTATTCAGCAGATACTCACTTTGCAGTTAAGATTTTATGATCCACATCGTCTAGAGATGAGCTGTGAGCAACATGGAACGTTCCAAACAGGGTGTTTCGCTTCTTTTTGATTTTTTCAGCCTGGAACATCAACAGAAAAAGGTCACAGGAAGAAGACAACCTTCTGTTTCCTGCAGGAGAACATCCTGGAGGGGCTGAGACAGAAATAGCCCTGCAGCTGTCTGCACCCGGGTAAACGGCGCAAACGGGGTCTGTACTGAAGGATGTTATCCTTCCTCACACGGCGGGCGAGGAACGCGCCAGCAGCGAGTACGCAGGCTGCGGGTCTGTGCTCCTCCTTGGCTCTCCTCTCAATTTCCCGCGAGTCGGAGGGAACCGACCCAGCTACTGCTTACAGCGAGCGGCTCTCTCGCGAAGCCTTGTTCCGCCTTCCCAGGAGCCAGCTATCACAGAAACACTGTAAGGCCCTGGGGGTGTTGCTTTGGGGAGGTTTTTTGGTTTGGGGCTGTTTTTTTTGCCTTCCCTTTGTGGCACAGTGTATATTGAAAATTAAAGTCTCCACACACAGCTCTCTGGTCCTTGAGACTTAGGAAAGACAAACCAAGGATGTGGCCATTAGAACCGACACAGCTAAAGGAAAACCACTGAAATGTTAAAATGTTCTGAATAAAAACATATTAAGGCAGATATAAATTTCTACGGTGTGAGCTCTGACTGCTGTGTACGTCCCCAGAGCCAAACACGTTACCACAGCTTCCCTGCAGCTCAGCGCTTTTCGGTTGGCACAGAAAATTTTAAACAACTGGGAACACAGAAATGATTCAGCGCTACAGACTGCGGGCACGTGGTCGAAATCCTGCTGCCCGTGCACATAAATCACCTAGAGCAGGGATTATGCTTAACGGCTGCAAAACCTTCCGCTCATCGGCTGCCCAGGGTGCCATCACACACAGTTCACACGCTGCGCTGCACTGCGCTGCCCTGAGCGGCGACTGCTCAGTACCGTTCTCAGCCCCTACTCACACCCCTGGGGAGATTTGTGCTGCACTTTAACAAACACAAATTTAAGGCACTAAAAGGGAAATAAAGCAAGTGCAGAGAAAGCAAGTCTGCAGCTTCTGTTCCCCAAACCTTTCCCTGCGGCTGCGAGGGGAGGACCCGGGACAAGGCGCTGGGATTCTCACCCCCTCCTTGGCCACCAGCAGCTGCCTCTCCGCGTTCTGTTTCTTGATGTTGTAGTACTGGACCTCCACCTCGTGGGTCAGCTGCAGCCACTTCTGCAGGGCCTCGGGGGCGGCCCAGCTGCAGTGGGACTCCAGCTCCTTCTCGGCGTTCTTGAGAGCCATCCGCACCTGGGAGAGAAGCGGCCGGCGTTGCAGCGGCGGCGGGGACAGCCTGCCCTCCTGCAGCGTCATCCCAGCCGCTGCTGCCAACACCGCTGCTCTGGCACCAGAAAACGGGAAAAAAAAGACTCCACACAACTTCATCTTGTCATGACAGGGTCATTAGGAGGGGACAGCAGGACGCACAGATTAGCTAAACGAGAATTAGACGTTAGGTAGGGACATCCCGGGTGCTACCTCAGCCTCCAGAAACCTCTGCAAAGTTTGCTGCCAGCCTGCGGGTCTGCAAAGCCCGCAGACGTTCCTGCCCAGGCTGAGCCGCTGACAACGCTGCGCAGGCAACCGCCTTTCGGCTCCAAAGCTGCCGAGCCAAGCAGAGGGAGCTTGTCAAGAGACAACCTTCACACTGGAGCGCGATGATAAAAATATTTAGACACAAAACATGTGCTGCTTGGTCAGGAAAAGAAGTGACGCGTCTGGAACCGGCGGTTTCTGTGGCTTTCTGGGGGACGGTCCTTCCCCCCAGCTCAGTCTCCTCCACACTCACTCATCCGCTGGAGATGGCAGCAATTACAAAATTAGAAGAAAGTGGGTGACAGGGAAGTTGAAGATACCAGACCTTACATAAAAGCTTTTAGTACTGAAAACCACAGAGAATTAGCACTTCTCGTCCATTTTTACCCTGAGGGTGGTGGCACGCTGACCCGGGTTGCCCAGGGAGGCGGTGGATGCCCCATCCCTGGAAACATTCCAGGCCAGGTTGGCCGGGGCTCTGAGCAACCTGATGTGGTTGGAGATGTCCCTGCTCCTGGCAGGGGGGTTGGACCTTTAGAGGCCATCCAGTCCCTTTCCCACCCAAACCCTTGTGTGATTCTGTGCGGAGGGACTTTGACAGACCTGAAGCCTGACCCAAGCCCTGCAGGGAGCTAACGTGTTCCACACTGGAGAAACGGGAGGATGGGAACTGCAGCTCGGAGCGGCTGCGATCCAGGGACAGCACAGTGGCAGTGGACTGGTCTACTCCTCAGCCACAGCACCTTGGCACCCAGGAGGGGTAAACGTGGTCATACACTCTACAACAGATAAATGCCAACCCTGAGCACCTTCAAGCCCCGGCCCACCAACAGAGACCTGCGCTGGGAGGAAAGACCCAGCAACGGCACGGCCAGCTACGCAGCCAGGGCCGCACACGTCTCGCTGGGACGATGCCTGCATGATGTCTGTCCTGTTTTCTCTTTCTGTTCTTTAGCACAGAGGCGGTGGGAGCACCCAGCGACCCATGCAGACCCTTGCCAACGCCCAACGCACGCTCCCACATCCGAGCTCACACCCACCCACGCCTGGTGCCGGTGCCTGTTCCTTTCCCGCAGAGCACAGCCGCAATCAGACTGAGGATAAGCACTTTTTTTAAAAAAGATTGCTCAAACTTGGATCTTTTCCCTTAATGTGTTATTTAACTCGGTCACATTCACCAAGTCTGGCACAGGCGTAACTTCTAGGGAGCCAAGAGCAGCAGGTTACAGGCAGATCCTCTGAAATCCCGTATTTTATCCTGGAGGACATCTGCACAGCCCATCTAGAAGCAGCCAGGAGGCACCAGAAGAGGCCAACTACTTCCATCACTTCTGTGTGATTTAGTCTCATTGAGCGTAACATTGCCCAAATCGTTCAAAAAGTTACAGTTCCGAAGGGGGGACCCCAGGAAGGTCTATTTGTTCCCCTCAGACACCAGCAGCACCAGGCACAACTCTGACCACGATCCGCAAGCATCTGGGATTTAGGAATTTGGAGAGTAAGCGGGCAGGAAATCTGCCACGAGGTGTTTGGGTAGAGGAGTGCTCGGAACATTGACGGGAACAACGCTTTTACGGAGTGCTGGAACAGGGAAGCGGTGCAGAACAGCAGCCGAGGACCAGGGGTGGAGATGAGCAGTGTCCAAAACACAAACCCTCTCGGTTCTGCAGGGGAACCAATGCAAACAGGCATTATTTGTGCCTCTCCATCCGCCTGCGAATGTTTCTGAGATCCCATTGTGGTCACTAAGAGCAACAATTCAAGGAGGAACATCCTCTGGGTCTGCAGCCCCGCTGGGGTCATGGTCTGGGGGAGGAGGACCTAGTGAGGAGAGGGGGTTGGTGTGAACAACCCAGTACCAGAGGGTCTCATCCCAGAAATGCACTGCTTCTCCACCTCACATGCCTGCCTCCCGTAGGAGCTTCCAAACCCTCCACTGTCATTTCAAACAAGGTCCTGTTTTAGTATTCCCTGGGACACAAGAGTACATTAAAATCAGGTGAGGTTTACGGTCAACGGGAGTGACAGTTAATGTTATCCGTGATCTACAGCTCGCTGGGACGGTGATTGTGTTATCATCACACGGTGTGGGTCAGGCGGGCAAAACCAGTACTCACCAACGCCGCCCTCCCGAAGGCCTCTGAGGAACAACAGAGCGGTTAGGTCACCTCTGGCTTTCTTAACAAATGCAAAGTGGAGGGGGAGGTGGAAGGGATGAGACCTGCCTTCTTCACAGGCCAGGAGCATGTTGGGTGCCAGGGCTGGGGGCTGGAAGGCCACACAGCCCGATTTAACGGCCCACACCACAAACCGACCGAATTCCTGGGTGTGTGAACACGGGCACCCCAGCGCGTTCCTGAAACGGAGCCGGGTGACTTTGTGGAGAGGCTGGATGAGCCGTCACGAGGAAGGACGCTGGATCACGGGACCGAAGGTGGAACCAGGCACCTGCCCGTGACGGGGCCGTCGGCGTTCCCAGCAGGAAGGAAATTTGCTGTTTGCTGCCTGTTGGCACTCCCGGGCTGCGCGCCCCTGGGTGCCTGGTTACCTGACGCCCGGGACCCTTGCCAGGGGAAACCCCGGATTCTTACTCTGTTTTCTCCCCCATCCCCCGTGGGAGCGCAAAGATTGGGCACGCTCAGGGTGGGAGGACACACCGGTGGCCTCAGAATATCCATAGTTTGCTCTGCTCACGCAGTTCTGGCTCCCACCGTTCCAGTTTAAACTGGTCGACAAGCTGAAGGCAGAGAAGTGTCCCTCGGGTGAAAGAGGAAGGGTGACCGGGGCTGCTGGGACGTCCCGCAGGTTTGGGCAAAGGGCCGTTCTGAGGTGAATTCCCAGGTGCTGCTCTTTGCCCTCCGTCACTGCTGGCAGCGCGTGAGCAACCTCCTTGATTTCCCTTGTTCCCCACAGCTTTGTCAGACGGCTCGGGGGGTTGAGATGGGTTGGGAGTGCTTTATCTGACCTACGACAAATTATTTTACAACTGCTCTGTGTATCCTGGGCAAAACACAGTTCATTTTTGCCAGCAGCAGCATTATACCAATGTTCTGTCTAGGCCTGCGTTACGATACATAACCTGGAGACGTGGTTTTCTGCTAGTCTAAAGTTAAAACTAATGTTTTTGAGAACTGCACACAAACTCTAACTTTGCTGTCCAGATTCTAAGCTAGGGCTACATTTCCTTGGAAGCAAGTTTCCCTTGTACGCCTCTCTGATCCACGAGAAAACGTGGTAAGCACAACCAAACTCATCATGAATCTCTCCTAAAACCAATAGATACAAAAAAAAAAAAAAAAAAAAAAAAAAAAAAAAAAAGAGTGAGCTTATGGTTTGGAGGGGGAGCTAGAAGCCATCAGAGGGTGCAGGAGCGAAGTTCAACACCTCTCCTCTGGCAGGGCAGGCCGGGCGCCGTGGAGGCAGCGCATCGCCGGTGAGACAGCGCCGGCGCAGTCCCTGTGCACCAGCAGCACTGTCCCACGGTACGGGGGCGAGGAGCAGTGGAAGGGGCACTCGGATCTTCTCCTCCACAAAGGGCAGCGCAAAAGCAGAGGCGCAAGAGCACTGCAAGCAGGAAATCGCTGCACTGCTCAGCAGGGTGAAGAGAGCAAGGAACTGCCTCCTGTTCTGGCTGCCACGTCTCATGTGTAGGCGCATCCGCGCCTGGCTGAGCCCTTACCTGCTCCAGCTCCTGCTCGGCGTATTTCTGCCTGCTCAGCTCGTTCTCCGTGCCCTCGCGCAGCTCTCGCAGCCGGTGCGCCTCCTGCTTGGCGATGCTGATCTCGTCCTGCAGCTTCTTCTCCAGGTGCACCTTCTCCACCTCCACAGAGCGATGCTCCTCCTGAGCCTTCTGCAGCCTGCAACCCAGAGAGCGAGAGCCCAATGCCGCGCGTGTCGCGCTGCCCGCACGCGGCCGGAGGAGTCCGCAGCGCCAGGGCCAGCCAGCCACCGCGAGACCAGCCCTGCTCTCGCGGAGTCTGTGCTGACGGCAACGGGGATCTGCACGGGGAAAGCCAAGGAGAACGCTCACCGTGCCCGGGGAGAAATGGAATTGTCACCTCCACAGTCTCAACTTTATTTCATTTATTAAATACTCAGTACGTATTGCCTTAATTTCCCAAAGCACATCCAGATTTCCTTTATAAGCCTCAAATTAATTTGAATTTCAGTGTTTCTAGCAAAGTTTTGCCTTTAATTAAAAAAAAGGAGGGGAAGATCTGCCTGAGCAGGTACAACCACCCAGATGGGTCGTCCCCGTGTTCCCCTTGCAGAAGCCTTCAAATTCAGGCATGTCTTCGTCTCGCCTGGAAGTTACTACTTTTCCCCATGACAGAAGTGCACCAGCAGGAATGACACAGGGAACAAACAGTAACGCCAGATTCCGGGTACCCACGCGGGCCGGGCCGGCCGTGCAGCCCGGAGAGCTCAGCCCTCTGAAGGAGGCACCACCAGAGAGGTTCCAGGGTTTCTGCGACGGCTGCGTTTCAGGGGAGCTGCGGCACTGTAAAGCCAAGGCTTTGGCTTTACACTGAGTTCTTAACTCAGAACCTCGCACAAGTTCAGGGAGCCCAAATTTGCATCAAGAACGAGCCTGGACCACGTGGGACCGAGCTATCCCAAAAAGGGGGGTAAAGCCTCTCATGCCAGCAGTGCCTCTTAAATACAGTGCCAGACCCACGCGCTTCGAGAGACACAGCGACCGGCAAGGAAAAGGGGAAAAAAAGACTTGCCAAATGTTCAGTTGAAATGAAAGGAAGAAGTTCACTTCACAATGAAAAATCGTGTTGGACAAGCACTACCAAGGAGAGAAACGAGAGTATTAACGTGCTTCTTGCAAGAAGCAGCCTCACGATTCAAATGACAAACAGCTTTCTGCTTGTTTTTTTTTTAAACGGTGGTCACAATGAATCTCTGGATCATATTCCTGAGGAAGGGGGTACCTCCATCTCTGGATAACGTCTAATCAAGACGCGGTGAGTTTCCAGAACAGGTACTTCAGCTACTGGATTGAACAGAACGGAGCGCTGCAGCTTACGCTGCCAGAAACCAGCATCGGTCTACCAGTCCCGCCTCTTAACCATCAGCTTCTCCTCCAAAAGCCTCAGTTATCGCCGCCTGAGATAAACCAATAAAACCTGGACAAAACCACAGCAGGGCAACGCTGTTTTTAACTCAGACCAAACTGAGACAACTCCTGTCCTCTGCCACGAGGAGCAAAGCTCTGCTCCCACCCAAACCAGCCCCTTCTCCTCGCACGCACCTCCTGCACTGCCCAGGGAGCTTCCCTACGGACCAGTGGGATTGGATAAAGTGCCCATCTCCGCCGAAGCCACCGGCATCGTCTGTGAGGTCAGCAAGGCAGCAGCTTACCCAGCAAAACCAGCAGCAGCTGGATGGCAGATAGATTTTCAGTGACCAAGGAGAACTATCCACAGAACGAAAAGAAAAAACCCATCCTAAAACCCCAAACTGAATCAGCTTAGCCAGGGAAAAACATTTCAAGGCCATAAAATCTTCTCCCATTCAAGATCTTCAATGTTCCAACCGGAGAGCAAACCCACGGAGCGACGCGTGGGCCGACAGACGAGCTGGGACAGCTCCGCGCGTGCCGTACCTGGGCGGTAGTGACACGCAACGCCTCTCCGGAGGGCGCCCCGGGCAGCTCCCGCTCATCCGGGCCGGCCGGGGCCCAGCAGAAGGGGAAAAGCCCGTCCTCGGTGGCTCCCCGCAGCGCACGCAGAGGTGTTGTCGTCCTCCAGCCTCGGCCGGGCTCCTGGCGACAGAGCACAGCCCGGTGTGCACAGACATCCTGCGGTGGGGACACAGACGTCCCGCGGTGGGGACACAGACATCCCGCGGTGGGGACACAGATGTCCCGCGGTGGGGACACAGACGTCCCACGGTGGGGACGCGCCGCTGCCTTTCAGGTCAAGAGCGAAGCCGCTCGCTGTCCCAGCCACGGGCTCCTCTTCCTCGGGCCCCCCTCGGCACACAGCGGGCCATCCGAAACGGATCGGACGGGCTGGCCTCTCATCAGCCAAGCTCTTGGCTCCCTTCTTGGCAACGGCTCGTCTCCAATTTACAGCTCTGCTGAGAAACTCAAGTGTTTTTCTCCCAGTTTAGCAGACCCTTGCCAAGACATTCCAAGCTTTCAGATAAACCCACGCTCTCTGCCCCATGCATCAGCGCTAAAGCTCTTCCATGCTTGGGCTGCAAGAATCCCAAACCACCAAAATATCTGTTTAAAGGAGAAATTCCCCTACGCTGTGAGGGAAGAGGGAAGGAATTTTACCCTTCAGATCATTCCCAAAGGCACTGTAATATTGTACTCTCCCTCACCACCATTTTTTCCTGACAGCAGAGCCCGTATTTCCTTATGTTTGTTATGGACAAGACGACGTTTTGGCCGTGTATTCCCGACCAAACCCAGCCAACTCAGCCACCCTGGCTTCATGCGCGCCGAGCTCCACGAGACAAGAAAGCCTTCAGAGCTGCACCTGTAATGAGGGCAGGAGATCCAGACCCATCCGGGGGCTTCCCAGTTCAGTTCAGGAGCAGATCTTCAACCGAATCCGCAGGTCTGCAACCGTCAGTAGGATGCCCCACGACACAACCTTTTTTATTTTGATGGTCATTTAATCAACTGGAAAGTGTCACTGGTGAAGGATGTTTTCAAAAGGTTTTTCAAAGACGAACAAAAAGTGGGGTTTTGTATCAATCTTCCCCTCCCAGCTCTTCACGAAGAGTTGATGTATGAGCGTTGTTCATCAAGTAACCGCGCTAGCAGCCAGCAGACAGCTGGAAAGGCATCGCCCGCCTTCTGGGGTCTGTTCAGCACTGAGCTTCAATGAGCCAGGAAAAACGGTGACTTCAGGCTCTACAGAGCAACCTCTGGAAAAGAGTAACTTCTGGAAAAGAAGCTTCTGGGCAGAACTTCAGAACAATTCCATGGGAGCTGGTGCTGTTGTAGCTTTCCCCATTTCTACAGCGGCGGAGGAGCGCAGCTGAACCTCGCTGGGGCTCAAGGATGAAGAAGCGAAGGGGTACTCCCCACTTCAGAGGAGAATTGGATCAACCCCCTCCAAGAGGCCCCACAAGCACCAGGAACTCACCTCCCACCTCTGGAGCTCCAGCCCGGTGCCCTCCGCAGAGGACAAACCCCCAGCTGCCCACCCTGCAGAAACATCACAGGCTGCTCCGGCTTAGGACTGGAGCTATGCTTGGCGCACGTGGTTTTGTGTTTCTTCCTCTCTGGCTTTAGAGCATTAGCTGAGCTTCCCAGGCACCTCCACTTGTTTACGGGGCTCTGCCCTCGGCAGCGGAGCCCAAGGTCGTTCCCCACACGGCACGGTCACCACAGCCGGCGTCTGGACCTCTGCTGTGATCTGCTCTTCAGTGCCCAGCAGAGACCTCCCGCCCGGGCCGCAGCTCTGTGGCTCCATGAGATGGACGTTGGGAAGAGATTCCTGTGGCCTTCTGGCTGCAGAAAAAAAAAATTATCTTTTTCTTTGGGGTATTTCCAGCCTGTAATGTAAAATCACAGAAAGCTGTGTGCAACCAGCTGTGTTTTGGAGCCCGCCCCGCTGCGGGCAGAGGGGAATGCGCTTTATTCTGTCTGTGCCAAAAAGAAAGCCGGTCACATAGCCGCACCACGGCATGGGAACGTGCCCAGCCTGGCACCATCACCTCGGTGCTCCCTCAGGTGTTCGTCCTCCACACAGACACCAGCTGGCACAACCATACTGAAGAAGAAAGGCTTTCAAGCAACGCCCTGAAGCTTTCAGGAGCACACAGGCAAGAAGTCGGGCGCCCATTCTTGGGTACGCCGTGCGGTTTCCAAAGGCTCGGCTGCTTGCTACAGTCTCCACGGCAGATTCACCTCCTCGGGATCCTGGTGCGCAGGTCGCTCGTCACACCGCCGGCAGTGGCCAGCACGCGGAGCTGGGGCCAGGCGCCGCTTTTGGAGAAGCCACTGGGAACGGAGCCGTGGGCCAAATTAAGCTTATCCTCCCCAATTACACTTAAAGCTAATGAAGAACAGTTACAGCCCAAGACTACCGTGCTCTGGTATGTGCTAAATCTGCCCTTCAAAACCTTACTGCCGAGAAACCCCACTGGTTTGTCACCAACAGCCGTGGATGCTCATTTCTTCCCTAGAAGACCCCTGTGTCTACAGAGGCCTCTCTGCAGCCCATGAGCAGCTCTACTGGAACCATTGCAATCCTTTCTGGGAGCAGAGGTCACATTCCTGAAGCTACAGTATTTTGCCCAAGTGCTTAAGAGTTCAACTACTCGTGTGTGACACTCCAAAACGATTTCTTCATTCTTCCCAGGCAACGCCCCTGGATCTAGGTACCACCGTGCGGGCAGGGAGGCAGGGACTCCTACACACAGCTCACGGAATCCGACAGGGATGCAATTCCGCCGTTCCAGCACGCGTTTTCCCCATCAAAAGCCAGAGTGAACAGCCCGACCAGCCGGGACGACAAACTCAAAGCGAGCTGGATCACCTTACGCTGCTCCAAGAGGCTCTGCCTCCCCTCCAGGTACAGCCGTACGCTGGCATTCTGGAGGGCCGGGATCCCGATCCGCTTCCAGTGTGAGCCAGACTGGGAGGAGAAAGCACTGCCCCTGTATCATTAAACGTGGTAAATGAACAGGAAGCACCTATTTGGAACGCGACGACGCGCTCAAAAGGAGCCCCCCATCCGTTTTGCTCAGCTGGATGTTTTGCCTCTTAACGTGGCGCAGTTCTGAGTGTGGGGAGGGGAGCTCTCACGCGCCAACAGCAGCAAAACTAAGCGGAGTCGTCTTCCCAGAAATTCCAAAACTATTTTGTGAACCAGTAATGACCATCAGAGCAGAACTGGAACTAAACAGACAAAGCACAACATAAAAACAGCGTGGAAAGGAAACAAAACTCATGGGAGCACTTACGGCTGCGTTCGACTGCACACCAGCATGCACTGGAGCCCCCCTTGCAGCGCGAGACGCCGCTGTCGGCCGCTGTCACCCTGCTCGGGTGGCTTCACCGCCACGTTCCAGGACTGCAGTGAGGCGAGGGGGTTTTTAGCACCCAGGCCTTCACGCGGCACAGCACAGGTACCAGTAACCAGCACGTCAGCAGCAAAGCGCAGGTCAAGCAAGCGCGCAGACACCTCTGCGTGTCGCCTGGCAGCGAGCCGGGCCCCGCTGGCGCTGCTCAGACGGCCGGCAGGTTTGCTACCGTCGCGCCGGAAGTCGCTGACACCAGCTGACTGCCGCACAGAAGCACAACGGCTAAAGAGAAAATCTTTCCTCCAAAATCTAATGAGGAATCACCTCATGGGAAAGATCAACAGTTGAGGGCTTCACGGATGCATGGACCTACCTTTCCTGAAGGTCGTGGAGAGACTGCTCAGCTCGGTGGAGTCCCTCCAGGTCCTTCATCATCTTCTTCATGTGCTCCTTCGAATAGCGGTTCTGGATGTAGGCGAACCAGCAGCCGCCCACGCCGATGACGATGGACACCACCAGCATGAAGTCCTTCAGGTGGTTGTGACGAGTCACTGGAAGAGACCAGAGAGGTACTGAATCTAAAGAGCTTGACGACACGCTCTGCGCTGCTTCACCCGCACCAGAGCTGGGTAGGAATTTCAGAGCGCGTCAGACAGAACTGTGAGCCAGGCTTCACACGGGGAAAAAATGAGCTATGCTGATTTTCAGGGGGCAAAAGAGAACCTTGCCAATGTTTATTCCATTTGAATGGGGAAGGAAAAAAAAAACCCAAAAAACTAGAAGGAAGATTAAATTCAAAATCTTACAGACACTCTTTGCCTGGCAATATACGGTACACGAGAGCCCCCACACAGGAACCTCTACCGCAGCTGCGCGGGTTTTTTAAGGCAATAGAAATAACATTGAACATAAAGATAGAAAAACTAAGAAGAAAACAACTTCATTGGAAAAAACATGACTGGTCACAGAGAGGAGGCAGATCAACCATCAAACTGTCAAGTCGTTAAACTTCCCATCAGAACCACAGCTCAGTGTGGAAGCCCCCTTCTTCGACAGATCGCACACAGTCACTCAAAAAACCTGTGGATGCATGTGAGAGAGCGGAAGTAAACAAGCGGGGGCTGAAGTGCTAAACAAGAACCAAAACCATGATTCCAGCAGAAATTTCTCACTGTTTACAAATTAGCAAATCCCCAAACAAGTGTGTGCTGAGAAAGCTAAAAATGAGAACGAGCAGCTAAGTCAAGCTGGCTGCGACCAAACGTTCACTATCTGCTGGTTTTAAACTAAAGGAGGCAGATTCAGACTGCATGGAAGGAAGAAATGTTTTACCCTGAGGGTGGTGGAGCACTGTCCCAGGTTGCCCAGAGAGGTGGTGGATCCCCATCCCTGGAAACATTCCAGGCCAGGTTGGCTGGGGCTCTGAGCAACCTGATCTGGTTGGAGATGTCCCTGCTCCTGGCAGGGGGTTGGGCTGGGTGGGCTTTGAAGGTCCCTTCCCACCCAAACCCCTCTGTGATTCTGTGAAGTGAGGAATCCACACAAACCAGCACAACGAGCAGAGGCAAGGCAGCCCGGTATCCTAGCTTCACCGAAATACGCTGATGTGACACCATGGGCATTCTGCACACAGAAACCTGAGAGCTGAGAAATGTGAGATCTTCTGGAGCAGTGAGACTGCCTGAAGAACACAGGGGAAACCCACGAACATTACACACACGTGGTCAGCGAGGCTGGCTCCCCTCTGTAGCTGCATTTCGGCGAAAGGCGCAGTACTCGGGGTGGTGGCGGGAGGGACGGGAGCTGCCCCACGTATTCACCCCGAGGTCGTCACGGCTGCTGCGCCAGGGCATGAGCAGGCTTCCCCACCACGCCTGAGAAATGTTTTCCCTTAGGGCACAAACCCCAGATGCTGCAGCACATCTTCCTGCGCTTTCCATCCAAAGTGTGGCTACAGCGAGAGATGTCACCCGGGAGAGACACGAGCGAGGCCAGGGACCCCGCGGAGCCGCAGGCCGGACGGTTAAATGACACCCCGCTGCACCGCTCGGCACGCGCTTCTGAGCGGAGCCTCCAGCTGAAGCAGGCTGGCACCCCGCGTGTTCTGCGCCAGCCTCCCACTGCCCTGCCTCCGCTGCGCTCTTCTCCCTGCGCGTGGACCGACAACGAAAAGCGTTCATGTCACCGCTGCAAACTGGCGCTCGCAAGCAGGTGTGCTGCCCGTGAAACGCAAAACGCTCCCCAGTTTCCCATGATGGCAATTTTGAGCTGCTGCTCAATCCCCTCTGCGCACCAGGCTCGGGGCTGAACGCGGCTGGTTGCTCCAGCTCAGCCCCAGCACCACCAGTTTATCAGAGTACTCACACCACTTAGGCCATCTCTCCCCAGCCTCACGTTGCTTCGCTCCATTTTTCTCTTCCTGACCGGTTTCCTAGGCCGTGAAAAACTCCGGGCTGATGGTGACCTGCCCACGGCACGGCTGGAGCGGCGCTGGCGCAGAGCAGCAGGTCATCGCTGGGGGGCCCAGGCTGCGGCCAGGTACCGGAGCTGCTCCCGTTCTCCGGGAGCGGTGCTGGGGCTGCCAGGGAACCCCCCTCAGCCGAACTGCAGTTCCTGAAGGTAAGGAACAATCGCCTCCCACTCGGCAGGAACAGAGGAATAGCGTTTCTGCAGAAATCACGGCTTAGCAATCACGGCTTAGCAATCCTGCTACAGCTGATGAAGCAGCGTGGGATTTTTTTACCTTAGGACAATATATATATATATTTTTTTTTTTTTAAGTGTGACATTTACCTCTGGAATTTTATAGAGCGAATCCAACCTACTGCTGAAAAACAATCCAGATGCCACCTGCCGCTTGCAGAGTTTCATCCCCGGCCAGCCATGCCCCTCAGCGGCTGCTCTCCCAGCCCACCAGCGCTCGGCTGCGGAACTAACGGCTTCAACGCAAACCCGTAATCCCAGCACCGGGGGGAAACCCCACACGCAGTGCAGGGACGTTAACGGCTGTTTGCACCCTGAAACGCAAACTGCGGCAACGCACACACGTGAGGAAGACGAGAAATGGCGTCCTCGCTCGAGACAAGCTCTCCTGCAAACCCACACCCCTCTCAGACACCTGTGCCAGGCAAGCTTCGCCGGGAGCTGCATCTTTTTCAGAAGCATGTGAAATAGCTCAGAAACCCCAAATATCTCAAACTCAGAAATATCCCGAAACTCAACCCTGACTGCTTCTCAGGGAGCCAAGCTGCTCCAGCTAAAATCCAGGTAGCACCGCTCCCACTCGCTCCATCGCCGACTCCGGTCTCGGCTGGGCAGCGCTCTCCCAGCACAGCCAGGTCCCACAACAGCCCAAGCTGGGATCTCCGTGCAGCTCGGCAGCAGGTGGGAGGGCAGCCGGGGCAGGAGCAGAGCCCGGCAGCGTCCTCCCGCCTGCAGCACCCCCAGCCCAGTGGCTCCAGGGAGACCTGACCCAACCTGGAGCCAAACTGGGAAAGGCAGCGCTGGACAGAGAGACAGAATAGCTGGGGTGGGGGGAGCTCCCTGTGTAAGGGGGGGTGACCAAAGGGGCGACGGATGGCTCAGCAGGTCACTGATCATGACAGGACATGGGGTAATGGCTTCCAACTGGAAGAGGGTGGATTTAGATGAGATATAAGGAAGAAATTCTTCCCTGGGAGCGTGGTGGAACACTGTCCCAGGTTGCCCAGAGAGGTGGTGGATGCCCCATCCCTGGAAACATTCCAGGCCAGGTTGGCCGGGGCTCTGAGTGACCCGGTCTGGCAGAAGGTGTCCAGTTGGAACTGGATGGTCTGTAAGGTCCCTTCCAACCCAAACCGTTCTACGGTCCCATCACAGCTAAAGCACGCGTGTCACAGCAGCGGAGCTGGGACCAACAGGAACAGCACCCAGGGAACAGGCTGCTCACTTGGGAGGTGGGAACCTGAAGACGTAAGGTAGAGCACATCGTGGGCTGGGGGGCTCCCCAGCAGCCCTGCACGGCGGAAGGACAGCGATGCCTTTCCCCTGACCACAATGGAGGGGCTTTCCCTGCGGGGGGAGAGGGACAGGGCCTTTCTCCAAACGTTCAGCAGACACCCACGCACCGTCTCCCCTTATCTTCGCAAGCGCCACCATGCGATCCACCATCTAACGCGCCACAGAAGAGTTCAATCATTCTTTAAAGCATCGTAAATTCAACACTAAAGAAATAAAGAAGATTAATACTGGCCCGGTTTCCCATTCCGGACAGATTATCACAACATCCTCTTCCTACGGAGCAGACTCTGGCAAGCCACTGCAGAGACGTAATTCTGGATCTCTTCTACTCCGCGTTTGGGGAAGACTGCTAGGCCCACTGGTTCAGACGCTTTGCTCTCCACCTGCCCACAGCCACTACAGCTTTTCTGCCCTTGGCCGTTTCCTCCACCGCTGCCAGGGCCCGCTCTGCCCAGCGCAGCCGCCTCCCAGCCGCGCAGCGCAACGCCCCGGGCCAGGGCAAGTTCAGGTGTTGCCCGGAGAAACCGCTGCCAGCCCCACCTCCAGCTGATCCACCTCCCGCCTCCCTTCCCAGCCCCAGCACTGCACAAACACCCATCCTCTCCAGCAGCTTTCGCCCGGAGCGAGCAGGTGAGGAAGCCCTACGGAACACAGCCTGGGCGCCAGCGCAGCCTCTTCGCTCCCCAGAACTTCCCTCTGTGAGGTACAGGTTGGCCAGAAGGACGTGAGTCTTCACTCCTGGGAAGAAATGTGTGGGCAGCAAAGGCCAAACTCAGCCCAGCTGGCTTTTCTCTGCAGGTCTTCTCCAAAGAGAAGGGAAGGGCTCCCAGACCGCGGCAGAAATCTGGCTGCTTTGAGCCAGGAACCGGCCTCTTCCCGCCAACTGCAACCAGCGCCAGCACTCCCGTCTCTAACGCACACCTCAGTCACTGCCTCCACGTGATTCCAGGAAGGGTAAATGAAAATCCGACTGGAAACACAACTATTCTGCCCTCTGCTCGCCTGCTCTCCGACGCTGCGAAAGCTCTCGGGGTGCAGCAGATTCAGCCCGTGGTGAGAGCACATCACCTCAAGAGCAGGCAGGCAGCGGGACGAAGCGCTGCACTTTCCAAACGGACTTTGGGAAGATAACGAGGGGAAAAAAGGACAAAAGAAAAAGTACAGCTGTTACATCTTGTACTAAACTTCACCAATCAAACCCCAGTACTTGCCGCAAACTACCAGTTGCTGATCCACAAGTGCAGCTCTCGGTACCATGAACCCAGGCGTTTCACACGCCAGCGCCGCCGTGACGCAGCCCTCTAACGTGGGATGCAGCGTCTCTCCCGGCTCCACCAATCTCTGCGTTCCTCCCAGGTGCCAGCACAACCGAAAGGCCTCACTCAGATCCCAGTTACTGCGCCCGCTGCGCAGACTGGGAAACGAGGTCGCAGCAGAGGGGCCCGCAGCCGCAAGCGGGAGCCTGGCCCGCGCCCCGCACGTCCCAGCCTGCCACAGCCAAACCCCAGTGATTCCCCCAGCCCTCAGCGTACGCACGGCGTGTACCGCTCCAGCTCCGCCAGCCCCCGGGGACAGGAATCGCACCGTCTGATCCTCGTGGCGTGCACCACCGCCGCGCGAGCGCCGGACAGGCGCTGCCGACGTACCGGTCTGTAACGCACGCGGAGCTCCACGCAGCACTGTGACTCACGCAGGGCTTGTCGCGTGGGGAAGCGATCAAACCACTGCTCCCGAGGGCAAAAGCCCCGCAGAACAACGGCTGCAGGACAGGGCACGCGTCTCCAGCGTACCGAGGGCCCTTCCAAGGCAGAACAGCAGGAAAGACCGCGAGCGATGACAGCAGAGGGGTTCTGGCACCAAACACCTTTTCGGGGAGAGCTCCTGCCAGGCACAGCCCCACAGCGGCGCTCGGGCCAGCCCCACCCGCCAGCAGCTACGCTCGCCACCCCGGGCCCCGCACACGCCGCGGGTCAGGAGAACCGGGACGCGCCCAGCTCGGCGAGCCGCTGCGCAATCGCCGTGCGCAGACCTGCGTCAGGCAGGAGAGGACGGCGTCTTTCACGCGTAAGGGCCGTCCGTCACCGCCGCCTGCGCAAGGGACGGGACGGGTCGCTCCCACCGTGCTGGCACCGGGTTCTCCCCCCGCCCGCTGCCCAGGCTCGCGCTCGCTCCCACAGCGCGTACCAGCTGCCGGCGGGGTGACCCTCTGGGGGTTGTACCGCCAAGGCAACATCAGAGAATCCTTCTACTCTCAGTTTGCCTGCTGCTTTTCAACTTGTCGCACCAGAACTTTGCGTTATGTTAGCTCTTTAGCCTCGGTACCCGACGCCCTGGGCAGAGGCAAGGCGCACAGCGAGGCTCTGCCGCGGAGGTTTTACAGCCGACGCTCAGATTGTTTGCGTCCCCATTATTGCGACTTAGATCAGGCTGCGTTCCGCCCCCGCCTGCGACGGGCGGGCACAGCCTGTTCTCCCCGGCGCGGGCGGTCTGCTGCGCTCTGCGGCTCCCGCGCCACCTCGCCCTTCGCTGCTGGCAACCTGGGCGCGCCCGCGCTTGGAAAAGCTGCGGGAAAAAGCAACGCACAGCAGGGAAAGCTGATTTGTCCACCTTTTTTCTTTTCTTTTTGGGGGAAAGAAGGAAGAGCAGAGACAGTTTGAGCAAAGCAGCAGTTGTTACGCATTGACTGCAAGATCATTCACGTCAGGTTGGGTGTGCAGCCCTGCCTTTGTTTTATGTTTTAAAGAAGCGAGGTAAAAAGCCGTACAGCAGTAAAACTTAACAGCAACCTCAGGTGTCCCCACCATGAAAGCTACAGACTCAAAGCCTCAATTTTTAAAGGAAAAGTTTCCCAAAGTTGTACTTTGTGAATAGAAGCAGGTTGGATTTCTAGAAAACGGGCAATGGTACAGCGACTGACATAAGCATCGCTAAAATCAGAGAAAAACCCCCACACCCAGTAAGTTCTACAGGGGTTATTTACATTCAAGTTGAAATATCAGAAAAACCACCCAGAGGAATTGCTAAGGTTTTCACTTCCCTGTGTGAAAACTGGAGCGGTGACGCCCTGTTCCTTGTTCCGCAGCAGAGGCTTTCAGACGCGGACAGGGCAGGGGAACCTCAGGGCACAGCGCTGGGACGGGCACCGTGCCCGCTGCAGCGGCTGGGGGGGGCTGCCGTAAGCATGACAGCATAAAGCCAAATACAAAACCACCCCCCTTCTTAAAAAACCCAGCCAAGCTAACAGCTCCATACATTCCCCTGCCGCACCCTCAATTTTCTGTCCATACCAAGCCCCAGTCCTTTCTCCAGCACTCAAACCCTCTTTTCGCCGGCTCGTGGACCCACAAGGTAATTGTGCAAAGAAACTGTCAAAAACGCGCGGATTGTCCCTGGCAGCGGGACGCCATCACACCAGCCAGCCTTCTCCACGACCCCGTTTTCCTGGCTCCGCAGGGTCGGAGCGATGGCTCCTCAAGCAGTGCCCACAGCAGGGAGCGAGAAAGCGACACGGTGCCGCTAACGGGCCGCAGGGAGTCTGCTAACGGGACGGAGCCGCTCCTCTCCCTGGGCGCAGGTAATCCAAACACAATCCAGCTCACTGTAAATATTTAAAGTGGATGGTAAATCTCACAGCGATAAATTAATCTGGTATTTGGTTAAGAAATTCTATTGCGTTAAACAAATAATGATTCAACGGACCTCAAAGCACTTGTCAAGCGCGCTTTTAATTATAACAAAGCGCTAGATCGGAAGGCACGTGAGGGAAGCCCGGCTTTGTCCACCCGGAGAGCAGGCACCGAGACACCTAACGAAAAGCAACACAGGTCAAACCGCTCAGAAACCCCCCACGGGTGCCACCTCCTGCCCAGGAAACAGCTCCCTTGCCAGGCACTTTCCACCAGAAGTATCTATTGTTTTTAATTTTACTGCTTGTTTTCGTAAGCTCCCCCCTCCTGTTCCACCTGAAGCTGTGGTACTTTGTGCTGGATAAATTCCCGCGCCACAGGAACGGGACACCAACGGGACACAGACACAGCAGCAGCAATGGCTCCATCCTGCGTGGACTGTAGCTTCACCGTACTCCCCTGCGCTTGGATTGATTGCAGAGCTGCCACCCCGCAGCGCGGCAGACCCATCGGAAGGGGGACACGGCACGTCCGGAGCCCGGCGTAGGACATCAGACCTCGTGGGATCACAGGAGCCACCGACCCGCAGGGAAAGCGGGCAGGCGCCCCACTCACCTGCCCGACGCTGGCTGGAGGCTCTGCAGGAGAGGGGAACGAGCTCTCTGGGCGTGGGGGGCACAAAGCCTCACCCAGCTTCACGTGTCATAGCGGGGAACCGTACCCCGCTACGGGCGCCACAGCCCTCACCGACGAGGCGCCTCTGCTTTTAGGAGCCCGCAGGAGGCAGCCACGGGGCTCCCGCCCAGGCTGGTTTATGTTAATGCTTTTACACCCGCGCTGGGCAGAAAGTTGCTTCAAGAGAGACGACAAAGCCCTGAAATCCCCGTCCCACTGCCAGCAGCTCCCCTCCCTCACCCGCGGAGCTGAGAGCAGACCGCCTCGCTGGCCATCTGAAGAGAGCTGTGGGAGGAACGGACCTGAACCGAAGCACTAAATCTGTCACCGCGCAAACGCTGCTTCTGCAGCTCAGGAGGTCACCCAGCACTTCCCGAAACGCTGACTGCTAACGGCTGCTGAAACCGCTGCTGCGCAACCCATTCCTTACGGGATCGGTTTGGATAAACAGCTTCTCGCCACGCGCCGCAGCACGAACTGCAGAGGAATCCATCCAGTTAACTGCAAACCAGCAAATGTTACCTTCTAAAAAGTGTTAAACCTGTACTCCAGCTGAAAATTTAAAGCGTATTTCCCCTCTCCACACACCTGATACGTGCACACATCGCAAAACCCGTACCAAACCCTCACTGACCCGAACCACCCCATCAGGACGGCTCACCGCACGCCTTCATCTGCCTGAGTGGGGAGGTCACGTTCCAGTGCCGCCACAGCCGCGCGGCGAACAGAGCGCCTCAAACGCGGCATTAACCTCCAACCGTTATGGGTGGTTTGCCTTGCCACTTACTGGGCACCCAAGAACGGCCTGGAAAACGCCCTCTCCCAGCACAGGAGTTACTGGGCTCAAGCCTTTGTCGGGTGAGCTGTGACTGACCAAAAAGCTTCACTTGTAGCACAGGCCAAGTGTAAATAAAAAATAAATGTATAAGCTAGGCTTCCTCTCACTGAGCTCTCACCTCTGCCCAGCCCCACAAATCTCACGTGGTTCACTCTGCAGTCAGTTTTCCCAGGATTTGCCTCGCTGCACCTTTTCTCAGAAATCTGGACACAGATTCAAAACAAGAAACGACTGTGCTAACAGTTGGATTTAAAAAAAAAAAAAGAAGAACTAACGGCAGTGCCTTATCGCTCTCCGCTGCCAAGCGCTCGGCAGCCTGGAGGGAGGGCTGGGAGAAGGCCAGAAAGCCGGAACATCTCCATCAGGTTGTTAGCACGGCCGCGTCCCGCGGAGCAGAGGCACATCCCATCTGCTGCTCCAGCAGCGCGCTGCCGCAGCGGCTCAGAAACATCCCGTGAAGAGCAGAGGGAGCACGGAGGGGTATTTTTGATGTGGAAACCTCCACTGGCAGCAGTCAAAACCGGGGGAGGTCCTGGGCCAGACTCTGTGCCCAGACCGTTGTGTTCGCACCAGGGTGAGGAAGCCGCCCTCCGCGCTCCTTCCAAATGCCCCGCTGTGGGGACACAACGGAAAGAGAAGGAGCAGCGCCGCGTACGAGGGCTCGGATCGCGCAGAGGCCACATGGTCTGCTTTAAAAACCTGTCTCACCCGCACGGCGCCACGCAGCAGCGGGCCCTGATCGAGCAAGGCTTCTGCTCACCTCACACAACAGCTAACGCTCAGGCAGCCGCGAGCAGGAGGGAGAGAGACGAAAGTACCTCTAATAAAAGGCAGCAGACGTGAGCCAGAGCGAACAAATGCACCAGGAGCACCCCGAGCAGAGCCGAGATAAACATCAGAGGCTGCGAGGCCACGCCAACAGACACCTGTAATCAGCACCAAAGGAACGCAGTCCCTCCTGCTCGTCCCAAACGCCTTCCCACCCTGCCCACGCTGCTCTTCCCTTCCTCCACAGGCGGGCAGCCCGCAGCCCGCGTCACCCATGGAGCCCCGGGCCCTGCCAGCAGATCCCTTTCGGGGCCGGCACAAAGCTCCCAGGCACTCAGCGCCACAACGAACAGGAAGGACGGGGAGGTTTCGCCCTACGGACACGGCAGATCCCAGAGATGGAAGCGCAAGCCCAGCGGGCAGGATGCCTCCGGGCTACGGAGCCGCTCCCAGAAATCCAGCAGCAACCTGTTCCTGCTTCAGGGGAAATGTGTCAGGGATGGTTCACCTCGGCGAGGCGGCGGAGGGCAAGGTTTGGCTCCCACAGAGCCATCTTTGCTGTGCGACACAGCAGACGCAGATCCTCCTAATGAACAGCCAGAGGCCTTGGAGTTTTGGTACTCACAGAGAGGAGGCCCGAACAGCACCGTGTCCAGAGCTTTCAGCTGCAGCTTCTGCCTGTGGCTTCGATCCGTCATCTTCAGAACACTTCCCATCATGGTAACGTTGTTCACTGCTAGCCTGTAAAAACATAAAATTATTTAAAAAAAAAAGAAGCAGGCATGGTCATATCCATGGGGATTAATAACTGACCAAAAACAGTGACATGGAGACTAAGGAGGAGAAACACAACGAGCAGGACCTGAAAGCTGCCTGCATAGGCTCCCAGGACAAAAGAAACCCCTCAAGTATTGTCAGCTCTGCTGTAGGGTATCTCTGTGAAAGCGGTAAGAGTAGGGTCTTGGGCTTTACTCAGAGAGAGGAGAAGCCAAGGCCACACCTATTTCACTAATCCTGCAACCTAAGTGACTGGTTTCATACCTGAACTGATCTTCTGGT
The DNA here is from genome assembly GCA_009806455.1 of Tetrax tetrax. Taxonomy (NCBI): domain Eukaryota; kingdom Metazoa; phylum Chordata; class Aves; order Otidiformes; family Otididae; genus Tetrax; species Tetrax tetrax. The sequence continues at coordinate 86,416 of WHYT01017201.1, read as the reverse complement.
GTCCCACCAATCACTAATTTTTTTTTATTTTTTTTTTTTGCTCAAACCTGCATCGCTAGCCTTTGCCATCTCAGTACACAGACTGCAAGACCGTACCTCTCCCTTGGAAGGAATGTGGGCACACCATGCATTGCCTAAAAAACTGTATTTTGCTCCCAGTTAATCCCTCCTGCCCAGTCAGTGGACCAGCCCCTTTCCAGCAACAATAACCTTTACCCAAAAAGCTGTGCTGAGTTTTTCAAACCTGTTACGAGTTTAGGCCAGCTCACAGCCAGGGTTTCTCTTGAGGAACACGAGGCTTCAAAGCCTCCTTTGGTAGAGCATGAAGGGGCGCGAATTAACACCAGCACACACCAGGGCTGGGTGGTGCAGAAGTACATAACCAGTAGCCCTTGAACTGGGAACTTAAACGCCATTTAGATGCAAGCCAGAAAGCGAAGACGCTCTGAGGATGATGAACAAGGGCAGAGAAGCTCCCCGACCAGGCTGGGGCTCTGAAGGCTGTGCCAGAGCCAGGACACGGCCCGGGTCTGCTCTGCTCCAGGTCAGGGTTGTAGCTCTACACATGTAGCTCCAGGCATGGGCAGGTGAAGCCCAGCACACAAACCAGCAAGGCCAGCATTCGCGACCACGCAACTGGGAGTGTCGCCCACAGCAGGCACACGCTCGCTTGCAGCTCCATCGCTCCCTGCAGAGAGGGCTGCAGCAAAGCCGAAGGCTCTGAAGAGCCGACGCGGAACAGGAGCCGATCCGGCTCTGTGCGCGCCGGGGAACGGCACGCAGCGCTGTGAGCCGCCTCCGATCATTTGCTCCCTGGCACGCATCCCAGGGGAACAGACACAAGGCAGCGCGCGCTGACCTGGGCATGGCGTGTCCGCTCAGCTGCAGCTTCCTGAAGGTCTCTTCGTACTGCGGCAGCTCGACGTAGGTGATGAGCCACTGAACCACCTCGTCAACCGTCCAGTTGTACACTGCAGGAGGGGCAGAAAAAGGCAGGCAGCTTAACATTTCTGCTAAGCAACTAAAATCACCAAGTCAGCAACGGCAGCGTAACTCCACCAGACGCCCCCCATCCTGTCACCGTCAGCAAGGGAAATGCAGCGTTTGAACACGTTCCTACCCAGAGAAACAATCCCCGGGACATCCCGGCAATCCTGCAGGTCCTCAGCCTCTACCTGGCTGCTTGCAGGATTATCTTTGCTACTCTGCTCCATGTGTGATGGGCTGCCAGGGAATCGGCACGGACACCACGGGCTGCTGCGCGTTTACCCTTAACAGGCAGCACCGCGCCCCGCGTGAGGAGCGGGGCTTGCCCGGCGGCAGCCCCTGACACAAACGTGTGGCAGTTGATTTTACACTGCGCTTCCAGCTCCCGAAAGAAACGCACGCAACGAGGCCATCGGACAAAGGAGCGGCCCCAGCCAGCGGGCACGGCCTCACCGGCAACGCCACCAGCAGAGCCCGCAGCCGAGATCCTCCGCGGGAACCCCCAAAGCGCGGGCAGACGACCCGTGGAATCCCCTCGTTTTTCATCCAAGCGACGACGTTCTGTCTCCAGGCTCCCACAAGGCACGCTCATCCTCACCACACGCCCCTGGGACGCTGAATGTGGCCGGCGTACCCGGCCACGCGCTCTGAGCCCCTCGCTCCCTCTCCAGACCCGCAGAGCATGTGGGCATCAGTAGAAAAAAAAAACCTTGTGTGGAGAAACGCTGTGAGAAAAGGGTTGTAACAGCCTGGGAAAGAGAATTGCGGGAGGAGGTGGAGCAGGTGAGCAGCCCAGGCCAACCAGGGGAACTCTTCTCCTGAACGGCCTCACCTGCGGATCATCTCTGGAGCTGACACGGCTCCAAGGCCGCAGACAAGGAAAGCTTTGGAAGTGAAGCTTCTGCCTTTGCCACTCACTTTTGGTACACTTATGGCAATGCTATGAAGGTGAAGGTAAAAAAAAAAATCAACGTATTTTCAAAGAAAAGCAACAGATTTTTTTCACAGGGGGAGTTGCTGGGCTTTCATTTATCAGCTTCTGGCTTTGCTCAGCCCAGGCTGAGCTCTGGCCGCGCTCACCCAGCCTCCAGCAACCTGGGCGCTGCGCTGGGCATCGCCCACCGCCGCCGGCCACCGCCTCGCGCGCCTCGGGCCCAGCATCCCCCGTCCCTCTCTCGCAGGCCCATTTTCCGCTGGCTCCGAGGGCTGCAGTGCCGCTGCGCTCAGAGCTGTGCCGCCGCTTCTTAAATGTCAACAGTGAGTCGTCCCACAAACATGGGAAACACCCTCCCACTCGCTCCGGCCCCCGAACGCTTTCAACGGAGAGGCCGCGGAGCCACGGCCAAGCTGAGCCAAGGGGAGGAAGGCTCGAAGAGAGGGAGCCATCTCCACGGACGCTGGCACCACGACTCACGGGTGCGGGCTGGCGGAGGCAGGGCCAGCACAGCGCCCTCGCCGACGGGAACTCCCTGCGGCTGACGGCCCTGGCCCACACACCGCGGGAAAGCCCTTCCGCGGCCAGAAGTGAGATGTCAGCGCTGAAAGGGGCCAGGGGAGCCGGGTTCCCTCGGTGGGGGGATCACCGGCGCCCGGCCACAGCGGGACAGCAGCGCTGCACGGCACGGGGTGGGACCACCGCACACGGCCATCAGAGCCCCCCGAGCCCCCGCCAGCTGGGGGTCACTGGCGCCCACGGCGGGCAGGACGCAGCGCGGTGTGAAGGGCTGGGGGCGGCGAGCTGGGCCCAGGAGGGGCCCAGGCCTGGCTGGGCTCCTCCACTCCCCACCAGTGATGCAGGCTTTGTCCCGCGAGGCTGCTCCATGTCCCCACGCCAACAGCTGGCCCCCCCCAGCCCAGCGCTGCCAGGCCCCGGTTCCTCTGAAGCTCCCAGCTTCTCTCTCTCTTTTTGGGCCTTCCATCTCCAGTGGTCCTCACTTTGGGAAGAAATCACTGAGAAACAAGCTGGCAGCAGCAGGCAGCACTCCGCAGTGCAAAGAGGAGCAGCTCCTCCGCCCTGCATCCTCGCCACAAAGATCTGATCTGCTGCTTGTGCACTCTCAGCCCAGAGAGCCAACGGCATCCCGGTGCATCCCCCGCAGCGAGGCCAGGAGGGCGAGGGAGGGGATTCTGCCCCTCTGCTCCGCTCTGGGGAGACCCCAGAAACTCTGGCTTCACGCTGAGGGTGGTGGGACACTGTCCCACGTTGCCCAGCGAGGCGGTGGATGCCCCATCCCTGGAAACATTCCAGGCCAGGTTGGCCGGGGCTCTGAGCAACCTGATGTGGTTGGAGATGTCCCTGCTCCTGGCAGGGGGTTGGGCTGGGTGGGCTTGGACGCTCCCTTCCCACCCAAACCCTTCCGTGGTTCTATTACACTTCCGTGGCTTTGGTAGAGCCGCGCTTACTGAGGGCTTTATCTATCAAATCCAACACTTGGTAAGAACAACAATTTTTGGATAGTCAGGGGGCAGAAGCAGCTTTTTACCTTACGCACCTGACCAGGAAGAGCAGCAGGGCAGGCAGGAAAAGCACTTGCCTGGAAACGGACATCGGAAACGGGCAGAGCTGCCCGGGGCTCCTGTCCCCGTCACACCTCCCGTGCTTTTTCAAAGCTGCATTTCACACAGGCACAGATCTTTTCTACAAGCCTGATCTTACTAGTCTGGGGACGTGGGCTCAAATGCCAAGGCCAGGCTCCACGTGAGACCATCCTTCAGAACCCAGAATTTATTTTCTCAGCTAGACGTGCAGAGCGATGAGGAAGGGAAACGGGAGCGGTACTAAACCCGAGCCAAGGGAAGCCGCTACGCCGCAGCAGCTCTGCCCAAAGACGCGGCAGGTCCTGCGCGTGCCAGAAGCAGGGAGGGAGCAAAAGCAACCCAGCAATTAAGGGACCTGGCGAGTATCATGGGATGTTCTCCTCCGTCCCTTAATGATTTCTGCCCGTTCCCAGCCGACATTACAGCATACTCAGGCAAAGCCGGCTGTAAACAGCGTACAACAGAGTAAACACTTCTTACACACGGCTTCCCTCAACGCGGGAGACAAGCGGCTCGTTAGCACCATCCCAAGCTGTGAGAGGTTGGGACGAGGCCTTTCAACGCGTGGCTGCCCGTCTCCAGGGACGTGGCTGCCCATCTCCAGGGGAGGGAGAGGCTGGTCCTGGATAAACAAGCCCAACCACAGAACCACCGTGGTTTCAAACGCTGTACCCAGGTATTCACACAGCCCGTCTGGGATCGGAGGGGGTAAACCGTTCCTTAGAACTGTATCTGCACAGCGCTTCCAAAACACCGAGCACATCCTACCCCACGGAATGTACAGGCTAGGACAAAAAAAAAAATCAAACAAAATGGAAAACTTTGTCATTTATGAATTGATTGCAAGATTAAAATCCAATTTTTCAAGCGATGAGGGCTGATAAAATCACCTGATCTCAGAGGGCAGGGGGAACAGAAAAGACTGTGAGTGAAGGGAGGAGCAGCAATTAAAAGCATCAGGGAAAAAAAGATGTTCCAGGTGCTGAGAGTGATGAGATGACTGGAGGAGTGGAGAGAAAGGGAAAAGCACAAGAGGAGGAGCAAAAGGCACACTGGCAGAAAACGGTCATGCCACAAAGACCCAATACACCAGCGTGATCTGCACCAACACACCGCTCACCACGCAGCGAGTAAACCCAGATGTACCACACGTACAGCTCCGTTTCGCTCTGCGCCCCCCTTTCGTTTTGAAGGCACTGAGGACATTTCTTATCAGTACTTCTGCTCTTAGGATAAAATACCTTTCTGGAATGCAGCCCCAGATTTGAGAATAAACAGTTTCTTAACCAGAAAGAAGAAAGAAAGAAAAATCAGTTTCAAATCTCAAAAAAAAAAGGAAATTTCACAATTCTGGTTGGGGAAAAAGTGAAATTGTGCCTTTTCCTAACCACCCGGGACACCGCTGATGTCAGGGCAGCCCACGTGCCGCAGCCAAGGAAGCAGGAGCAAGGTTAAAAGTTTCTTCCCAGACTCAGAAGTTTCAGGCAGTTTCCCACCAGCGACTGAGCTTCCACCACCCCCAGGTTAAATGTTGTGATGAACAATCCTGTTTCTCAGCTGCTTGCAGCTCATTTCTACACTGAGTGTAGTTATGCATGCTTCCAGTTTTAGGAGTTTTTTCTTCCTTCTTTTCCCAGATTAAGGAGCTTTTCAGGCTCAGCAAATTTCATCTAAGGAAAACAGGACGTGTAGGAGAACTCCCACACAGCTGTACTGAATATTCAGGATGCAATTACTGCATAAAAACATCAGCTTAAACCAGTATCTGAACCTGGAACGGGGCAGAGTTTGGGCTACGGTAACAGACATTTATAGGGGCAGAGAAACAACAACAATTTACGCTCTTAAGGCCATACCCAGATGCATTAGCAGTTGGGAGGTAGCAAGACCCACGAAATCCTGAAAGGCCCCCCAAAAAGGAACCTGGAAGACACTTGTACAGGGCAGCAGGAGCAGCAGCAGCGTGGTTCTCCCGGGAGGTACCCACACGGCTGCCAAAGCTATCGGAAATCCCAAGCGTCTATGGCTTCTATGGCACGGGGGGCGGAGTGGGCTGTTCTGTTCTGCTTGGTTTTTACCTTCAGATGTCTTCCAGGCCTTCCAGAGATCCTCCACACTAATGAGCTTGTCTTCTCCGTGGAAGGTGCTGTGCTTGACTGTTGGGTCATGATAATTCAAGTCTTCCCTCAAGAACTAGGAGAAGAATAAACAGCAGGATTATTCTCTGATTCATCTTTCAGAGAGACGAGGAGCATTAAAAAGAAATCTTTCACCTCTCTTCCTTATTATTACATCCACAGATTGTCACACAATAATTTCTACAGCAAAGTCCTAATAAGTCTGAGATGCAGCATCTCGGGTCTTTCAATCTCTGGTTCAAATCACACGATTTCCCTAGTTCACAGAGTCACAGAATGGCTCAAGCCCACCCAGTCCAACCCCCTGCCAGGAGCAGGGACATCTCCAACCACATCAGGTTGCTCAGAGCCCCGGCCAACCTGGCCTGGGATGTTTCCAGGGATGGGGCATCCACCGCCTCTCTGGGCAACATGGGACACTGCTCCACCACCCTCAGGGTAAAAGTTTTTTCCTTGTGTCCAGTCTGACTCTACCTCCCTCTATTTCGAAACCATGACCCCTCGTCCTGTCCCAGCAGGCCCTGCTGAAGAGTCTCTCCCCACCTTCCCTGCAGCCCCCTTTGGGCACTGGGAGCCGCTCTCAGCTCTCCCCGCAGCCTCCTCTTCTCCAGGCTGAACAGCCCCAGCTCTCCCAGCCTGGCCTCACAGCAGAGCTGCTCCAGCCCTCTCAGCATCTGCGTGGCCTCCTCTGGGCCCTCTCCAACAGCCCCACGGCCTTCTGCTGTTGGGGGCTCCAGAGCTGGACGCAGCGCTGCAGGGGGGTCTCAGCAGAGCAGCTGAGTTGCTCTAACATGTAACACCATCTCTTACAGACCTGCACCTTATTTCTAGCTGAACACATTTTTCTCCAATTCCAGTTGCAGGATTTTATTCTGCCACCTTTTGTGCAGTAGCCCTTGGCCAGCAGATCTCTGCCCCGGGCCGTGCTGACAGTGAGCAAGTCAGCGTAGGAGCTGCAGCCTCTCGTTACGGGAAGGATGCTTTCCAGCCATCAGACCGTTCCGCTTGTTCTCTGCCTTCACTGACACACCAGCGTGAGCAGCCACAGCGTTCCCCCAGCAGACACACGGACGGCAGCGATAATCCTTCTCCCCTGCTGCTCCCGCTCTCTCGGCGCAGAAATCAACCTCGCCTTACGCCGCCTGTGCCCCACCTTGGGGAGACCCCACGGCCCCAAGAGCGCCCGGCGAGGGAGCACTGCTGAACCCGAGCGCGCCGTTAGGAATCTCCCTCTCCAGGGAATAACACCAGCTGTACGCCTGGGAATACGAGGACAGGCGCTGCTACGAGGAGGAGCGAACGCTCAGAGATCCACCACAGGCAGGGCACAGCGCGTCGGAAGGGAGGCTGTAAGCTGTTACCACAGCAACACTTTGAATTATTACTATTTCGGCTTTCTGTAACCTTGCTCCCTCACTGCAGGCACCTGCTGTCAGGCCGGCGCCACCATTCCACCTCTTTCCCAACAAAGCCGACCCCGCGCGATCAAACCCCGTGGGCTGCCCAAAGCGGGTTGGCGGGGCTGCAGCAAACCCCCCTCCCGACCCCGCGGGGGTTCGCCCGCCGGAAAGCGCCTCTGGGTTCCGCCAGACCTTGTACTGGACTGCATCAAAGAACAAGGTGTAATTTACAGATGCACACATGTAGCTATAAAACACACGCAGAGGCATTTCGGTAAGCACACGCGCGCACCAACGGTCATTCAGGGTTCAGTTCCCGCGCAGGCCTGGCAGATCAGGCTGCGCAGCACCTCTCTGCGGCACCTCCACAGATTTCCACTGCTGGTAAGAGGAGCCAGGGCGTACTCAGGAGCATTTCTGTTAAATTCATTTGAATGCAGATAGAGTCCAGTAAATCAATAAAGCCTGGACTTTTAGGGTTCTAAACGTTTCTTGGAATTGTAATATCACAAAAAAATTCAACTAAACGGCACAATGGAACCAACTTTATGTCAACAGAGCAAGAATGTAAAAAATCGTCACTAGATTTGGCCTGCAGCTCTGAGTCAAAGCTGGAACAAATGTCATCCACAGGAGGCGAGGCGTCCTCACTGCAGGCTGGGCCACGAAGGAAAAGTCCATCTGTATCATCAAGAAAACGGTACCAGAAGAAACAGGTAACGGAGAGCGCGAGGAAGACCGAGGAGACCCCGCCGCCGCCGGGCCCGCGGGCAGCGGTGAGACGCCGGTGGGCCGCTGTGCCAGCCCGCGGCAGGGGCGAGGCCGCCGGCCCCCTGCGCGTTAACTCGTGACCGAGAGGGAACGCAGCAATGTCACCGGCGCTGCACGTCGCGGCTGCCAGCGCCCGCCGGCCCGCGGGACCAGCTGCCGCTCGGTATATTTAGCTCGGGGAGCAGAGAGAGGAAAAGTGATCTCCTGCTGCTTCCCCCAGCGCGCCATCGCCACAGCGAACCCCTGCGACTCCACGGCAGGGACGGCGCTGGCTGCGGGAGAACGTCTCTACGGACACGCGGGGAGGACGCGGGACAGGTTCTGCGGGCTGGAGGAACCAGGCCGCACGCACCGGAGCCCAGGAAAAACCCCAAAACTCGGTTTTCCCTTAGCATCTTCCAGAGAAAAGGTAAAGATGACGACCAGTGCAAACACAGCAGTCAGCCAAACTCTGCTGGGCACGGTCTTGGAGGCGAAGGCTTCGGCCGGGCTGCTGGTGCCGCGTGGGCGCCTCGGCTCTGCTCCTCTGACCCCAGCCAGCAATGGGAGATGTTTCCAGCCGACCGTGACCCACCAGCTCCGTGCCTAGTACCTCAGACACGTACCACTGCCAGACACGCTTTCCTCAGCCTGCGCGCGCCGCCAGCCACAACAAACCCACGGGAACCCCCCTCGCACAGACCGCAACGCACCCCGGCCCCAGGCCAGCGGGCCCACACCGCTCTCGGAGCCCACGTTCACGCCTCCACACACCGACGCTTCTCAAGGCGTACGGCGCTCCAGCTCCAGTTTTCTTCCCAGCGGAGGACGCTCCGGAGACCTCACACCCGCGGCTAACTGCTGAGCACACACACAACACGCGTGCTAACATGCACAGACATGAAGTGGCCACGGGATCCCAGATGTCCAAAACGCCAGGCACAGAATCCACTGCACAAAACCAGTGACCTAATGGTGAACCATTAAAAACCAGCACTGCAAGGTGTTGAAGATCCTGCTGATCCCACCCCTGGAGACACCCAAAACTGAGAGTCCTGGGCAGTGGGATCTGGGGGGCCCTGCCTGGACAGGGGTTGGACCAGACCATCCCCAGAGGTCCCATCAGACCATCTCCAGAGGTCCACCACCGACCAAAGAGGTCCCACCAGACCAACTCCAGAGGACCACCCCGATCATCTCCAGAGGTCCCACCGCACCAGCTCCAGCCTCAGCCAGTCCATGAATCCACAACGAGAACAGAAGGAAATGTAGCCACCCAAGAGTCTCACCACCAAGTTTAGAGGAAGACAAACCGTGATCACACCATCCAAAAGCAACGGGAACAGAACCACCGCTACAGCAGCAACCAACACGAGCTGCGGTGGCTGCAGGAAGAGTCAGCCTGTAAACAGTGCCTGAAGTAAAGATTTCTTATACAATTTAACGGGTTTCTGTACGTAACGAGGAGCAGAACACGAGGCACCCAAAAGCCAGCCAGCACGCCCTCAGAAACGCCCGCCCGTGGGAGAGCACCCCTGAGAGGGCAGCGGGGCGGCGAGGAGCGGGTCCTGCCCGGACACGGAGGGGAACCACAATACTTTGGGGAGGGAACACACCCAGTCCCCGCTGAAGCCACCCACAGCTCTGACCCCCACAGCAGCCTGGGGACAAAAAACACTTTTTATTGGTGTCCTCTGCTCACGACCGCTCCGGCCCCAGGTTTCCAGCAAGCGCTGGAGGCTCTGGGAGAGACCCGCACACCCTCTTCAGAAAAAACAACTACGGAGCCGTTCCAGGATGACACCACCCCGTTCGACCAGGGCCTACCTTCCCACTCTCCCCCTGCCCAGCCCTGTGACCAGCACGCTCCCCTCCGCCCCAGAGGGGGTGAGCAGTTTGAGCCGCAGGGGTCCCTCGGTTAAGGCAAACCTGTTGTCTCAGCGGCTGAAAGCAGGCTCAAAGACGAGCAGGTCCATGACGCGTGGCTGTCTGGAGTTTTTTAATCCACAGAAACCCCAGCTTCTCACCAATCCCCGTGTTTCCCCTGAACCTCCCTCTCTGCTCCCCCGGTGCCACCGTCCCTCCCGGGCAGCAGCTCCCAGAGCACTGCTCTGCAGGCGCTCAGGCAAAAACCCAACCGAGTGCCCGCAGAGCCCAGCGTGCGCCGCTTCCCTCCGCTCACCGATCCCAACATCTGCTCCGAGCCACCCACTTCCAGTAAAGCTGCAGGAAACTTGTCTCCGAGCCCTCTTTCCCGCTAACACCCCAACCGCGGGCAACGGCAGCGGAGGGTCGGCGGAGGCCGGGGCTGAGCGAGCGCTAACACAAACCCTGTTTCTGTAGGAACGCAGGCTGACGGCATCCGAGAGGCTCGTCAGCGGGACCCCACCCCTGAGCTGCCCCTGCGCAGCTGGGGCCGCGCTGGAGCGAGTGCGAGGAGCGGAAATAGATCGCTAATTAGCAGATGTCCCCGTGAGGGACAGCTCTGCCATTCAATCGAGGTCACTGATGTCTTTGCCTCCAGAACGGAAAAACACAATGATGGTCGCTGAACAAAATTTCACCTGTAATTGGAATATTTCAATGAAAATACAGTTATCTGTCCCTGTCTCCTTCTGCCCAGCCCGGTCTTTTAACCAAACAAAGCGTACCCTTCACTGACCCCAGAGAGAGGGGGCCGAAACAATAAACACAGACACAAAGTTCTCCGCCGACCAGGGAACTGGTGCTACGGGAGCCCAGAGCCGGCGGTCCGGCAGCCCAGCACCCCCGCGCAGGCGTCCCCCCGCGCCCTGCTCCAGCCCCGCGTGAGAGCACGTGCCGCGGGCAGGCGGCCGATGGCTGCGAGACCCGCCGTCCCCGCTGGAGCTTGGAAACACTCCTGCGGAATGGGCCATCAAACCCAGGCTGCAGTTACCTTGGCCTTCCCCTCGACAGGGGAAGCTGCTTTTTTAAAACTGTTAATTAAAGGAAGTAATTTATGATGTGCAGAAAGGCAAAAGCAGAGACCTGTGGTTGCCCAGCAACTCATCCGACTCAGCTCAGTCTGTGCGAGGCTGACCAGTCACCAACGTTCAGACATCAGTCAGCTCGTTTGTTCAGTCTCAAAACCACTCATTTAAAAAAAAAATAAATAAAAATCAACCCCAAGCACACAATCCTACCCCAAAGGGACACTACCCAGAGCAGCTGTTTGCGGTCCTCTCCAGGCACTGCCGCGGTGGCGGCTCCGCTCGCTAAGGGAAGAGTGTGCGAACGCTGCACGCAAACGCCGGAAACGGCTTCCACACGGATCTTGGGAAGGGAGCTGGGGATCGGCACTACAACAAATCCCATCTGCACGAGCAAAGAAAAAGTCCTCACTTCTTTTGACGCAGCCCAGGGTGCCGTTGGGTTCTGGGCTGGGAGCGCACATTGCCAGCTCAGGCTGACCTTCTCGCCCACCAGCACCCCCAGCCCTTCTCCTCAGGGCTGCTCTCCATCCATTCCCCCCCAGCCTGGATTTGTGCTGGGATTGCCCCCACCCACGGGCAGGACCTTGCCCTTGGCCTGGCTGAACTCCATGAGGTTGGCACTGGCTCACCTCTCCAGCCTGTCCAGGTCCCTCTGGATGGATCCCTCCCCTCCAGCGCGTCAACGGCACCACACAGCTGGGTGCTGTCGGTGACCTTGCTGAAGGTGCACTCTGTCCCACTGTCCATGTCCTGACAAAGGTGTTGAACAGGGCCGGGCCCAACACGGACCCCTGAGGAACGCCACTCGTCACCGGTCTCCAACTGGACATGGAGCTGTTAACCACCACTCTCTGAGTGCGGCCATCCAGCCAACTCCTTATCCACCGTCCAGCAAACCCATGTCTCCAGTTCAGAGAGAAGGATGTCGTGCGGGACAGTGTCAAATGCCTTGCACAAGTCCAGGTAGATGATGTCCGTTGCTCGTCCCTTGTCCACCGATGCTGTTACCCCGTCATAGAAGGCCACCAAATTGGTCAGGCACGATCTGCCCTTGGTGAAGCCATGCTGGCTGTCACCAACCACCTCCTTGCTCTCCATGTGCCTTAGCATGGTTTCCAGGAGAATCTGCTCCGTGACCTTGCCAGGCACAGAGGTGAGGCTGACCGGCCTGTAGTTGCCCAGGTCCTCCTTGTCTGCCTTTTTAAAAATGGGGTTATGTTACCCCTTTTCCAGTCAGTAGGAACCTCACCAGACTCCATGACTTTTCAAATACAGTGGCCAGGAGCTTGGCAACTTCATTCGCCAGTTCCCTCAGGACCCGCCGATGGATCTCATCAGGTCCCACGGACTTGTGCACCTTCAAGGTCCTCAGATGCTCCTGAACCTGCTTTTCCAGGAGGTTCTTCATCCTCCCAGTCCCTGCTTTTGCCTTCTACCACTTGGGTGGTGTGGCTGGAGCCCTCGCCAGTGAAGACTGAGGCAAAAAAGTCATTATCTCAGCCTTCTCCATGTCCCAGGTAACCAGGTCTCCTGGTTCCTTCCGGAGAGGGTGCACATTCTCCCGGTCTTCCTCTTATCCCCGACGTACAGAAGCTTTTCTTGTTGCCTTTGATGTCCCTGGCCAGATTTAATTCTGTCAGGGCTTTAGCCTGCCTTACCTGATCCCTGGCTGCTCAGACAACCTCTCTGTATTCCTCCAGGCGACCCGTCCTTGCTTCCGCCCTCTGTGGGCTTCCTTTTTGCTATTTAGGAATGTTCCTAATATCTTGGGTGGTTTTTAGTTAGAAGCATCTCTGCTTGGAACTGGAGGAGAGCTGCTGGGACCACAACAAGCGACGCAAGGGGCTCGGAGATCGCTCTGGTCCAACTGCGCGGGGTGTGAAGACAGCCTGGGTATCGGCAGCCAGGCGGTGATCTGAAGCCTTTTAGCAAAGTACGTTTTATCGCTCACAGGATGGCAATATCCGTACCGTGAAACCAACCGACGGCACAGAGGCTTGGAACGGGCAACAGGTCTGTGCTCGTACAACAAGCTCTCAACCTGTCCTCCGAGGGAGAGGGCAGTGTTTGCACGGGGAGACATAAAGCACCCAAAACACCCAACCCTAAGGGCGCGAGGCTCGCCCCTGGTTTGACAGCAGGCAAGCGGGCGCAGGAGTCACCCTGCCTGAGGGCACCCCGGGAGTCGGGGAGGGGCACAGCTGCAGCTCCAAGGCAATGCTGAGCAGAGAGCTGCCTCCAGGGAGAACAGCACGCTGTAGGAAACGCAACTGAAAGCTTTTAATTTGTTTTAATTACGCCGTGAAGTGGGATTTAGGCAGAGGGACCGGCACTGCAGCCCAGGAACAGCCAGCCAACGCCGCTGGCTCCGGACAAACAGGGTGCTCAGCTCCAGGCTGCCGGGCCATGGCCCTGGGGACTGGCACCGCCCTGAAACCGCAGGGCCCTTGCGATGCGTGGATTTGCCCAGTAAACCGAACTGCTGTGTTAGCTTAGGGGGAGATGTAACCCCCCTGGACGGCGGTTTCTCTGTCTGAGAACTGGGAATAAAGCCCCCTGGAGATGGGCTCGCCAAGGACTGGCTGTGGCGCAGCTCTCGGAGGAGAGTGCTGTGCGGGCTGTCACATGCTTTCACTTTGCATCCGCATCACAACGTGGGGACAAAGAGGTGTCTTTTGGCCCAGGAGCAGCAGGTGACAATGTTGTAAACTCTCAGCCCCGCACAGAGATATCAGGCTCTCCCACAAGGCGTACAGAACACGTACTGCCATCTTCATCAGGCCCGAGGTGCGGTGGGCGCGTTATGCAGAGCCCCACAGCGCAGCACGCGCGGCTGCCAGCCCCTCCATCCTCCTCTGGCCGGGCGCACGCTGGGTACCCTCCATCCTCCTCCGGCCGGGCGCACGCTGGGCACCCCCTCACCACTCAGCTGCCCCTGCCTCGCCTCCTTCCACCTCCAAGAATCCAGCCCATTCCACAGCCCCCGTTCCCGGCCCAGCCTCAGGTGCAGGACGCCGGCACGAGACCTACGCCGCCGCCCTTCGAGCCACCCGCGTAGCTCTGGAGCCACGCGCAGCCCTCCTGCGCCCAGCGGCAAGGCCAGGACCTGCTGCACATCCCAAGCTGGGCAGCGGTTTCGCCGTGGATCGAGGGATCGGGAGAACTGGGATCCTGTGACCAGCAGCAGGTCCCTTCACCAGCGTGCTCCCTTTCAGCTTCCAGCACTTTGAATTTCTTATTTAGATGCCAGCACGACAGAACTGCTCACCTTGAGCGGGGCCTTAGAAACGAGCACCCACTGACACCGAGGCAACGTTATAAACAAACAAACAGCTCTCCCCTCTTGTAGCCTCTTGTTTCCGTCGGTGCTTATGTAAGGAAAAACAACTTTATTTCTCCTCAATAAAGTTATTAGCTGATATTCCCAAGGCCAAGGCAGTACAGAATTGTTCCTTTTTGCAGCAGTTTGAGCTAGGTTGGGGGAAGAACGTTGTAAGGTCTGTAATGAAGGAGGGAGCAGCCAGTGTATGTGCTCAACAGTGGCAGAGAGGCTCGACCAGATTTCAGAGGTGTTTCCCAAGCCCGTAATTAAAAAAGGAATGAAATAATAACAACGATCATGTAAACTAACCTCCTTATCCTTCAGTATTGAAATAATCTTCTACACACAAGGTATTATCAATTTAAGTGGCTCAAAACCCCCAGAACAGAGGGAAAGCCAGACACTGAAGATTAAAGTACTGAAATACACCGTTGGGTCAGAAACTTGGCTCAAGATGGGACACTGCCTCCTCTGCCAGATGAGGAGCCAAGGCAGCCAACAGCCCAAGAGTTTGCACACCTGAATGTCAGGCGCCCCGCCACATCGGCACTACCCACAGCAGAAAGCCCTCTGCGGTAGCGGAGCGCTGGGTGGCAGGACGGCGCAGCCGCCGAGCACTGACCTCGTCGCTCTCCTCCACGTCCACGTTGCCGTTGGCATCATCATCCATCTGCTTGTGGATGTTGCGGACGGCTTCGAAGCTGAGCTGCTCATCCTCATCGTGGCACAAGGGCTTGTCAATGCGGCAGAACTCTGCTGAAGAAGAAAACACCAGCGTTAGGCAGCCTGTCCCAAAAACATCGCCGCTGTGTTTTCTCACCAAGCTTCTCGTGTTTGAAAAGCCCTTGCTGAGCACTGGAGAAAGCAGCCCAGTGCTGTCACTCGCAGCAGGGCTACGTGCAACAGCCAGTCCTGCGAAATCCCCAGGAGCAAAGGGCAGGCCACGGCCTCAGCCAGGCTGCTCTTCCCCGCATCAGCTTCCCCAGCATCTCCACCGCCCCGGCGCTCCCAGTGCTCCCAGTGCTCCCAGGGCAGGTCTCGCAGCCGGGGCTGTCCCCGCCCCGGCGTGCCCAGGACGCCCCGCTGGCAGGGCTGCGGAGGGCTGCAGCTCCCACCTCTGCCTCACGGCTCACCTGGAGCCCAAGAGTGCCGGCACAGCCTGCAGCGGGGGCACGGCGAGAGTGAGGGCTGGACGTTTGTACAACACGGCGATTTAAAAAGTCTGCCTCCTTCCTGACTATCAAACGGATTTTTCTGGCTGGCTTTCACATATTTTTCTACGTTTCAAGACTGACACTTTAAATGTTGCTGCACGCCTGAGCCCATGTAAGCACCACGATCCGTCCCTTGTACTGCACGGCTGTGTGGCAACACGTGACTCGCCACAGTGACCGCAGACCAACGACAAGCACCAGTGCCACCAGTGCCAGGTGCTGCCAACATCCTCAGAGGTGAGCTCTTCGTGTGACGTGCATTAGGAAAAACCCCTTTTCTTTCACAGAGGCTGTATCAGACTCACTGTAAGCAGATAACGATTAAAAATTATCGAGGGGTGACCACTCTGAGATTGCTGTGAAACCAGTTTAACAGCCCAGTGCCAGGAGCAGAGCCCGTGGGCACGCACTGGAACACAGGAGGGCCCCTCTGAGCACCAGCAAACACCTTTCACTGCCAGGGTGACCAGGACTGGGACAGGTTGCCCGGGGAGGCAGTGAAGCCTCCACCATGGAGATACTCAAACCACGTGGGCACCGTCCAAGCAGGGGCTTGGAGCAGATGGACCCTGGAGGCCCCTTCCCAGCTCAACCAGTCTGGGATTCTGTCACAGCCCCCATCTCCACACACGCAGGCAACCAGACCGACCCCAGCTGATGTCATCATACGCATTTCCTGATTCCCCAGGGGAAACCCATCCCTCAGCCCTCCTGGACTGGGAGAAAAAGGAAAACCAGCCCTGACCCTCACCACAGGCCTGAGCCAAACGGATCAGACGCAGGCGCAGCCCGGCCTCTGCCCTGCTCCGCGTGCAGGTTCTGCTCCACACAAACACCCCGTGGTACCTGCCAGCACAGCTTCTGAGCTCAGCGCAGCCTCAGCCGTAACCCTACCTCTTCCTAAACATTTCTCAGAACTCAGTGAAAACAAAACACAACACAACCCGCTCCCCCCAAAACCAACCCAACCAAAACCCACTCACGCACCGGAACGCCATGCAAACGTGAGGCTGTCTCCTGCCTTTAGCTGTTGCTTTTCCTCACCTTACACCGAACGCGCAGCTCACACCCAGCTCTACTACGTGTGTGTCCAAACCAGGTGACTGAATAAAACACCGGGGTTTTGATTCTGAAGAACATAAGCCAAGGGTCAGGAATGTAATTTTAACTTTACCTGTCTGCAGGAGAACAAATTATGTCCTTCAAAGTCACATTCTGCTTGAAACAACTTCACTCCAAACGCACTTGGATGGGCGTCAGCACTGCTCAGAGCAGACCAAGCCCCTGCATCACGCTCGTACCCGTTATTTCTGGGGTGCGTACAGAAACGAATACACCACTGCACTCAACATCCCACCTGAGAGCTGCACCAGCACGCTTCAAATACTGAGCTCATTTCATACACCACGGCGCAATATCGTATGCCACACATTGATGGGGGTTTGGTTTGTTTTTTGTTTTTAAATAAGGTACCAAGCTTGTGTGCAGCGCCAGGAGCACCGCTTGTCCCTCAGCGCTCAGAGAAAGTGACAGTCTGAGGTGCCAGATGAACCATCCCCAGAAAACGTACCTCAGGTACGCAACTGCGCCTTCCTCACACGTGCTAAACCGCCATCGTGAAACACCCAAATCCATTTACACTGCACTAACGACAACGGGCAAGTACGGGCCACTGTCACTGTCACACACCCCCCGAGCCCCAGGAGTCCACAGCACCCATCCCCGCCCCAGGGAAGAGCAAAAGCCCTCAAAACTGCAAAGTAAAAAACCTTAAAAACCAGAATTGCTCTGAAATTTCATGTCTGGTCTGTCCTTTAGAGTTTTTAAGAAGAACATAGAGTTAATCTCCATTACTGGGGTCAAAATTGGTCGACAGGCCCTTAAAACCTCAGACACGGGGACAGCAGGCAGCTACGCTGCTGGAACCCGCCAAGTTTCTGGTACGGCTTCTGCGTGCGCCCTGCTCGTGCACAGAGCGGATCGGAGCTCTGTTCACACCTAAAAGCCTCTCTTTTACAAATCTTGTGAGCAAATGGTCCCACTGGGCTCTCCAGCGCCAGGTCCGTGACTCTGGGCAGCTGCAGGCCGAGCTCCGGCAGCTCACGGCCCGCTACGGACAGCCTCGGCCCTGCCACTCCTACGCACGAACCACGGGGCAGCCAGCCCCTCAGGCACAGCGCTCCTCCACGGCGCCCTTCGGTACCCAGACAGACCCTGCTTACCGAGGGGAGGCTCCCAATTTTGCCACAACAGCAGGTTTTTAAAAATGGCTTCTCTGACGCGAAAACTCCGTCATCTTTCAGGGACGCGCAGAGGCAAGCGGACCGCAGGACTGAACGCTGGGAGCGGACGTGCTGTACAACACACCGCTGCAAAACAGCGCCAAGGAGAGACGAGGCCCTCGCGCCTCAACCACGAGCCCTCGCTGAGGGATCCCAACGAGAGAGGAGGTACGAGATACGAGATGTATGCAGACCTGCGCCTCGGGGAATACGGATGGCGTAGGTAACGCCACCGCAGCAGCCTGCCCTTCCACCCACCCCGTATGCGGCCACTCGGGGCGCAGGGTCGGGTCTTCTTTGGAGACTTCTTTCTAGGAGGTTGTGATCAATGACACCTACCAGAGCACTTCTGCGAGTTACAAGGATTGCCAGGCCCGGAACCAGCACAAGTTAGTGGGAATTTAAAGGTTTAGTTTCATTATCTAGAAAGAGAATGATGATGATGATGATGATCACAGAATCACAGAATTATCATGATTGGAAAAAGACCTAAAAGATCATCCAGTCCAACCATCACCAATACTTCTCAGCTAAATCATATCCCTCAACACAACATCCAAACGTTTCTTGAACACCCCCATGGTCGGTGACTCCACCACCTCCCTGGGCAGTGCATTCCAGTGCCTGACTGCCCTTTCCGAGAAGTAATATTTCCTAATGTCCAGCCTGAATCTCC
>WHYT01017201.1:27444-49738 GCA_009806455.1 Tetrax tetrax | reverse complement strand
CCCCTGTACGCTGCTCTCCTGCCTGTGTCGGGCGCCCCTGGGGTGGCTGCAGACAGCGGCAAGGTCTCCCTGTGCCCCCCTCCGCCCCAGGCCCAACCATCCCAGTCCCCCCAACCACCACGGTGGCTCTGCTAGACTGGCTCCAGCACATCCGCACCTTTTCTGTACTGCGGAGCCCCAAAGAGGGCACAGTGCCCCGGGCGCAGCACCAAAAGTGCCTGACGGAGAGGAGGAGCAGCTCCTGGGACCCAACGCACCCCCTCCCACCTCCCTCCCCCCAGGGCACTCTGCTCACCACAACTTCTGTCTAGAAGTGGCACAGGTGTGGCGCGCGGGGACACGGTTTGGTGGGGGGCTCGGCAGTGCTGGGTTAACGGTTGGACTCGATGCCCTTGTAGGTCTTTTCCGACCTAAATGACTGTGATTCTGCGATCCTCTTCCGCAAAGCTGCTTCCCAGAGAGTCGGCCCCCACCCCGCATCGTTGAGCAGGGTTCGTTTATCCCAGATGCGAGACTTTGCGCTTGCTTCTGTTAACCTTCAGGTTCAACCAAGGATCCCAGCAGTCCAGGTCCCTGAGGGACACCTCTGCCCTTCAACGCTCCCATGATCTGCTGTGACCTGCATAGACGACAGCAGTCTGCAGTCGGCCGCTTCCCAGGTTGAACCGTGCTGCTGCCCAAAGGCACAGAGTAAGGCTGGGGGCACAGGGAGGGACTGGGGGGACACCACCCCGCACCCGTGAGCCTCAGAAACAGAGCTGAGAACTGCTCTGGCTCCATCCACCCCGACCGCAGCTCTCTTCTGGAGGCCAACACTAGGATCAAAGGAGATGCAACGCTTCAAAGAACCTAGGAAATTAAGGAGAGGTTAAAGGAGGCTGAGGTATTCTGCAGGCCTGGAAGAACACAACGTCAACGCTGTGGCTACGTCTCCAAAAGCAGAGAACACGCCAGACCAGCTCAAAGCGGAGCCATTCTGCTTCTGAGCAGCACAGAGGTGGGACTCCATGTCATCCTAGATCTAAATGAACCTGTACCACCAGTATCCACCTAACAACAAGTCATCTTATCCCCTGGCTTTTGGCTTTGGCTAGGACAGTGATGTTTTGGCTTTCTTGTTTGGTTGTTTTTCCTGTAGATGTGCTCCTAATTACTAACATTAAGATTGCTTCCAAAAGTTATCTGCAAAGCTTGGAGGCTCTTTATTCATTCTGACTGGGTTCACAGGAGAAAGCGTTCGCTTCCTTGTAGACCTGCATCAACCTCATCAGGGAAAGCAGCTGCAAGCAGCAGCAAGCTCGGGCACCTCGAGCAGCTTTTGCGTTGCAGCTACTTGTGTCTCTAAATCTTGGCTAATTTTACATTTGAATACTGAAGGGTGTGCCACTCACTTGTACCTTCACGCACAGAGCTCCTACACGGAAAGAGGCGCCAACGGAGACTGGCTGCTGGTGGCCCTGCCAGCTGAGTGCTGGTATCTCCAGGCTGGAGCTTCCGCCACCTCTGAGCCCCGGTTTCCGTGTCCGACTGCCCCCGTTACAAAAACGCAGCCCTAACACCCAGCTGGAACGTCTCCTGCTGCGACCGGCGTTCACTGCCTCTCGCCGCGTCCTCCCAGACACGAAGAGTCTCGCTCCGTCTCCTCTGTATCCTTCCACTGCATCAACCAGCGACCTGCTCTAACAATTTACAGTATTTCATCCTAACGTGTCAAAGTTAGTGACTTCTGGCAGGAAAAAGATCGGCCTTTACTGCAAGAGCTTTCTACAAAGGGGTTGCTCTTCGAGGCTGAACTGGTTTCTTGTTCGTTCGAACCCCACTCGGCCCGTACGGCCAGTGGGACCGGGCAGCTCCCAGCCTGGCACAGAGGAGCGTCAGTCACGCTGGTAACGCTGCAAGGAAGCAGTTAAGTCACCCAGCCCACGGAAACCATCTTTCCACTCCCCTCCTCTTATCTCTTGCTTATTTTTCACAGGATGTGAAAAGAGATAAGAGAAACAGCACCCTAGGTCTCTGCCCCCCGAGCGGATGCCCGTGTTCCCAGTGCCACCAGCGACTTTTCCCGCGCAGCTGGACACACGTAAGCTGTAAAGCTGTAAAGACGACGACTTCAAGCAGAGCAAACCTCCCTGGATTGCTCCTAAAGCCGAGCGCGCCTGCCCACGCAGGTACCACAGACTGAAGGTGCTGAGGGAGATTTAAAGCAGCTTTCAGTGAAATGTGCTTGCTTCACAGACGAACGGCGGGTGCAGGCACACCGTACAGGCCACGGATCGCTCCCAGGCCAAAGCGCAGCTCCCTCACCCTTCCCGCTGCAGCGAGGAAAGGAGAGGAAAAGCGAGCCCGCTCCTCATGACGGGAGGGCCAGACCCGTCACTCCAGGTTATCCGTGCCCAGGCCAGCAAGCAGAGCTGCAGGCAGCGGCTCCAACGCTCCAGCCAAGCCCGCCTGCCTTTCACGGCTGGATCTCTTCAAAGATTTGACATCTTGAGGACAAAGCGCTCCAGACCCGAGCAGCTCCTCTGCCCAGAGACGGTTCATGCTAACAGATTCCCATTGTGTTTTATTGAATTTTCAACTCGTTACTTTGGGGAGCTCCCGAACCCCAGCCCCTGAGCCGAAATCCCGTCTGCCTCGTCTCACGGACTGGGAGAGCTGAAGGAGGAACAGCTTCACGAGTGGGCCAACCAAACGAACCTCCTGCACACATCGCCTGCCCTCCTCCTCCTCTCGCAGCGGCCTGCCACTGGAGGACCCCCCACAGCCCCTCTGCAGACGAGCTTCTGCGTAATTAACTCAACTGCAGCGGCACCATTCCCCTGCTGCCGTACAAGGACAGCTTCTCCCAATTTTACCCTTATTTATCCCTCATGTGCCTCACCAAGAACTGATGATTTACATGTTCACAGAAACTCTGGAGAGCAGAAAGCATGGTGACAACAGCCCTTGCTCCGCGCCATTGCGGAGACGGCACACGCTCCGCGCTCCGCGTGCCTTTGGTACAGCGAGGGGGAACCGGCGGCTGCTCACAAATAAGCCAAGTGCGGGAGCGTTCCTCACTGCCGCGTCCAGCGAGCTCATCGGAAACCAGTCCTGTAGCTTAAAACACTTCTGTGTTTACAGGAAAGTGCCGCTCCACAAAAATACCCAAGAACAAGACCTCAAGAACAGTATGCAACTGCTCACTTGACTTCTTCAGGGAGAAAATCCCTTCCTGCTCACCCCGTTATCCCCCTACTTCCCCAAACTCAACCGAAGCAACGTCTCGGATAAAGTTCGCCAACGCTTCCCGCGAGGATCAGGCCAGCGGCGATGGGGGGACCCGAGCGCGGCAGGCACCCAGGGTCACCCGCGGTCCCAGCAGCCAGTGGAGGACGCCGACAGCACGGGGCGGGAAGGGGAAGAGGGCGGGGAGAGGAAAGCAGGAGGAGGAAGTGGCTCGGCAACAAAGGACGCGAATCTGCAGCAAGCCCAGGTTTCGTTACGCTGGGTGCTCGCAGACCCCTTCGGTTCTAGGCATGCGATGGCGACAGGCGGCAACCCTGGCACAAGACCGGGACCCCGGAGGTGCCAGGCGCTGCCTCGGCAGTGCCCTTACAACGCGATCCCACCAGATCTCACGTTTGCCACGTTAAAGGTGACAAAAGGAGCGAGGGGTAAAGGTGCACAAGGGGAAAGCGGCACCACCCTGCACAGACGCCGCAGGAGAGCATTCACCGAGCTCCCGTCCGGCCAGAGGGAGGATCCCGACCTCCCCACGGCAGCCCTGCGCGGCAGGGAAAGGCTCTTCCCGGGTGACCCCATCCAGCCTTTTTCTGCCAGCCGTAACTCCAAAAGCCTGACCTAGTCCCCGTGTGCTCCACTCGCCCTGCGACCAGTCTCTGCCAGGAGACAACGCGCAGTGCTCGGCGCAGCAGAACATACGGAGCAGCAACAACGGCAAACACTCAAACAAAGCTCTTTATTCGTAGGCAAAGACTGTTCACATGAGGGAAATGAGATTTTTTTTTTTCTTTTTCCTTTTTTTTCCTCCTCCCTCCTTATCAACCAAACCCGTTGCCCAAGCAAATAAAGCGCACTTCGGGCTACGTCAGCTCCGAGGCCGGCTTCCCCACGAACCCGACCAGCGCTCGCCCAGAGGAAGCGACGCAGGGAGGGAGGAAGCCGCCTGCCAGTCCAGCCTCCGACCGGCAGCGATCCACGGCTGGAAAACACCATGCTGGCGACCGGCAGGAAACACGGACAGCCCGGGAAGAGGCAGAGCCGTGCCTCCCTGTCCCTGCGCGTACGCTCCCTGCTCAAAAACCCACGGGTAACGAAAACGTGCGCAGCGATGACGACGCGTGAGTAGAGCCAGGAGAAAAGCAGCTGTTGGACAAATCATTGCAAACAGCAACAATCCCAGGCATGCCGTTCCGAGGCTGGCCTTCCCAAATTAGAATTCTGCTGCCCCTAAAGCTGCCACCTTTGAGCAGAGAAGCAAAATAAAAACGAAAACCCCAGCTGGAGCAGTACCAGTGCACAGGCAGGGAAGGCGTGTGTGGCGTCGGCAACGCCGCCGAGCTGGGCCACCACGCTGTCGGCAAATCTGGCCGCCCGGCTGGAAGCTGAGCTGATGCCGCCTTACTAATAAAGGTTGTTACTAAAAATAAAAAAGGAGGCCATCTCAGTTCAAGCCAAAAAAAAAAGAAAAGTCTTGACATGACGCAGTGTGGAACATGGGTTAAGTTGGGTATTTTATGCCCTGGTTTGCTACGTTGGGAAACGGAAACGCTGCTCTTGGAGGCCAGAGTGGGGGGATTCACACCTGCAAAGCACAAATAATACGTTTTATAAAGTCACTTTTTTTTTTTTTTTTCTGTAGGTTACCACCAAAAGAGGAACTTTATAGAACAGGATGGGGAGAAGAGCACTGAAACCACGAGGCTCTTCATTCCAGAGGGCTCCCAGCAGCGCTGACAGCAGCCGGCCCGGGGCAGAAGGGGACACACAACCCACAAGGCGCCTGCGCTGCCGCCTCCAAGTTACCGGGCCGGGACCGCGAGGCTGGCTGGCTGCTTTCCCCGATCCAGCGCCCACACCAGGCACGCAGACCTCAGTCGGCTGCTGGGAGCGAACCTCAGCAGCCCGCTCGCAGCCCAAACGCCGCCACGCCGAGCCCTCCCCTGGCCCCGGCGCCGCGCGAGACCGACAGCTTCTGCCGAGCGCCAAACCGCCGGGAGCACGGGAGCAGGCGCTGCCAGAAGCGGGAGGGAAAGAGGAAACGCTTTTCAGCAACGCCAAGCTGTTATTCAGTCAGCTCAGCATCTCTGGAAACCTCGCCCTTTGCTTGAAAAAACGCTCCCAAAGCTCCAGGGGCCAGTTCCCAGGCCCGGAGTGCCGGCAGGTCGGAGGACGCAGGGCCATTAGCACCTTCCGGAACAGCGGCAATTTCAGAGCGATCGCAAACCGCTCTGCTCCTGCCCCGAAGACGCTCCTTCAAAAAGTATCTGCACTAACAAAATGGCTTTAAAAGGCAAGCTGACAACTCATTGGACAACGCGCGCCTCATCTTCCACACACAGGAAGGGTTCCAGCGTGATGCAATCTGGGTTCCTCCCCAGCATTTTACAGCAGCATTGTTGCAGAAGCGGCCAGAAAATGCCAAATTTTTCCTCGACCAGATAGCAGGGGTCACCCTGGCTCGGCAGCTCACCTCTTCCCTCATCCCTAAGCCACCACTTCGCTGCTGGCTGCACGACGCGACCGGAGAGGACCACCACCGGTTTTAGATCACGCTACTGTCCGAGCGCGGCCGCGCTCCCGCGGAGGTGGGCAGACGGGACGTGGTTTTAGGGGGAACCAAAGCAGAAGAGAGGAGGCAGCCGGGGCGCGGGGCTGGAACACGCACCAGCGCAGGGCAGCACGTTAACGCAGCACTCGGCGTTAACCCAGAGCGCGTGTGCGCCGCGCAGCGCGGCCCGCCAGCCGTTACTGCCACGCCTGACCAGGAGAGCCCCGTTTCAGCCCACCGGCAGCCGTCTGGAGAGGTGCACCCACCCAGGAAACGCCAGAGCAAGCCAGAGGGCAAGGCCGCAGCCAGGGCACTTCACAAAGCCGGAGTGAACTCCCCCGGGACAGGGAGCATCCCACCCCCTCACCTCCATCCTTCAGGCGCCCGGCAACTCAACCCACCCCCCACAGCCCCTGCAATCGTTTCTCACCTCGTTTTCTCCCCAGGTCCGACGGCTCCCAGTATCGCAGGCTGGCAAAGCAAACACCACGTGCTGCGGAGAAACCCTCCCTTCACCCTCCCGAGAGGCTGAGCATCACTGACAGGTTTTCTCCGTGTCACCGCGTGGCAGGACACGCACGCATACGTTTTCCCGGCCTCAGCAAAGCGAACGCAAACGACGCACGTGCTGTACGATACACGCCAGGTTTGCTATTCAAACCCGTGCGATGGCTAACGTAACTCCTAGCTCCTGACCCCCCAGCCAGCTCTCAGTCAAAACGGCGCGATCCATCTCTTCGTTATTTGTAAGCGCCAGCGAGGGAGAGCACCATTCAAAGCCACCCCAGGCACGGCGCCAGGAGATTGGAGTTGAGTGTGACCCTGTTCCTCATTATTTCAGCTGAACAAACAAAATCTTTTTTGTAACTACTTATTTGGTACAAAACTTGCCCTGCAGTTTCAATGGGAAGGATAATTTGTAGAGAGCACTGGCCCAGGTTGCCCAGAGAGGCGGTGGGTGCCCCATCCCTGGAAACATTCCAGGCCAGGTTGGCCGGGGCTCTGAGCAACCTGATGTGGTTGGAGATGTCCCTGCTCCTGGCAGGGGGTTGGGCTGGGTGGGCTTGGATGGTCCCTTCCCACCCAAACCCTCCTGTGATTCCATGGTTCTATGATAAATCACGTACGACTCGGGAAGGGAACGGGAGTGTCTGATCTGAGTCCCCGCAGCAAGCGGCCCGGGCGTGCTTCCACGGCACAGCGGGTGCTTGGGCGCGCAGAGCAGCACAGAGAGGGCAAAAAAATAAATTCAGCAGAACAAATTCACTGTTCTGTGGCACTCTTCAGTCCTCCACGGAGACGGGTTTACAGCTCAGGTAGGCGCACCGCACGGGAGCTCTGCGAGCAGAGGCCCTCGCGTCACTAAGCGCTGACCCGGCTCTGGTTAAAGAGCGATTCCCAGCAGAACTTTACACTCGGTTTGGGATTAGGAAAATTGTTCCCCCTCCCTCACATACCTCACACGCGCGGGTGCCCGCAGCACAGCTTACGCTGGCGGGCCGCTGAATCAGAAATGAGAAATGGAAGAGACGTGACGCTCTTGGCAGCGTGACCCCGCTCCTCACCAGCGCCCGCACTCCGCGCGCTCCCGGCCACGCCGGCCGCAGCCGCCCCAATACTGAGGGCTGGATGGACTTTAACGGGAATCTCACGGATCAGAAGAGGCTCCTTAGAGTGGCAACGTTCTTAGCCAGGAGATTTGCCCCTACAGCCAAGCACTTCAAGTGCTGAAAAGACAGAGCTCAGAATATAAATTTCAAGTTGAATCCAACGGCAGCTTATAACAGTTTCTGATGAACACAAGTAATCAACTTAAGTGTCCATTAACTGCATCCAGAAGCAGAACACTTAATTTATGTTTAACTTAATTATAGACTACCACAGCTCCCAGCAATAGGAGAGGCTATTCAAGCTACGTACTTTTAAATAGTCTTGGCTTATTTTTAAAAATTATTTTTCCAAAACACTTACAGGAGGGACCACGACTTTCTGCATGACTTAAACCACCAAACTGGAGAAAGATAGCAGCTTTCGGAGTCCAAATTAAAAATACTGTGATAACTGCACAAACAGAGAGACTAAAAGAACACCACTATTGTCACAGACCGCTCAAAAATAGTTAAATTCTAACAGAAATGTGCATCTGGTCTCTTGAAAGAGACACGAAGAAGGCAATCATAACGACATGGCCAATGGAGCAAGTGCCTGCCTGCTCTGGTCCGTAAAGAATGAAGATTTTATGGACCTGGGGCTGGCCGATGCAGAGGAAAACGTACCCGCGCTGCTTAACGAGTTCCGGGGAGCTGCAGCAAACCTGCCTTCTGCTCCTGCTGAAGCAAAGATTTCAGCCTCTTCAGTGTCCGTGCCCCAGCAGCACGTAAAAAGAAAGAAATGCACAAAATCTTAACCCCAGCCTGGGTAACGCCAGCCTGCGGGGCCCCTGCTGCAGCAGCTGGCTCTGCGCAGCACGGCCGCGGCTTTGGGCCAGCGTCCTCAGCCTGCCCACGGCTCCAGCATCCGGCAATGCCCCGGCCGCGCAGACGGCAGGCGCCTGCCGAGGGGAGGCTCACGGCCCGCGCTGGCCTGCTGAAGCTGGCCGCAAGAGATTACTAACTGGGCTGGCCACCTGAGCAGACACTTGTCTGCCTCTCCTTCGGGGAAAAGTGCTGCTCCTGAGCCGGTATTTCCATCGGAACGAGAGCCGAGTCCTCCCCAGCTCACCCACCGCAGGGCCGGCGGGACTGCTGCTGTAATGGGGAAGCTTGCAGTTTTTGGCAACTTCCCCCTACTTGGGGGAAAAAAAAGCATTTATGCTGAAAAAGTTTGTTTAAAAGCTTGTCTAACTTTTTCAGGCTATATCAGCTGATCTGGGAAAAGAAGGGAAAAAAAAAAAGGATGTATTTTGTTTCTCTCTATAAACTCTGTCGCGCCAAAGCCTCCCGACCGGTACAAGGCCAGGAGCTCTGCCACTGGACGCTGGTGATATTTCCTTCCCCAGAGCAAGACTGTCACCTCCACAGCATTTCCGCACACGCCGGGCCAGGAAACGAGCGCCTAAGTTTAGCAATCGCTGGGCTCCCGATAAAGCTCTCCTAAGCCCCTTCCATCTGCTAGAGCCCTGCCTCCAAGGCAGCGGGTCGTTAGGCATCTGAGGCAGAAGCACCAGCACAGCAAAACTATGAGAGTTTTAGCAGCTTTTACCCTCTGGGCTCTGTACCAGCTATTATGGCATCCGCAGGAGCGGAAGAGAGCTGTCGTGCTCATCTTCAGGCCGCTGCGCCGCACGCACAGCGCGTTTGCCTCCTCACGGGAGCACGCGGAGGGAGAGGCAGCATCCCCGGCCTGGCCGCGCTCCCTCCGCGCAGCCCCTGGCCCGGCTCCCTCTGACAGGCGACGTCCCGCTCTCGGCCTGTTCCTCCGTCCCTCTGGCCGCTGATGAAAATAGAGCTGCCTTTTTTTATTAACTGGTTGTATTTGATGATAGGAGCTCTGGAAAAAGACCGCTTGGTTCACGATGACCTACCAAGAACTATGCATTTACCCCGTATCTGATTTTTCTGAAGTCGTCACCAGCGAGCGGTGATTCCTCGCAGCCCTCCCGGGCAGACACGGTCTCTGCGGGGACCGGCGAGGCGGCAGCACCAGGATCAGAGCAGTAACGCTTAGGTACGTTAGACTGAAAATAAATCCATCAGTGCTTATTCCTGTTCTGCTGGACTGGGTCGGGGTTACGTTGATTCGTTATTCAACATCAGCTCCGTTCAGGTTAAAGAATTGTGTTTGTTAAAGGCGTAACTTTGGCTACCAGTAAAATTCCCCGCCCAGTCCTAACACAAACACAGGGGTGTTTGAGGAACACCGGGCTGGACCCTCTCAATCTCCTTTAGTACCTCACTGAACAGGACGGGACACTCTCGGCTCTAAGTCCTCAAGAAGCAAATATTACTTCCAGCATCAGCAGAAAGGGGAAAGGTGCAGCAAGCTTTCACCTCTGTTTCAAACTGCGCGACCCTCCTGCAGCTTCCCGATCCCGTACCAACGCTCCCCGCCACCGCGGCCGGTCTCCTTCCTCGTGTTCAGCACCGAAGCCCTCACACGCGCTTTACCAACTTCCATAAACACTCCAGCGAACAACAAAACCTTTTTTCTTCCTTCTTTCCAATGCAAATTTTCTCTTTTTGTTAGGACAGTTGTGTTCTGGCGAAACGGCCAGGAAACCACACAGCTGGATTTGCATCAGACGCCGGGCTTGGCACAACAGAGCAAACCTCCATTAAGCGCTTGGTAACTCCAGAATAACTTAGCCAACATCAAAAAAGCAGACCTCACGCCAACCCCAGACACCGCTCCCATGCAAACGCCGCACGGCGACAAGGCGGCTGTAAAAGGGTTTATAACAGCGGGATCTGCTGTTCATTTATGTTTTGGATAAATAATGGCAAGCTACGGGAAGGAGACTGCGATTAAAAGCAACGCAATGCACTCTCCAGCATTAGGTACAATTCTTTGGAATTTATTTTTTTTTTCATCTGGGACTGGTACTGCCACCAGCCAGCTCCCAAGCCTGACGGCAGGAGACAGGTCCAGAGTGCGAAACAAAGGCCTTTTCCTGAGACGTGCCAGCTGCGGGCACCGCCCGGTCCGGCCGACCACAGCCCACGCGCGTCCCGCGGCACAGGTGTGCGTGCCGGGAGCTCGGAGCGGCCCCGCTGCCGTGCCGGGGCGAGGGCAGCCTCGGCAGCAGGTATGAACAAACGTCTGTTGGCTTTTCCTTCAGTTCTCATCCACAGACACCCGCTAAAGCGACTATGGAGGAGAACTTACATAAAAAAAAGAAAACGGATTGACCTCACATACCAGTCTCACCAAACACGCGGACCCTCAGACGCAAGTTTGAAGTGCTGCCCGGCTGTGCAAAGCTCAAACCCACCACAAACTGTTTTCCACAAACCCTCTTTGTATGTGGGACCAGGAAAATAGGTATGGAAAAAGTTATCGAAACAAAGGGAAACCATTCCTCTCAGAAATCTGCATCCTGGCGGGACACGCAGCTGCCGACCACCTCAGCAGTCTGAGCCCAGCACCCCGGCCCCCTTGCTGGCTGACGAAGGCTTCATCCCCCTGAACCAAACCTTGCCTCTTCTTCTATGCTCTTTGTCGACTGAGCACAAACACAGCGGCTCCGAGATGCCCAACGCCACTGGTGAGGGCTTCCAGACAGAGACGCAGCGGCGTCTGCCCGCTGAGAAACCCACGCGCAGGGCGACGAGCAGAGCGCAGCGTGCGGCTTCCCCGGGAGCACAGCCTGGGAAAAGCCGTTCACTCACCACTTGCCTCTCCGTCTGGACGTGGTTCTGAAGGTGCGGGAGAGATCCTGGGAAGGGAGCTGACCCGGCGGACCAACAGATTCACATCAAGGTGCTAAACTGACTGTAGAAGCCAACGCTGATTTCAGCGAACTCCTCCATCCCCAGTTGCTCCGTAGCCGTGCCCAGGAAATGATGGACGTCCCGCCGGCCGGGCCACCAAGCTGACAGTTGTGAGAGGGTTCGAGTCCCTGCTCTGCCAGATGACTTCCTGCCTGGCAATAATATCTCTGCACTTTAATCCTCCATGTGAAACAGTAGGGCTTCCCCATCCCGCAGCGTTGTGAGGTTAAACACACCTGAGAGCGCGCGGAGCTCGGAGGAGTTCGAAGGGACGTTCCCAGTGCAGCCGTCTGGCCGGCACTGGAGAGAAACCCCCTTTGCTCGCAGGTCCCCTCTGGACTTGACCCAAGGAGCAAGAGTTGGGTTTTGGTTTTATTTTTACTCTTACCTGAGTGAAGGGCAGTTTGTGAGTTTCTCCCAACCCCAAGGGAACCACAAGTACAATTGCAAGGGTGAATAAATCACACATTTCCAGTTTGGATACGGAAGAGGTGGGGGGAAACATCCCGCTCCTCTCGCACCTCGAGCAGCCTCCAGCCCGGTACAGACGCTCTCGCGTGAACCACGGGCAGCACAGCCCACATCCCCGCAGCTACAGCGAGGCTGCGCAGCTCGCTGGCTTCCCTGCTGCCTCTCCTACGCAGAGCCCGGCAGAGCTGGTTCTAGCCGAGGTGCCGGAGCCTCCTCCCGCCCCAGCCTCGCAGGAGGGGACAGGGCGATGGATCCGGATCCTCCTCACGCTCCTGGTCCCAGCCTCGCAGGAGGTGACGAGGGCAACGGATCGCAACGCCGGGATTTGGGGCGCAGGGTACCCAGGGCGATGGATCGCAACGCCGGGATCTGGGGCGCAGGGTACCCGCGCAGAGACGGCCTGTTGTTCGTACAACAGACCTGACTAGGTGGTGCAAACAGGCCGGGCCAGAAGATAACCAAAGGCTACGAAAAGAGGAGAGTCTGGGGTGAGCCGCTCCCCAGCGGAGAGCCCGCCGGGTGAGCTGGTACCTCCTTATAGCCCGGTCACAGGGAACAGAAAAGCATCTCAGATATTTCACCTTGTTAGGCTGAGCGGCTGAAAATAGCCACAAGATGAAAAACAAACCAGCTGGACAACTTATCCAAAGCGTAACGCTACAGCAAACAGCGAGCCGGAGGCAGGGCGCAGGACGAAGGCTGAGCTGTCGTCTGACTTCAGCTCTCGGCACGTGGAGCTCCAGAGCGGTGTCAGAAGACAACATCACCTGTCACTGCAAAGGGACATCTCATCCAGCGCCGGGCGCTTGAGCTGCCTCTACAACCCGCGGGAGGGAGCGGGTGTTTCTGGAGAGCAGTTCCTCCACCTAACACGGGCGGATGAAACAGCCCGTCAGGGATCTCCATCCCTGCGGCGATGGCACCAGACAGAGTAAGATACAACCTCTACGTGACAAACCCAAGGGGCTGAGCCTCACCCTTACCAGGTCACAGAAGCATGAAACATTTTTTCTCCTTTCCTAAGAGGAGAAAAAAGAAAAAAAAAAAAAGATGCGCGAGAAAAAATAAGAAGAGATCCCAGCTGCCACTTTTCATACCAACAGCTGTCAGCAGAACTTTGGTAGAATTCATCCTGCAGCGCGGGAGAGGTGCACTGAGTGCCCCCAAACAGCCCTTTCCACCCCTTCTCTCTGTTAATGATACAGTAAATTAAAGCAAATGAGAAACGGGAAAACCTCTTTATCTACAAACACAGAGCGCAGATCTTCAGGACACAGCGTGGCCCGCAAGAAACCCCCAGGAGCAGCACGACCCGAGGCGCGCACCGGGAACGCTCCGCTGGTTTCCAGTGACGGCGGCCACGGCCACCTCTGCTCTGCCAGGGCCAGGACGGCGCGAGGTGGCAGGAGGACAGCCCCCTCCCCACCACCGCCCCGCCGATCGGTCCCTCTGCCCACAGGGCTGCCAGGTGCGTTACTGTCACAGCACACAAACGCGTCAGCATCTTCTAAGTTAATTTTCACACTCCCTGGTTTCACACCTCCTGGAATGAATCCTCCTTTGTTCCGAGGGCTTCAGGGACACAGCTTAATTAAACCACTCTTCCCAAAGCAAGCCAAGCTGCACCAAGTGCCATTTCAAGCTGTCACCCCCGACGGAGGCTGAGGAACCTCTTCATCTTCCCAGCACGGCAGCGCAGGGTCGCAGCTCGCACCTCTGGGGACACCCGCAGCCAAGGCCAGCCCGAGGGCTCCCCGTCACACCGCCTAAAACCGGGAGCTGGGAACCTAAAACGCCACGCTCGCCCTCCGAGACCACGGGGGTCTGCTACAGAGCAGAGATGCGCACTGCTCCAGCAGAGCCCCGTGCGTCCCACTCCGCCAGGTCCCTCCAGAGTTTCCCCAAGCTGCCAGTTTCGCGTCTCCGGCCTGGCTGAAGGTGCCGGGGCCGGCCCCGCGGAGGAACCGGCCCGCGCCCTCCCGTGCAGAGGGACGGAGCTCGATGCGCAAGGGCTCTCAAACCAGGCAGCCAAAAGCATGGGCACAGACAAGTTGTTCCGTTCCTATCCCTTCCACAGTTTTTAAAAGAAAAAAGGGGAAAAAAAGATTCTACTCATTTTGTAGTTTGACGAACAGATACACAGTGAAACAGCAGGGAACACCGAATCGCTGTTGGCTTTCCGCAATGCTTCCCAACAACGAGCACAAGGCCTCCAGGCCAGCACAAGATGCCATACTTGGGTTTTTTTGCCTTAAAACTGCAAAGCAGCTAGAATGAAAAACACTCAGGGAAATTTAATAACAGCAGCTCCTTGGAAAATAATATTTTCAGAAATTATTTCTCCCTCAAAAATAATTAGGTTTTATCCCGCATCTGCCTATCTATATCAAGGAAAAAACAGCTTTTTTCCTTTGGCTTACTCACACGTTAATTATGTGCTGGCAGCCTTACAGACCTAAACATACGCACTGCTTAGCAGCTTTAATCCTGAATTATTTCTCCCCTCCCTGCAATACAAAGCTTAACTCACTGGCGAAGGGGCAGACTGTTCAAACAAGCAAGCTGTTCATTTATAATTCAAACGAGGAACATTCTTAAAGTTCTCGTGTTTATTGTGTTCCCGTGCCCAAGAACAGCAGAATCTCAGGCACCAGCTCAAACCCCGGAGGAACGAACTAAACTGACCTCAATACTCAGCCCTTTGGGGAAGGAGATGTAAGAAACACTCAGCGACAAAAATAGCGTCTTTGCTTGCGGAACGTGGGGCGCAAGCGTGTGTTTGCTGACAAACATCGCCCTTTCCTTTCGGATTGCTACTGCTTCCACTTTCCAAAGGCTGGCTGGGACGGGTAAAGCCCGGAATTTCAGAGTCCCGGCGGAGGGGAAGGGCCGGCGCGACAGTCGCCGCAGAGCCCGTGGCCGGATCAGGCGCGCTCACAAAGAGCTCACGCTGGGACGGCAGCTCCGGGGAGCGCGCGGAGGTTCCCAGAGCCAGCCCGCGCAGATGCCTGCCGCACAGCGAGCTCGCGCTTTTTCCAAAGTGGAAAAAATGGGTTACTTAAAAATAGGCCCATAATCCAAGCAAACAAGCATCCTGATACTATTTCATGAAGATAAAACAAACAAGCAGGGACGATTCGCATACAGAACCACGTGCAGTTATCTTAACGACTTCCGGATGTTCCTGTGCGGATTCTCACGCGGGCTGCGGAGGTGGGTGCTTCGCGCCCTCACTGCCAGCAAAACCAAATATCGCAGCTCGGGCACCGCTCCGGGATCGCCCCGCTCCCAGCCCCGCAGCAGGACGGCTCAGAAACGCTGATCTCAACACACCGACCCCGCTCCAGCAGCCAAGTTTGACATTTAACCAGTTTTAGGAAGTTAACAGAGTAATTCACCGGTAACACCTCCACGCCGGTGCCAAACGCGCCGCTGCCAGGTGAGCCGCGCCGGCACAGCGCTGGTTTGAACTCAGAAGCTCGCAGCGTGAGGCAGAAGCTCCTCAAGGCCCCCATGTGCCGCATGAGTAACGAGCAATGGCTTAATTAAAGAGTCCATCATCTGCGCCTGCCGGAGGACTGGCACCAACTGCTAAAAAACGAACCGGAGTAGGGAGGCGCCAGAACATTAATCACGCAGGACTGCAGGGGCTGATGAAAGTGAAGGGAAAGGGAAAACCAAAGCCAGCCAGAGCCCGCGTGCGCCAGGCGGGTCAGCGCTGCCCGCACGCAGACCAGCCCCAGCTCCAGCAGCCAGCCGAGCCCCCGGTGCGGTGGGGAAACAAGGGCCCAAAGGCCGTGCTCCGTAACGGAGAGAGCGTACGAGAGGCCAGAAAGCCGCGTTATTAACAGCTCCTGACGGTGCCGTAACGAGGGGTTATCAAATCTCCTCTTCCAGCCCGGGACCAGCGGCATTCCCAGCTCGCAGGGCCCTGCCTCCCGCTTCCCGCGGGCAGCCCTGCCCCAGCAGGTATCCGCAGCGCGGTCCAACGCGGCCACGCCACCCCGGGCAAATGCACCCCACCGCCTACGAGGGGGCTCGTTCCGGCGGAATCCCAGAGCTGCCCCAGCAACAACCACCACGCCCCAGTCCCCAGCTTGCTCTGCCTGCTTCGGAGTTTAGGAACAAAGCTAGACAGGGAGGAATAAAGTAATGCTAATTAATGAGGTAAATAGTTTTTTCAACATTAATAAGCTGCTCAGTTAGAACTTTCAAAAACAAAACACAAGGCTGGTTACACCCAAGCAGTGCAGGCAGCAGCAGGGTCACCAAGCTTGGCACTGAACCTGGCCGTGGAGAACGCAACGGGACAAGTGCCACCGCCAGCGCCTTTTTTAATCAGCGCAGCCTCCAAGTTGAATAAGCAGAAGGAGAATTTTTAGAAGCAGAGGGATAATCTCACGGAAAACTGCTGCCTTTCAAACAACCACCTGCTCGTACACCCTCCTTGTAACAAACAAATCCACGTGGAATTACACCAGGATGCCCTTCTGCTTCCCTTCCCTCTCCAAAAACCAGGCAGGTCTGGAAATAAAACCCAGCGCCCGAGAGCGCAGTTTGCCCTGCGGTATCTAAAGCACAGCGTGCGTGGACAGACGTCTGTCCCCGGCCCGGAGGAAGAGGAGGTGAGAGCGCGTAGCGAGCAGAGAATTATCACGTACCACCAGCCACCAAGCAGCCCACGGGCCAAACACAAACTGAGCAGGCAACAGAAAAGCAGTATTTTTTTTCCTCCTCACTCCCTTTCAGACGAGGCACGCTCTGTTTCCCCACAACCACCAAAGCCGGCCACAGCGTAAGGGACGTCAGCGCACGTTCATTCTTTCATTCCCTCCTGCGAGGAAAGGACGGACGGGGGATTGCTGCTTTGGGCTTCCCCGTGTGCACACCTGTACGCGTGCCTCACCTCAGGAAAGGCCAAACCAACAGGCACAGTTTGAAGCAGGAGATAAAGAAAATCCGCCACGGTCTTTTTGATCCCTGTGGGAGCTCATTTCAGGACTGCGCATTTAGGGAGGAACCCGAGTCGGACCTTGATCCACACCACGTGCGACAGCCGCGCCAGAGCTGCTGCAGGCCGCCACGGACCGCGGGGGACAGAGCGACCGGGGCGTTGTGTAAGGCACAGCCCTGAGAAAAGAGGATTTGGCGACGAAGACACCGAAAAGGCTCAACAACCGCAGTCAGTCTCTGTTTGCAGTCACATGCCAGGTCTGTTTTCTCCTCCAGGCATCTCGGGGCCGCCACAGTCGGGCACGACACGAGGTTACCCGCATCCCTGCCCCGATGCGCCCGCCTGCACTCCAGCAGCGCAGCCTCCCCCCCCTACGCTCTCCAGGCAGCCAAAGTTAAAGTCAGGCTTTTCTGTCCCCTGGGATGCGGTGAGGGCAAGGCCGTGAGCGGCCTGGAAAGTCTGAACACGAGCTTTGTGTGTACTCGGTCCGGAACAGCTCCTGAGAAACAAATACTCCAGAGAGTTCACCTCCAGCCCAGGCCAGCCCAGAGCCCCCCGGCAGCGGCACCGCAGCAACGCTGCCCCTTGCAAACTACCACCTGGGAGGCACACAAGACACGAAAAAAGTTGCTTTTCAAAGTACTAAATAAATACATTTAAATGAAAAAAGGAAAAAATCCACTCTCCGATCCAGCTGAGCATCGCTCCAAGTTTCCGGGCCAGCCAGGAAACGGAATCAGCGGGCAGGAGCCTCGTTCCATCCAGCCCCGCTCCTCTGCTGCACGAGGCCGCGCTTTGATGCCAAAAGACAACTTCTCCCGCTCTCAGAACGGTGATTCCTCGAGAGGAGTTTCATTTCTAACCAAGTAAAGGCTGTGCCCTCCGCTGAGGTTTCCAATCGAGCGGTAACGAACAGCTCCTGGCAGAGTCTTCCAAGTGTTCTCCAAAACCACGCTTCCTCCCCGGCCCAGCCCAACGCCGCCACTCGCGTGTGCAACTTCTGCCAGCGAAAGCGCGCAGAAGGAGCTGACTGCGGCCATCGCAAAGGCCACAGGAGCAAAATCGCTCCAGTGCTGGAGATGAAGAGTCCTGAAAAAAAACATTTCATCGCAAAGCAAGACAAGCGTGGCAGGTGGCATTTCACCAGCTCCCCCGTGTCCGTGGGGAAGGCGGGGTCAGGAGTCACCGGAGGGACGGTGCGGAGGGACGGTGCGGAGGGACGGTGCGGAGGGACGGTGCGGAGGGACGGCGCGGAGGGACGGCGCGGAGGGACGGCGCGGAGGGACGGCGCGGAGGGACGGCGCGGAGGGACGGCGCGGAGGGACGGCGCGGAGGGACGGCGCGGAGGGACGGCGCGCTCCGACAAGCCGGGTCCTGCACCTCCCCGAGGCCGCGGGCCGGCGCAGGAGGATTCAGAGCTCTCCAGCACCCCAGCGCGGGGACAGAATCCTGCAGTGGTTCTGTTTGCACAGCACCGGGAGTTAACCAACACCAGAGAGCCGCCAGACCTCGCAATTAGCTGCCTGCACCACCACCACCGCCTTTATGCCGATCTCCTGACTTAACTGATAAGCCTTTTTCTAAAGGCAGCTCACAAAAGCACCTTACGGGCCGCAGCGGCTGAAATCAGAGGCTCTGGCAAAGGAACAGAGGACAAACGTGGATTTTGGCATTATGGCGAGTGACGTCAGGTTAGCACCACGAAACAAACGCACGAACATAACGTCTCCTTAACTCAGCAACCAGCGACGGTGACGCTCCAGTCGGCAGATAAAGAACGCACCGGCCGCTTGCACTCCGCCTGGCAGGACTGCTGCCGCCGCGGCACCGCCCGAGCGCGCGTTCTCCTCACGTGTCAAAGATGTCGCTGATTTCGAAGCCCCAAACGGGTCTCCTTCCAGCGTGCAGGCTTGTAGGAAGGGATTAGCGTTCCATACCACCCTGCACCTTAGAGGGACAGGTACTGGAGCGCTCAGCTGCAGCGCTTGGGCACAGCATCCTCATCCAGAAATGTCTTTTTTTCCCCCCATCAAATTAACGCCCAGCTTGTGGCCGTGGCCCCCCCTTATCACACTTACTGGTTAAACACCGGTGCTCTTTGGTTTTAGCTCAGGCTCAAAGTGCTGCAGGCAAACACAGTAACTGAGCATACGCTTTCAGGTTTTCTGGTGATACCATCTCAATATTTTCATAATTTGCATTCTGGGAACACACTGAATCCCCCGGCTGCGGTAAGAATCTCGCGTCTCAAACACCACTGGAACGAGAGCAAAGACGACTCCGGAAATCTTGTGATGGAGGAATCAGGACAGGGAAGCGGCAGACAGGCACCGGGAGAACGAGAAAGGAAGGGAAAGAGGAGCCGTTGTGGCACAGCTTAGTACATGCCAAACCCTGCCCCGTGCCACCGCCGCACCAGGGGGCCCAGCCCCTCCCCGCCCCGCCGGGCGCACGGGGTTTGTGTCGCCCGAAAATGAGTCAATCTCATCGCGCTCTGCAGAGCCCATCTTTGAACCGCCGCAGGAAAGAGACGGGAAATCCAGGCCAGGATCCCCGGTCCGTCGAAACGATGCCAGAACGGGGAGCCAAAGGAGAGCCCAGGCCCCCTGTCCCTGCGGATGGAGGATCGCAGGCAGCAATCAACACAAAATGAGACACGGCTGAGGGGAACGCAGAGCGGCCCTGTTTCCACATTCCTGCAGGGAGAGGGAGCAGGTACGACTCCAGCAAAGCAGAGAGCTGCAGACGAAAGGCATCGCGATCGGGAACCAGGAAGGAGTCCCAGTCGCGCCAGGCCCAGCCCCTTCGCAGCCGGTTTTCCTTGGACCTCCTACAAACACACGTGAAGCCCACCCCGAAGGTCCCCAGCAGCAGCAGTGACATTTCTCTGCCCACCCACGCCGCTCTGCACAGAGGGCAATCCAGTAAAAAACGAGGAAGAGCAGCCTCACTGATACTGGTTAACGTGATTTAATGAGAAGCAGGCTATTGAGCAAACTTACTGTTTTTACTGAGGTAAAGTTTAAAAACTTTTGACGGTGCAGGTAAAACTTTGGAAAAGCATTTGCCGTAACACCAGACTGTTCTGATAAGCACTACTGCCAACAGTAAAGTGAACAAAACCTGCGATAAACAGGTCAGACTTGGGCGGCTGACAGGTTCCTGCAAGTAACTGGAAAGAGGAAGAACCTACCAAGTAACGTTTGTAACGCGAGGAGCCTCTCTTGGCCCTTTAGAGCGGGGCTGTACGAACGATCCCCGGGCTGGACGCTGCGGCCAGACAAATCGATGCTAAAAATAACCGCCAGCGGGTGAAAACAATGACAGCAGAGTGACTGCCAGCACATCCTGCGCCGCAGCGGGGGACCGGCCGCCCTCACGACACCGCGTTGCTCTGAAACATGTGCTCGAGCGCAAAGCCGGCCTGCTGGGAGACGGGGGAGGCCGAGCACCTCTTGGGGTCTGCGCTGCTCCGGGGCGGGACCGCGGACTGGCTGTCCTGGGCCCTAAAGCACACACCACCTCCGTGTCTCGCAAAATGGCTCCTGCGCTTTCGAGCGTAACCCAGCTTACATCTGATACAGGCAGGAAAAGATCAAAGATTAAGCACTCACCAGCAACGTTTGCCTTTGAACAAGTCAAAGCCAGGAGAAAATCTGGTTTTCTCTGGAGTTCAGTCACGAAATCTAATGTTCTTCCATGGATAAAATCACCCCTTTCAAAATCTTACTTAAAAAAAAGGAATGCCTCAGGAATCAGAAGCAAACCAATCCTCGATAAAGCATGCCGATGCATCCCTGGAGTGTGCACAGGAATCACAGCAACTGCGCCTAACGAGCAGACACCGCTAGAACTCACGCTTCTGCTCTCTACAAACAACACTTCCCTGCACCTCCTGAAAAATTTCACCGTTCCAGGGAAAAGTGACGGGTGCTGCCAATTTTTTTTTTGTCATTAAAATTATGTCATAACAAAAAACAAAACAAATGAACCCTTTCACTTTCAGAAATCCGTGAAAAATGAACCCTTTCACTTTCAGAAATCCACCAAACACCTACGCCCGGCTGAGGATCAGAGCCTGTGCGATCGCAGATGTGTGTGCAACCGACACAACCCTCGTGTTCCGCTGCCAGGGAAGGGAACACGCAAGGGAAAGTGTCATGTGCTATCCGAGGGCAGGCGCTGCACTCCACCGAGCAACAGCTCCAAAAGCTAAAAAGCAAATGGCCAAGCGATCTCAGAGGACGCATTAGCGTTAAGCTGCGTTAGCAGAGCGCAGCGAGCGCCGCCGAACTTCCCAGTTACCCCAGCAAGGGACGCGGCGCAGCCCCGCTGCGAGCCACCCGCGTTCGGAGCCAGCGAACCCCTTACTGACCGCCTTCATCTGTGCATTTTGGGTTTCAGCCCGCAACCAGCCGTTCCCTTGCACGGCGCCTCGTGCTGCCTTGCAGGTTTTTAAACCCACAATTAACTAGACCGTACCAGCTGTGAGAAACCAAGAGTAAGGAAAAGCCCCTCTTTTGCAGGAAAAGCCCACCTGTAGGTGATTTAACTAGAGACCAGGCCCCCGGACCGCTCCCCGCCTGCCCTGCCCTGCCTCTGCTCAGAGAGAAGAGCAAGTCAGCAGCTGAATCACCAGGGCTGCCACACTTCTGCAGGGCCTCCAAAAATAACTCATCTGGAAATTCCTTGGAGGCATAAACCTTGCTTCATCAGGACGGCAGAGATCCAGTTTCCTTAATGGAGCAGACTGGATGTGAACCGGCCCAAGGATTTAGGATCACGTATAAAGAACACAAGAAGAAACTCCTTACAGAACAGCCGGCGTGCAGTTGGTATTAGGAAAAAAAAAACAATGTCACATAAGTCATCACGCCGCCAAGATGAAACAACCTGCCCGCCCGGCGCTGCGGTGCAGGGCCCTGCCCCGCTCCCCGCACCCAGCGCGGGAACCTCCGCGCCCCTTAACGCACGGCCCCGTCCGCGGTGAGCAAACCCCTCCGGGAGCCGCGGGCCCTCGCCCAAAACCCCCGGCGAGGGGGGCTCGCACCCAGGCAGCGCCCACCGCAGCACCTCCCGGCCACGGCTCGGGTTCCCAGGTGCCCCCCGCCTTCTCCACCGCCCCGACCCGGCCCGTTTTCCCGGGGGAGCGGGGCCGCTCCCCCGCCTCCTCCACCGCCCGCCCCGGCCCGTTTTCCCGTTTTCCCGGGGGAGCGGGGCCAGGCGGCACCCCGCGCAGCGGGCCGGGACAGCAGAGCCGCCAGCTGCGGACAGCTGTGCCCGCTGACAGCGGACAGCCCTGCTCAGAGGGGCTGGCTCGCACCCACCCAGCGCCCCAGCTCCGGTGGGAGCCTTCCCCCCGCAAACCAGCTCACTCCTCCACCCGCTGAGCTCCGGGATCTCTTGTTCCCGCGCAGGGACCCGGCGCTGCTGCAGCGGAAAGCCGAGGATCGCCGCCTCACCCCCGGGGACTAAACGCAGGTTTCTTCGAGCAGGCTGGCGGCTCTGACCTCGGGCACCGTCGCAAGGACACACGGCAGGCACCGGTGCCCGCGGCGGCTTCACCGATTCCCGGCTCCGCCGCGGAGGCCGGCCCTGGCTGCAGCGTGCCAGCCAAGCTCGGGTCCCGGGAGAAAGTCCACCCGAGTCCGGAGGGGCTTGGGCTTC
>WHYT01017201.1:0-18654 GCA_009806455.1 Tetrax tetrax | reverse complement strand
CCTGAGAAGGGGACGCCCGGGGTGGGCGAACCCCACTCCCGCCCTGAGCACCCCACAGGGACCTGCTGCCCCCACCCTGAGCACCCCACGGGCACCCGCCGCCCCCACCCCAAGCACCCCACGGGGACCCCACGGGGCTGCAGGGGGAGGCCCTCAGCCCCCGTGCCAGCCCCGGCGCTCAGCCGCCTCCGGGATCATCCCGCTTGGCACGGCCCTGCCCTGCCCGGGGGCCCGGTGGCCACGCCGGGGGGGCTCCTGGGTGGGTGTTTGGGGTGAGCCCAGCCCCGGCGAGCGCGGAGCGGTGCTGCCGGAGGAGCGCGTTCCTGTGCCGGCCGGGGCCGCTCCTGTAACCAGCCGCTCCCCGAGTTGCTTCTCCTTAAATAAAGAGACCTGCCCAGGCTCCCCGGCTCCTGTGCTGTGCCACGCGTGCCCACCGTCCCCCGGCACGGGGACACCCCTGCGGCCACCCCGGGGGGACATGGGTGCCGTCTCCCCGAGTGCGCCGGGA
Source organism: Tetrax tetrax (assembly GCA_009806455.1). Classification (NCBI taxonomy): domain Eukaryota; kingdom Metazoa; phylum Chordata; class Aves; order Otidiformes; family Otididae; genus Tetrax; species Tetrax tetrax. The sequence goes on along the minus strand of WHYT01017201.1, from coordinate 18,146 downwards.
CCCCTCGCCCAGGGTGCTCGCAGCAGCGCCGGGGGTCTCTGCACCTGGGCAGGGGGCTCGGGGACACTGCAAGGGACAGGGATGGGGACCATGCAGGAGGTGGCCATGGGGCCATCGCACCGGGCAGGAATGGGGATACCGGGGGGTGGGCACAGGGGGCTGCAGGAGCAGGGTCCCCTCCTGGGGACCCCCTCAGCCACCCCAGCTCTGGCTCCACAGCTGCAGGCTGAGCCCAGAGCCCCACGTCCCCATGCCCGGGAGCTGGGGTGTCCTGGGGGACCCCGGATCCCGCGGGCAAGCACTGGGGCCGCAGCGAGGGACTGGCAGCAGCCCCGGCACGTGCTGGCCGGCGGCCGGATCCGGCAAGGCCTGGCAGGGCCCCCGCCGCCGCGCACACGGGCCCCTTGTCCGGCGCGGGGCCTTCCTGCAGGAAGGGCAGGGACCCAGCGCCCGCCACAAGCCGCCTTTGTTCCCCTCTGCCGTTTCCCGGCCAGAGCCGGGGGGCCGCCGGGGGCCGGCGTGGGCGAGGGGTGCTGCGAGGCAGGGTGGCTGCGGCCGCGTCCCATCCCGCTCCCCGTCCCACGGCCGAGCCTTGCCGGAGCCTTGCAGGGGCCGGCGCAAAGCCCCTGGGCGAGCGCGCAGTGCTGGGGCATGGCCCGGCTCGTCCTGGGGGGCTGCACCGAATCCTGCTCCCACCGCGGGGATCCCCATGGCCGGGTCCTGCTCCCGCTGCCCGGCCCCGTGAGGGTTGTATTTCCCTCATCCCCACCACCATCTGGAGGGGCTGTGATGGGTGGGGGGGTCCTGGGTCACCGGCGCGCGAGGGGCTGTGCCACCCCACAAGCCCCCAGGGACAGGGCTGGCGGCGGAGCGGTGGTGGGTGCCACAGCGTGGGGCTGCTCAGGGCAGAGCTGGGGGGCTAACGTAGCACTGGGGCCCCCCCCATCCCTCGCTGGGACGCCCTGCACTGGAGCACAGTCCCAGACCCCCGTCCCCAGGACTGGTGGGGTGCGGGCAGGGCAGGGGTGCCACCCCGGTGGGGTACGGCGCAGGACTGGGGACCCCGGGGCGGGACGGCGAGCGAGGCAGCGGGACGCGGCCCTGCCCTGGCCCCGCAGCAGCGCGATGAGCTCATGGCTGCTCCCCTCCCAGCTGCAATGAGGTCAGGGCCCCACCAGGGCCCCACCAGGAGCCCCCCAAAAGGGGCAGAGAGCAACTGAGGCCCCAGGCAGCGCCCCTGCCCCCTGCCCAGCCCCAGCGCCATGTCCCGCACCCCAGCTGCGCCCACCCCAGCCCTCCTGTGCCCCGGCCCCCGCAGCATCTGCAGCTGGGCCAGTGGTCCCCAGGGCCGGGCGGGGAGCGGAGCTGCTGGCTGCGGGGTGAACTCAGCCCGGGAGCGCCGAGCATCCCGCCCGGCTCCCTGCCTGGCTCCCAGCCTCCTCCAGCCCCACCGGCCTGCCCCGGCCTCGCCCAGCACGCGGAGTGCACGTCCTGCACCCCAGCACCTGGGGCTGACATCCCACACCCCAGCGCCAGCACCCAGGGTCCACGTCCTGCACCCCAGCACCTGGGGCTGACATCCCACACCCCAGCGCCAGCACCATGTCCTGCACCCCAGCCCACACCCCACCCTGGCCTGGGGTCCCAGGATGGGACGGGACCCGCTGGCCGCGCTGGGGCTGCGCGCTGGCCGGGCTGGGTGAAAGCGGCACAGTTCACCGAGAGCTCACAAAAATACTCAGTGCTTTATTTCCACCCCAAAAACCAAGGCGCAGACGCTGCCGGGGGCAGCACGCCACACACATGCAGGCAGAGGAGATGATGGAGCCCGGCACGGCGTGGTGGGGATGCTCACCGATGGACACGCGTGCGGCAGGACCCGCTCGAAGGCCGCCGGCCAGGGCGCCGTGGCTCATGGCGCAGGAGGCTCTGCCCAAGCCCCAGGAGCGCGGGGACGAGCGCTGGGACACCCCAGGAGCCGCTGTGGTGGCTGCCCTCACCCGAGGGGCAGCTGCAGGAACCCCATCAGTCCCTCAGGGCCCAGCGTGAGCCCATGCCGGCAGCCAGAGCAGTGGCAGCAGCCTCCGGCCGCGCACGGGGGGAGCGGAGGAGCCTGGGGATTTCGCCAGCACCCAGCACCCCACCACACCAGCCCCCTGCGCCCCGGCAGCCAGAGCCCGCAGACGGGGGGTGACCGCCAGCACCCAGCACCCCACCACACCAGCCCCCTGCGCCCCGGCAGCCAGAGCCCGCAGACGGGGGGTGACCGCCAGCACCCTCCCCCCGGGGCAGCTCAGCACGGCCAAACCCCAGCAGCTGCCAGCTCCAGCCCTACGGCACAGCAGCAGCCGTGCGGAGGTGGGAGCGGGGTCCTCCAGGCCAGCCCACCGGCCCTTCCTCCCAAACTGGGCTGGAACTGGCGCACAGCACCCCTGCCAGCACCCTTTGCAGAGCAGGAGAGCGGGGATGCCTTGGCATCTGCTGCGCCCCGTGCGCCCCTGCATTGTGCTCTCCCGCCTCGCTGCCATGCAGTCCGCGCACGGGCCAGCACCTCCGGCGCAGGCGTGGATGGGCCGGGACCCCGCCGTAGCCCCGGAGGGGAGAGCAGCCCCCCCGGCCGCAGCCCCCGTGCTCAGCCTGGAGCCTGGATGCCGGCGTGGGCCCGGCTCTGCCCCAGCCCCAGCGCCACAGCAAAGCCTTCGGAGCAGCCAAGGCTGCGGGCTGCTCCGCTCCCGAGCGACCCGCAAGGCGCGGGGGCAGCCAGCGCTCCTGCTCCCAAAGCTGCCTTAAGCTTCCAGGCCCAGCCCTTTCCAAGGACCTTGGCCAAGGACTCCCAGCTCGGGGGGAGGAAAACCGTGAGCCCACCCAGCCGACGCAGGGCCAGGCCAGCCCCCCCGTGCCCCAACTGGGAGCAGAGCCCTGCTCTGCCGGGAGCACCCCCCAGCAGGTACCTGCCCCCCTCTGTCCTCCTGCCCATCCCAGTAGCCAGCAGGGAGCCAGGGCAGGGGGTACCGGCCTCGAGGGTCCCCAGTGAGAGCCCCCCTGCGAGAGCTCCAGGCACAGCCAGGACCACACACAGACGCTCGCGGGGCGCAGGACGTGGGGACGATGCTTGCGGCAGCTCCGCGGCGAACGCCCCGGCCCCAGCGGCACACGCCGGCTAGAAGTGCTTGTCCTCCAGCAGCGAGCTCACCACCAGCTCCTTGTTGCCGAAGTCCCAGAAGGCAGTCATGTGGAAGGCCATGTTGGAGAGGACGACCAGGTACTCCAGGAAGGCGAAGATGGTGTACACTGGTGGGGGAAACACGGCAGGTGAGGGGAACCTGCAGCCAGATTTGCCCCGGGGCACCCCGCTGGGGACAGGGCGCAGGGCGGGGGCTCGTCCCCTGCTTGAACCTCGGCGGGAGGAGAAGGGCGGCCGGGCCCCGTCCCTCCCAGGGAGCTCTCCTGGCCCGTGGCCGGGATTTGGCAGGGACGGTGTCATCGGGCCCCTTCCCCACACGGCATGGCGAGGGGGGGACGGCAGCCCTGCCCCAGCCCCTTACCTCCGGGGCCGCAGTACCAGTTGTGGTGGAAGTAGACGCACACGGCAAACGCAAACGTGATGAAGGTGAAGAAGAAGAGCAGCTGCTTCCACTTGTAGGACTTGCGCTCCTGCAGGAAGCCAAGAGCGGGGTCACAGCCCTGGCCGGCCCCCGGTGTCCGCCCCAGCCCCCCCGCGGGGCACGGCACGGACCCGCCGAGGCCGCAAGCGCCTCAGCCCTCGCCCCTGCGGACGCTGGAGACGCCGGAGCAGCCACCTCCATCCGCAGGGAAGCTCTGCCCTGGCCCGGGAGCCCCTCTGCACCCCAGCTCCTCGGGCACAGCTATCCAAACGAGGACCAGGGGCTGCCCCGGCCACTTTGGCAGGGCTGGGACCTTGGGGGCACGTGGGGGGACAGTGCCTGCGTGGGGATAACCCGGGCTGTGGCCCCGGCTCCCCGCGGCGGGGCGTGAGGCAGCCGCAAGGGCAGGCTGGCACGGGGCGCTGCAGCACGCTGCCAGTGTTTCCCAGGAACTCGGTCCCGCAGCCGAGCAACAGGAGCCACGGGGGCCTCCGGCACCGTCGCACACCAAGCCACGCGGCCAGCGGCCAACGTGGGCAATCCCGGAGGCAGGAGCACCCGGCACCCGGGGCCCTCGCAGCTCCCCGACGTTGGGCCAACGGCGCTACCAGACGGCAGATCCCCCGACTGCGGAGGGGGCGGCCGCAGGTGGCCCCCAGCTCCCCAGGCGCTGCCCAACCGCCCCGGCACGGGGAATTCACCGGCGTGCGCAGGCGGCGGCAGCCGGCGCTGCGCCCCATCGCTCGCAACTGCACCGGGGAGGAGGAAACCACATGAAGGGACGGCAGCTGGGGCGGGCGCTGCGCCGCAGACATCGCACGAGCCGCCCTGGCTCGGGGGGGCCCCATCCTGCCCCCCAGCACCGCCTCTGACAGCGCCACGGGTGGGAGCGGAGCACGGGGCTGTTCCCACGCCCCCCACGCCCCAGCAAAGTGCAGGCAGAGCCTCTCCCCCCCAGCAAAGGGGGCCAGCCCCCTCCCACCGTGGTGTGCTCCCCACCCCACTGCGCCATCTGCACTGGGTACCAGCTCCAGCCCCCTCCTCTCCTCTCCCATCACGCTGGGCACTCTGGATACAGAAATCTAAAGCTCCGGGGTGAGCAGGGAGCCTCTGCAGCAGAGGAAGCCCAAATCGCGCCCCAAGGCTGAAGAGGACGGGGGGAGACCCCAACGTCTCCATCCCAGCGCAGGACGGAGGCCAGCAGCCCCCCGAGCCCCAGGGCTGGAAAGGAGGGGGCCGGCCCCAGGCGCCAGGGCTGGGGATGCCACGGGGGGCCCAGACAGCGGCAGTTATTCCTCTTTCGGGTGGGAGGGGAATTTCCCCCTTGTCTGACGTTTCACGTGAGACAAAAACTCCGTTTTCAGGGACTGCTGAGAACTAGGAAAATTTAAATTGCCCCATCACATTTTCCATGAGCCCCGGCCCGGCTCAGCCCTGCGAGCACAAACAGGTCACGGCCGGGAGGAAAACCCAGAGCAGAAGGACGGCCTCGCCGTCACCTTTGCCAGCTGGGGATGCGGGGCCGACGCTGTCGACATCCCTTGGGGCGCGGGGGGGTCCTTTCCCGCTGCAGCTGCCGAGGGTCCCTCTCCCCAGCGGCTCCCGGGACCCCCGCGCGGGCGGCCCTGCCCAGCAGGAAGGAGGAGGCCAGCGGTGCGCCGGGTGCGGGGCCGCGGGGTGGGGCAGACCGCGGTGCCAGCCCTGGAGTTCAATAACAATGAGGGGCCGGGGCGCGATGTAAAGTTCCGCACCGGAAACGCGGGTCACAAAACAGCCTTGTTTTCATCCAGGTCTTGCGGCGGCGGAAACGGTTGCGCTGTGAAGCGGCAACAGAGCCCTGCGCGGCGCAGCAAGGTGAGCTGCAGCTCCCCGCTGCGCTGCATCGCACCGCAGCGTACGGCAGTGCCGCACTGTGTCACTCCAGGAAAGACAGGGAGAAACCCTTCAGCAGGGCCTGCTGTGACAGGACGAGGGGTGATGGGTTTAAAACAGAGGGCGGTAGATTCAGACTGGATGTAAGGAAGAAATTTGTTACCCTGAGGCAGCCAAACCTCCTGGGACGTCCCCAGGGATCGCAGCGAGAGGCCATGGGCAGCTCCTCTCCATCAGCAGCTCCCACCACGCTGCCTGAAGCATGGCAGGCCCGTTCCTTCCTCCTTCTCCCACCCCAGGGCAGGGGTAACGCACCAGTTCCCACATCTTCCCCACGATCCCCGTGCCCCCTCTCCTCCCCGCTGCCTGGGCTGCCCACGCTGCCGCAGGGACCGTCCCCGAGGAGCAGCACACGGTGCCAGACCACGAGCCGGCGGCTGCTGAGAAACCTCTGTGGGCATCTGTCCTGACACGCGCTGCCGCCCGCCCCCGCGCACCCCGGGAACCCCCCAGAGGCACCTCTCCGCTCGCCAGGCCCCCGGGGCGCAGGGCCAGGGCGCTGCGGTGCGAGCACAGGGTGGCTGCTCCTACCAGGCCCCCTCAGGGGTCCCGCAGCAGGACGAGGGGCAGCACACGGGCAGGAGACCCCCGGGTTAGCGCCTTGGAAGGGAGCTGGGGGCTCTAAGCAGCCTGGCGGGAGGCTGAACCTCCACATCAGCTCCCTGCGAGGAGAAACAGGGGTAAGAAAATCCCAAGGATGCGGGACGAGCGACTGCGACACGCTCGGCGCACACGCTGAGGCTGGGAGGGTGGTTTTCCAGCCTGGAAACCTGGAGAGAGAGCAGTGCACCCCTCCTTCCCCAGGACGAGCCCCGACCCTGACCCTAAGCCTGACCCCAACTCTAAGGTTAACCCAGTGCAGCGCAGCGCACGACCCGCTCCCCCGCACGGCTGGGCAGCGGGATGCCGCGGCACGGGATGCTCCCACGCCTGGCACCGGCTGCCCAGGGTCGGGGTGCTCCCAGCTCCCCCGGGCCCTTGCTGGGGCTGCTGGGCTGGCAACGCTCAGCCGCCAACCCCGGCCTCGCACTTTCCTCCTGGCACGACAGACCGGGGCACCCCATGGCCCCCGCAAACCACCCCGGTTCCAGGCAGCCCGCCGCCCCCCCAGCTGAGCCAGCCCCCGTAGCCAGACGCGCGCCTGGCCCAGAAAACCACAGGTGAATTATACTGAGCCCAGCAGCTCGCGGGGCTCGAGCCGAGCACGTTCCCTGCGCGCACAAAGATGAGTCTGGAGCAGGCGGCCCGATGACAGGGGAGAGGAGGAGACTGGCCGCGCCACGCCAGCCCGCTCGGACAGCGCAGGACGCTGTGCCGTGCAGCCCCGAGCCTGTGGAAGGCACCCAGGGTCCACTTCCCCCATCCCAGGGGAGCCCCCAGCCCCGCAAACCCGGCTGCGAGGGCTGGAGGACGGCTGCTGCGAGCGGGCAGGGAACGCCAGCCAGGAGGCACAGAGCCTCCCGCTCCTTCCGCTGCTCCGGAGAGGGACAGAGCTCACACCCCACCGGACAGGGAACGGAACGGCAAAGCGACGTTAACTCAAAGTGCAACAGCTCTGCTCTCCCAAGCACAGGCTCTGCTCCCGGAGCTGTCCCTTCCCGGGGGACCAGCGGCACCCATGCATGGCTGCGTGCTGCACGCCACTGCCGGCTCCCCCCGCAGCGTTCCTGGCTCCGCTGCGGTGAACCCAAAGACGAACTGGCCCAGCACCCAGAGCTCGGGGCAGGGATATTTATAGAGGGCTTGTGCGAGCCGCCGCCGCCTCCTCGGGCTGCTGCGGCTCGGCTGCCGGCTGGGCGACGGCGCTGCCGAGGAGCTGGGCTGAGACCACGCGCGTCAACCGACTGCGTTTGTGGTACGCTCGGTACAGCTGGGAACTCGGCTCAGCCGTCCCGCCCCGCCAGCGCCGGCACAAACAGCTTCCCTGGTGCCGAGCGGGGCAAGAGCAGCGGGCGCAGCGAGTGGGGTGCCCGCCAGCCCCACCGCGCTAACGCAGCCGGGGTTTGCATGCGAGCAGCACCTCTGCCTTCGCACTTGCTGCACGCGACGCTTTCCGGAAGCCGCCGGCCCCGCCTGCACGCGCTGCGGAGCGGGCCGATGGTGGTCTGGGCTGCTGTGGGGCAGAGCCCAGCGAGACCCGGGACCCAGCTCCACTGAGGGGCCTGAAGCAGCCAGCCCAGCAGCCGCCGCAGGCCCGCGTGCACGGCCGCCGGCGACGCCAGCCGCTGGGGCAGGGGGAAAGATGTTTGCAAACAAGAAGCGAAACTGCTCTGCTCTGCTGCACCGCTCATTGTCTTCGCCGGAGCAGGGCCAGCTGCAGAAGGAGGGTTTCAAAGGGCACGCGGCCGCGCGGAGCGGAGAGCGGCTGCCAGCCAGGGAGGGCAGCGCCACGCCGGCCGCGGCCGCGCGCGAAGGGCTGGTGCTTCGGTCTCTCCGCAGCTGGAGGCTCTCTGGCTCCATTTCCCCTTTTCTCCTGAGCCCTCTCCTCTGCTTGGCCCCTTCCCCTCCTCCTCCCAGCCTCTCTCTTTCCCTCCCTCCTGCAGAGCTCTATTTGCCTGTCTCGCTCTTTGCCACCTTGCAACTGGAAACCGCCTGTACTTCCCCATTACGAACAAGTTCCCCAGCACCTTCCTGCCCTTGCAGAAAGGCGGTTGCAACACCGCGCCCCGACGAGCACGAGGCTTTTGCAAGACCAATTCCCGTCACTCGCGCTGAAACTCGGGCAAACCTGGGGAGCTTCGCCCCCTCGGCAGCGCTGAACAGCGGTGCCAGACGCGGGGCCTGGGAAGGGCCCTTCCTCCCTCCACAGCCCCCGGCCCCCGAGGGGGCTGTGCACGGATCCCCCGCTCCCTCCTCCGGAATAAGCTGGAGGAAGGCTGGGCCCAGCCTTCCAGCTCCTCACATGTAGTTTGTCCCAGAGACAGTCCTGGGTTTGGCTCTGGAGAACCTGAAACCCTCTGGGGACCCTTGGTGGCTTCCCCTGCTCCGGCACCCTCTGCCAAAGAGGAGAGGATGGGACAACACGGGGCCAGAGTCGCTCCCCTCGCCCGTCCCCTCCTGCCACCGCCACCTCCAGGGCTGGGAGCGGCAGAGGTGAACAAAAAACCCCACAGCCGGCACCGCCGGAGCCAGAACCCGGCCCCAAGATGTCGCGACCTACACGATCGCTTACGCCCTGCCCTAACCAGCCCTGCGCGCCTCCGGCCCGGCCAGCTCAGGAGGCGCTGCCCAACTTCTCCCTGCTCCTGCTGAGGCCGGCAGTTCCCACCGGCCGCTCGGCTGGCGGCCAGGAGGATGTGGCCACAGCATCGCGCTCGCCGCAGCCTCGCGCAGCCCCGCCGCCCCTCCCGTGGTGAGCCAAGCAAGCCGCCGGCGTTGCAGGAGCCGGGCCAGGCTGCCGCCGGCCCTGGGAAGCGGGCATGCAGCCCGAGGAACCCAAAGAGCGGGATAAGCCCAGGAGAGCCTGCCTGGCCCAGAGGAGCCGTGGCCCCGGGGGAGCGATCCACAGCAGGAGCCCAGCCGGCGCATCACGGGACACCGACGGAGGGACAGGGCAGATCTGCAGGGCGGCGATAAGGGCCAGCGCCCGCTTATCAAAGGATGCCGCACACGGCCGGCGGCGTGTGAAGCCCTTGGCCCGCTCCGTGCGGACACATCCAATCTGAGAGCCCCACCACCGCGCAGGGCTTTCCTCCTCGGAGGAACTCACCCGCCGGGCGACAGCTCCATCTGCCGACACGCAGCCCCGCAGGGAGCCGGTGCGGGGGACGCCGCGCTCCCGGGCAGGGGCTGACGAGCCCTGGCTCCAGGTCGGGGCTGGCCCCAAAGGGGTCCTCGCTCTGCGGGGTGACACCCAGCTTTGGGGGGCTCCCCTCCATCAGCAGGGCCTTTCCAAGGAAGCCATGCTGGGTGCTGGCACCGTGCAGCAGCCCCCAGCCCAAGCGAGTCCTGCGGGGCTGGGTGGGGGAGGTTTGCTGTGCCCCGGGGCCCGTGCCCGAAACCAACGTCACGGACTGGCCGTGGACGCGCAGACACAGGACAGGCACTGGGCAGCCACGCCAGCGCCTCCCACCCGCCCTGCGCAGCTCCTCGGGAGCGAGCGATGAACCAGCCCGGGCGGGTGGCGCGGCAGAGGAGGGCAACCTGCAGGCAGAAGCCGCACGTACCCACCGCCGTCGGGGCTCGCAGGCTGCGCTCAGCCCAGGGAACAGCCGCTGCGCCCAGCTCACAGCCAGCGCCTGGTTTGGTTTTTCTTTTCACTCCCGCAAGCTGAGAGCAGGACTAGCACCGCTGCTAACGCGCTGCAACCAAAACTCACGGGTTTGCTGCCATGCTGCAGCTGCAGAGGCGCAAGGCCTGCGGAGAGGCGCTCCCCAGGGGTGACTGCTGCTCGGGGAGCTGCTGCGCTAGGGGAACAGAGGCAGGGGCTTGGAGTTCCGGCCAAAAAAAAGACAAGCCGAAAAAGATGAAATAAAAAAAAGGAAGCCACGGGAAAGCTGCCAAGGAGTGACTGCTGAACTGTTATCCCTGTATCACCAGGGACAGCAGATCGCTTCCCAGCGAGTGAGGGGAACCCCAGGATCTCCAGAAGTCCCTTCCACAGGGCACCCTGCAGCCAAACAACTGCTGGAAGCTGCTTTTCCAGGACTCTGAAATCAGCCAGCCCGGGGATGGGCTCGGTGAATTGCCGGAAGCGGACAATAAACAGACGTGATGGAGCAAAGCCTCAGCCAGGCGCTCTCCGTCTCTCCGTAACTGGCTGGGCAGATCCCACACACCGCGCTCGTCCTGCTCCTCCGCGGGCAGCGCATCCGGGCGGACCCCGAGCACAGCACCCACCCCGCCCTGGACACCGTCCCTTCGGAGAGGCGTGCTCGCAGCCCTGGGATGGGGGCACACACCTCTGACAGCTTCCTCTGAAGGTCTCTGCTTTGCAAAGAGACCCCCCCTCCTGGGACAACACAGTCCAGGGACCCCAGGGACCCTCCCCACTGCATACTGGGGCTGTGGGGATCAGCTGGGCGAGACGCATCCCCAGGAGAAAAGGACAGAGAGGTGCAGGGAGCCCAGAGACCCAGGCAGCGCCCAGCATACAGGAGGCACACACGTGCAAAAGCAGCTTTCACACACGGCGTTTCACAGCCGAACGTCCCGCCCCGCCCGCGGTTGTGCCGGTGCCCGCGGCCCAGCACTCACCCCACAAACCAGCGCGGCACCAAAGCTGCAGCCAGGCGACAGGGCCAGGAGCCCCCGGCCGGATCCTCTGCCTGACCGGCTGCACCACCGGCCGGTCCTGGGCCCGCCGAAACCCTCACAGAGAACAGGACCCACGGCTGGCTGGCGCGGCGGGACAGCACGCGAGACCCACAGCCGGGCGGTGTGGTGGGAGTGCTCAGGGCAGCGATTCCCGGAGGAAAGGATCACGCAATGCCTGCTGCTGGCAGCTGCTCCCAGTTTGTAGGACCAGCAGGTTCCCAGTTTCCCAGCACAGAGAAGCCAATTTCAGCTCAGAAACAGGCATCCTTCAGCAAGGAGAAGGGGTCAGCAAACCCAACCCACGACGATACTAATGATGCAGTTTCCAAATGCCAGCTCTGAGTGAAAACTGGAAAATAGGAAATTAAAAGATTCCTCCCCGCTTCGTCTTGGTAAACCACAAATTTTGGTGATGGCGTTTCCCAGTTCCACCCGGTGGTGCTAACTCCTTCAGCACCCGGTCAGGGTTAGGTCACAAGCAAGCGCCAGCCAAAGCCCTCCACCGCCAGCCGAGAGCCCCCTCCCCAGCACCCAGCGCCGCAAGCGGAGAAGAAAGGAAAGTTTCTGTACCTCGGGACTTACTGTGTGTTTCTTAGTCATTCTCCAGAGGATGCACGTCAGGAGCATGTGGCCCAGAGCCGACGTGATAAAGACGATGAAGGCATTTTCGTGGATTGCTGAATCAACAAGACAACAGGTTTCCTGTTAAATCTGAGCCAAGAGCACCAGGGGAACGCGGGGCAGGCGTGGGGAGGGTGAAGGGCTGCCTTCTGCAGAGGTGGCCCTGCTGGGAGCCCCAGCACCCGGGAGACGCCGCGCACCAGCACGAGCAGCGGTCTGGGGACCAAGGTGTTTGCAGGAGACAGGCACCGCACGCTCCGCACCACTGCGCCCACGCAGAGGAGGGGAAGGGGAAGGGGGGTTTAACAGCAAAGCTGCTCGTGTGTGCCTTGCACCCCCCCATAAGCCCAGGGCTGGAGGGGGATGAGAGTTGCTGGCAGCCTTATCCCAAAGGTGCCAGGAGGGTGCTCGTGGGCTCTGGCACCCGCTCTGGCAGTCTCCGTTGCTTCACAGGGCTGTAAGCCTCAGAACCCTGGCGAGCAGCTCAGCACCACCACTGTTGCTCTAGGGATGGGAACCTGAGGCACAGGACAGGGGTTTGCGGAGTAAGCCAGTCCCAGACCCAGAAAGGGGCATCTTCTGGCCTCCCACATTATCTACCTGCCCAGCAACACTGTCACCAGCCTCATCACTGAGGCCACCTCGCGTGCCACTGAACTGGCACGGATTTAGGGTCAGGCTGGAGCAACGCTAGGCTGGAGCAGCTCACGAAACCCCAAAGCCACACACAAAGCCCGTGCAGCTTCAGGCGAGTTATTTTCAAACTAGTGCCTCTGTTCAAAAGAGTTTCGTAGCCCCCTCTCCAGGAACTGAACCACAGGCTGATTCCTCACCACCTGAACGTAAGAAATTATCTTCCCTGCTTCCCCGCTCGGTTCCAGGGCAAGGAAAACCACGCGAAGCAGCCGTCAGAGGTGAAGACATGAGCAGTGCCCTCCAGAGAGGATTAACCTGAGCCCATTCTCATCTCAGCATGGCAGCTGAGGTCTGAAACTTTCCCCACAAACCTGAGATTAGTCTGCAATAAGGATCTGAGAAAACTGGGTTAGCCTCAGCTCGCAGTGCAGCTTTTGCCCAGCCACTCTGCCGCCCTTCAGTCTCCTCGGAGCTGCCGGCCACGGACCGAGGCGCAGGCAGAGCCATCTGGGTGGCCATGCACTCTGAGGCACCCGTACCCCAAAAGAAGATCTGAATTCCTAAGGGCAGGCTCCCAGCCCCGGCGTGTCAGAGAAGCGCCGTGGGCAGGTCGCTCTGCAATCCCCTGCCGTGGTGGGGGAGCTGGGGGGGTGACGGGGTGCCTCGCCGTGGGGGACAGGGAGCGCTGGCAGGGGACAAGGAAGATGAGCTGGAGAGGAACATCCCCTAGATCACAGACCCCCATCAGCTGGAGGTTCACGTCCAGCCATCCCAGCTCCCCGAACTCTGCGGCACACGGAGCTGCAGTTTCCGAACCTGCTCTGGCCCTCCAGCTCGAGGTCACCACCTGCCGCACTCCCCTCGAGGAGCACACGCTTCCGTGACGCTCACCAAACAGGACTTGGGCTAGGGTCTGTTTAACCCTGTCTGGGCCGGGGGTTTGGACCAGACAGCATGCTTTGGAGGGGCTCCATCCTCACCCCGAACGCCGGGGAGGTCCTTGGACTCTGCTCGTGACACCGCAGCCCTAAGCCCAGTGAAAGCTGGGGAACACCCAAGCGGTGGGAAGCTTCATGGGACCGACAGCCGGTGTGCCAGCGCCAGGCCCTGGCACGGCCTGCTCCGGGCACAGCTCCCGAGCGGGAGCGGGTGGGCGGAAAGGCAATAACCACCGCCCCGCGAGAGACAGAAGCATCTGGGAGCGGGAGAACACGGCGCGCGCACAGCGAGCCGTCAGCTGCCTCGCCAGCCCGAGGGGTGCCGGGGCTCACGCGCCGGCTGGCCGTTTTTCCCCGACAGCCTGCCCGTTGGTGTGCAAACGCCTCCAACACCCGCGCTGAGAGGGGACCAGGACAGCGCCTGCACTGCTCCGTGCTTCCAGCGCGGCACCCCGCTCCGCTGGCAGTGCGGGGCTGGACGGAGCCCCACAAGCCTCCACCCAATGCTCCGCGCTGGGGCTGGGCCCCTCGAGCCCGCAGGCATGGCCCCAGCTGCCCGAGGGCTCCGCTGGCCCTGGCCCGTTTCCAGCTCGCTGCTCTAAGCAGTGGCAAGGCTTCCTGATCCCCGAGGCATCTGCCCTTCCAGAGCGTTTTCCTCACCCCCCGCGAGTCGGAAGGTGCTCCCAGCACACCACCAGCTGCATCCCTGCCCCATCTCGCCTCCCTCGCCGCGAGGAAACAAACCCTCTTCTGTCAACCTCTCCTCACCAGCACCCCTCCAAATCTCAGAGCTCTGGCCCGGCCTCTCTTTTTGTGAGGCTCTCTGACTGCATCCTCCAGCGCGGTGCCGCAGCCGGACACGGACACGGCACCCACCATCATCCCCCTCCAGCTCCAGCGGACACAGGGCTCTCGTGCTGCCAGGCTGCGGAGCAGAGCTGGGTTTGTTTCCGCTGCAACAGCACCACCTCGCTGGCTGCTGGCTCCGAGTCCTCCGCAGCCAGCCCCGCTGCCTCCTCCCGGTCTCGGGGTGGGACAGCGGCTGGACACCACCACCGGCACTTAAACTCACTTCAGACTGGACCACGCCGGAGGAAGGCGCTTCCCAGCCTGCCATGACCGCATTCTGCACACACTGATTTAACCTGAAAAATTCTGCTTTTATTTCCAGGTCAACACAGTAAATCTTCCCCAGACAGGTTTGTGGAAGGGTGTTTAAAACGGAGCGCGGGCGGGCAGCCAGCTGGGAGCCAAAGCCAAAGCTCAGCAGCGGAGATGGAGCGGATGGCAGGGACGGGCACTGACCTGCCTTCGCTCAGCGGCGGTGAGACGCGCTCAGCATGGCCTCAGCACACGAGTGGGAACAAGCACTAAGGTCTGATCCTAGGCTTGACGCAAAAACCCAGCCTACGGTTTTGGCCAATTATCAGCAACCATGAATTTTAGGAAGAACTTGGCTATTTGCATGTTATGAACATAACTTGTTCCATACACACCAGTTATAATAGATTTTTTTTTTTTAAACTGTTTTTCCCTCCAGACTGACTACTTTCACAACAGTGGCGTGAAGCAGAGCTCTGCAAAGCCTTGGCGGCGCGAGCAAGACCACCGGCGCGACGGCCAGCGCGGAGCGCGGGAGGAGACACCTACCATAGTTTTCAGAGGAGGACACGTAGGTCAGAATAAGGAGGGCGGCGTTCTCGAGCAGGTTGAGCAGCAGGTTGAAGTGGCACAGGCGCAGGTAGCGAGGGTGCGAGCAGGGGCAGCTCTGGTAGTGGTTCCAGTAGGCCACGGCCACCAGGAAGCGGGGAGCGGAGTGGAGGCCGATGCAGAGGCGCCAGACGTAGCGCTGGGGGGTCTCGCCCCCGATAGCGGCGCTGATGGAGGGGAGGTAGTTGGGGACCTGGAAGAGAGGCAGCGGGTGTGGGGAGAGGCAGAGGGAGCGTGACATATTGTCCAAGACACTAAAACTGTTGGTTTTTTTCCTAAATAAGTTTATTCCTATTTCAAAAGCCAGGGAACTGGCAGAACCCCAGTTCACCTTGCAGCCCTGCTGGGCCAGTCCCCGGGGTGCCCTGCTCAGGGTCCCGCTCGGGTTCCTCAGCGTTATCCTTTTGACCTGTATCCCTCCCCTTCGCTCAGTCCTGGTCCCTCACGTGTTCTCTGTCCCCGAGTCTGGGGCAGAGCAGAGGAGGGTGCGCAGATTTGTTAGCCCAGCTCTAATGGAGAGAACAGCAGGCAAAGACGGCGCTCGGGGGAACATAAAACCCAGGAGAACCATCATTTCAGCCCCGGAATAAACTCCCGGCCTCCAGAGTTTCACGGCTCGGGGCCCTCCCGAGCCAGCCAGGATTGCCGTGCGCCAGGCAATGCACGGTCCACCATCCTGCTGGGACCCCCGTGTCCCACCCAGACTGCGCACCCCCAGCGCGTCCTGCGGAGCGGCGTTCCCAGGTCGGTCACTCTCTGCTTGACGAACCAGCTCCTCTGTGGTTTTCTGGAACCTGCCGCCTCCGTACGACACCCCTGCTCCGTGCAGAGGGGTGCAGCGGATCCCCGCCGGCCCTCTCCAGGCCAGCCACGCCCTCAGAGGTCTCTGCCTCGCCTCTCCCTGCTCTCAGCCATCGTCTCCTCCCGTGCGCAGCTGAGGAGCCCTGGTTTCACCACCCCAGGAGCAGGAGCTGCCTGACACCTCTGGGGGGCCCTGCCCCACACAGCCACGCTGCAAGGAGGGGGCAGAACCGCACGCCGGGTGTGCACGTTCCTTATTTCACGAAACCAAACTGCCCCGGCGCTTCACTGCTCCGTCGTCCCCTCGGCAGCTTGCCTCGCCACCCCTGCTCCAGGATCCTGGCGTCACCATCAGCCTGTGTCACCCCGCTGCATGCGGGCACGAGGAACAACGCAGACCCCAAAAAACCCTGGGGTGATCTCCCGCTGGTACAAGGATCACCACTCACTCCTGCCCTCTGCTCCCAGCTTGTAACCAGCTGCTTATCTGTGCTTGTGCCACGTCTGGTGGGAACGCCTGGAAGAAGAGAGGATCCCCGCCGCCCCCAGCCGAGCGGCCACAACCTTGGAGGACCTTGAGTTTTGCTGCAAGAGTCGCTTACCCCGCAGTGGGTTGCTGTCGTCTCCTGGAAGTGGAACAGCAGAGACCAGATCACACAGAAAAGGAACCCAAAGAGCGGGCAAAACACGGTCCCAACGGCCAGCGTGGTGAAACGGAGGCGGAAGAGGATCCCATCTCGATCCAGGGGCAGCGGTACCTGTAACATCTTGATGGACCTGGAAACAAACAAACAAGCCAACACGTGGCAGGGCTTCTCTGCGCTCTGCAAAGCCCGGCCCCAAGCAGCCCTGGGCAGAGAAGCACGGCTGGCAGAGGAGCCTGGGCGGAGGCGGCCTCCTGCCCTGCGGTTAACAGCCGCGCAGCCCTGGCGCGGGCATCGAGGCCGGGCAGGCGGACGCAGCGTCCTGGCGCCGCAGGAGGCCCAGACTCAGGTACAGCCGCAAGCTGGGTCGGAGCAGCGGCCACACACGGCGGGGAGGGGCAGGCAGCGGAGCGTGCGGGCAGTGGGGCGCACGGGGACCGCGAGACCGATCCGCCTGGAAGGGCACGTGAGCTCTTTTTGGCGGGGTACGTCCATCCAGACCATTCCCAGCCCGCGCCAGGAGCCGCTGCACGGGACAGCGCTGACATAGCAAGGGCGCTGCACGCTGCCCGCGCGAGCTGCGGCTCCCCCGGCGCATCCCCGGCCGCCCACGGCACCGTCCTCACTGCGAGCGCGCCGCAAGTCAAGCGCCAGTCAAGTGCCCGGCCCCAGCACGGGCAGGATTCTGCCTGCAGGACCAGGACCTTGCGCAAGGACAAAGCCATTCCCGTCAGGCCAGACAAGCCCAGACAATCGGTTTATCGGCCCAGCACCCCGCCTCCGGCCCAGGGCTCTCCACCAGCTCCCTCCCAGCACTCGCTGGCGGCTCTCCTGCCCTCAGCCACGGCTCTTGGCCCTTTCCAACCTTCCTGTGCCTCCTCGGCCGCGGCCCAGCTGCCCTCAGGCCGCCGGGGTCAAAGCCACGTTAAATCAGACGCGATCGTCGCACGCGCCGTCCTTCCAGCTCTCCTCCCGCCGCGCCTGGCCACGACCTCTCCCACCCCAGCGGGCTCCCCCCGGCCTGGGGACAGGGGCCACCACGCAGCCCAAACGAGGGGCTGCCGCGTCCTGCTCCGAGCGAGCCGTTAGGGGTCCAGCCCCACCGCTCGGGCTCCAGGACAAATGCGACTGACAGACAGTCCCCGCAAAAACCAGTTACCAGCCAGGGTAGGTGTCTGGGCCACGGCCCCCGGGCAGCGCAGCCGCCCCCGTGAGCCCCCGCCGGCGCCGCGGCACCCCACACAGCTGGAAGCGCAGCTCGGCCCCCCGCTCGGGCTGCGCTGCGGCGGGGCCGGGATTTATCTGCAGGACGAGAGCAAAGCTGTACCTGCGCCTTGGGGCCGGCACCGCCGCGAGCTGCGGAGCAGGGGTACGGGATCCCCCGCCGGCCCAGGCTCCCCTCCCCGGGACGCGCCCCCGGCAGCGACCCCAGCCCCGAGGGGACGCCCCTGAAGGGCAGGGCAGGGCAGGGCAGTCAGGGGCAGCCACGCTCCCCGCAGAGCCAGGCCCGTGCCGGGTGGGGGGGACAAGGGGAACACTCCCTCGATGGGGGCGTCAGCCGCCGGGACGCACCGCACACCGTGTCACGGGCATGTCCGGGGCGGGGGGATGTCTGCGGGGGACAGCCTCGCGGTGGGGGGGACACGCTGTCCCTGCCACCCCCAGAACAGGAGCCCCCGGTCAGCCCCCTCACAAGGCTCTGGCCCAAAGGGGAGCGAACAAGAAAAGCTAGTCTTCTGTATCGCGCGCTGACGGCTCCAAGCCTCCCCTGCACCACAGGCCTCCCCCTCAGACTCCTCGCGAGACCCTTCCCAGGCACCCCACGTGCCCCAGAGACCCCCCAGGTACCCCAAAACATCACCCACTCAGCACCTCAGACTCCCCCTCAGCACCCCACAGGACCCCTCCTCCAAGTACCGGATACCTCCAAAACACCACCCCCCGCTCCTGGGCACCCCATATTCCCCGAGACACCCCTCTGGGTGTGAGCCACAGCCCCCCCA
>WHYT01017200.1:566262-583766 GCA_009806455.1 Tetrax tetrax | reverse complement strand
CAGGTACATACTGCAGAAACACTGCAAAGCAGCAGTTATGTCCTCAGGCCTGGGTTCAGTCAGGTGTCTGATGTGCTCCCTGCATCACTGATGCTGGTACCCAGCGCTGTTTGATGCTGCAAAACATCTCTGCCTAACATGAAAGTCAGACTCTGTGCCAAATCATCTCCAGGCATGCAATTTTACCCAAGGAACATGAAGTACAGCTGTGCTCTTTAAGACTAGTAGAGATGTCCCAGAGAAAGCAGTCATGGCCCACACCAGATAATCCCTATGACTCTACAGGTTCACAGAGCAAAAGTGGATATTTTAAAAATCACCTGCAGGGGAAAAAAAAAAAGGAAGGAACAATGTAAAAGGGGCAAAGAGAAAGGGTATCGCCTAGACTTTTTGAGATAGCCACAGGAGAACTGGGCTTAGTACATAGCCTTTAGTGCACTCCCTGATATGTTCAACACTGCCCTGAAACCCTGGGCAAGTTCAGGTGTCCTCAATCCCACAGGCTGGGGAAGATGAATTGGAAGCTGCCCTGCTTTCTCCCTGTACAGACAGTAGGATAAACTGGGGCAACCTGTATCTAGCCAAAATATGCTTGATTAGATCCTAGCATTACAGAGTTCTATAGGCTTGGGGAGTCAATAATAATGACATTTCAGGGGACTTAATTCATGGAATTGTAATTAATCTAATGAATAACTGAGAAGTAAGTTCAGCTAATATTAAAACAACAGTATTCAGTGACTTAGTTTCTATTTTATGAGTATCATTGTCTTCCATGACATATCCATTTCCCAGTGGAGAGAGAGGGGGGGAATGGCAGGATAACTCTTTTTGAGGCCGATTGTCATAGTTTAGTCCCACTCAGGACCAAGTTACGCTGTCCCTCACTCACTCCCCCCGCCCTCCAATGGGGCAGGGAAGAGAATTAGTAAAGAAAAGAAGGCAAAACTCATATGTTGAGATTAAAAAACATTTAAGAAAATAACAGAAGGGGGAAAAAAAACAGAGATGGAAAACAGACAAACAAAACCAATAACAGAAAATACTTAAGCACATAGTTTACAGTACAATAGCTCACAGTGGATCCTGATGCCCAGCTTTCTCCCAAGTAGCAGAACACTCCCCTCAGCACCCTCCTCACTTATACACTGAGCATGATGTCACTTGGGATGGAACAGCCCTTTGGCCAATTTGGGTAACCAATTCCAGCTGTTGGCTCATTAGTAACCTATCCCAGCTGTGTCCCCCAGCCACAGGTGCCACCAGCTCCTGTTCCTCTCCCAGCTCAGATGAAAATTAACTCTATCCTAGCTGGAACCAGGACACCTATTCATGACTTCCTCTTTGAAATGCCACAGTTGCAATAATGCATTGCAAGATTTCCTAATGCTGGGCTGCAGCTGATCTGGCATCTCTCTCTCCCCCACTAGGTCCCTGTTAAGAGATCAGAGAGTCTGGACTATTGCAAAGCTGCAGCGTTTGCAGACAGTACAGCTGAACAGTCACGTTCAACACAATGATGCTAGTTAGGTGCTTATATGTCAGAAAGAGCCTGTATCTTTTGTTGTTCCCATATGACACTTGAAGTTTTGAAGTTTTTTTTGTTTTGTTTTCCCTCGGGGGTGTAGGGTGTGGTTTGGGGAGACTGGGGTTGTTTTTAGGGGTTGTTTTTTGATGTGGTGCTGTTTGCTTTTTAGAAAAGCACCTGATAGGACCTTGTCTACATAAAATTAATGTCCTAGTAGAAGCAATGAAGCCTCCTCCCCTGACAGTCACACCTCCACTATAGATGCTATTATTCCAGTAGCAAGGTTTTGCACACAGCTAATCAGTTTACTGAGGAAATAATTATACTGTATCTGTGTTACAATTTTCGGTCTATTCAGTCTAGAAAACTAAAGCTATACTCTTACAACTACTAAATGTCTACAGGTAAGATGAGCAAGTAGCTTGCCAAGAGAGAGGCTAAAAGAAAACAACCCACAAATAAAAAAAAAAAAAAATACACCAAGCTTTGTCAGCAAAGGTTACCTAGGAGAGAGCAAGCGAGGAAGAAGTGAAGTAGTGCATCTCCTGGCTGATCCGTGCCTCCTGCAGCCTCCCACCCCGAGCTGGTGCCTTGGCACCATGCTGGTGAGGCTCGGGGCCCACTGGCAGAGCAGGTGGCTGTGGGTGGTGTGCTCCGCCATCCTCCTACTCCCAACAGATTTGCTGGTGCTGAGGGCGTAGAAAGCGAGCTCCACCTGAACAAAGTGAACCCCTTCACTTTTGAAAAGATGGCTGGAGGGATGGAGAGACCACCTTACGGAATTCTGATTTGAATTTTATAACATATGGAAATTGGTCTGCAAGAAAAGTGAGAAATATTTAGAAACAGTCGGAAAGGCTGTCATTGAAATTTATCCTGGCTATGTCTAAACATGGAAAAGGACAACAGAAACCAATGTTAACTTAACAAAAATGTAAAGAGAACTGACTCTGCAACAGGCAGAAGGCTTGTTTCTTTTTAAGTATAAACAATCTGGTGAGGAGGAAGAAAGGCAGAACTATAAAAATAAGCCAAGGCAAGTAAAAAATAATGAAGGAAAAAAAAATAATAATACTCTGCATCACTTTGCAGAGATTTTTTCTTGTACAGAAGTCTCCAAATATAACTTTCTTAAGGGAGAAACCAGACAAAATATTTCTGTTCCAAAATATCACAGTGGAGAATGGTATAAAAGGAAGGTGTGCTGGCGGAGGGGGATAACCTGCAGCTATGGACAGGCTTTTTAGATACCCTCCTTCAGAGACAAGTCTTTCCAGCTTCTTTATACAGTCAATGGAAAGAGGCAGTAGCCTTCACAGGGCAATTCAATATCCCTAAATGCAGGTGGCTTGGATGCCTTATTTACAGTAAGGATATAGGCTATAACAAATCACAAAACGTGTAATTTTCTACAGGCTTTGACTCTCTGGAGGCCTGGGCTGAATTACAGATGGAACAGACATCGCTGCCTTCAGGGGAAGTTAAGGAAATGGGTGCGAGCACACACGGCACCCTTGTTTGATCCTTCTCCCTTTTTTTCTGTTCATTAAGTGCAGCATTGTGCATTAAACCCCTGCTTTCCCACTTGTTCTCTGTGGTTCTCCTCACCCCTCCTCAGCTCTGTAATACTTCTTTTCACTCCAGTGCCACAGGCGCAGGGAGCTCCCAG
This sequence comes from Tetrax tetrax, assembly GCA_009806455.1. Taxonomy (NCBI): domain Eukaryota; kingdom Metazoa; phylum Chordata; class Aves; order Otidiformes; family Otididae; genus Tetrax; species Tetrax tetrax. Next base: position 580,569 of record WHYT01017200.1, on the reverse strand, counting down.
GCTGCCAGCTTGCAGAGGTGCAGAGCACCCCTCTGCTTAGTCTGCGGATTTCCTTCCCCACTGCTGTTTTCTGCTGGCGGAGGAGTCCTAGCCATAGGGAGCAACCCTTTATCCAGAACAATAACCCATTTACACTTGTAAGTGTCCTTTATGCAGAAAGTATCTAGTACCAAGGTAGAAATTTTGTTCCCAGGAAACTTGTAAAAAGGCCTATTACAAAGACAGTGGAAAAATTATTGTGGAGGCAGCCTAACAAAATATTTGAAATACCAAGATTAACAATGACTATAATCAAGGCTAAGGACAGAAATGGAGAATGTAATTGCTTCTAATTTGAACACCATAGCATCTATCCACTTTTCACAGATGCCAAACAGGCAAGATTATCTAGATTTTAAAATGAGTTTACCTATGAACAATTGGCTGAGTGGATTGACAGAAAAAGTAATATAAGATGCTGAATGTGTAGCATACTTGCTATAGAAATACAATGACAGGGAATGCTGTTATTACTGCACAAAGTGGCTGAATCTAACAGTATAAATTCAATGCAAAGCCTGAGTTACTTTTCCACGATTCTGTTTTGGAGAGGCAGAGCAACCTAAGTTGCCCTATTTTTCCTTTTTTTAAAAAAAAAGGTCAATTTTAAAAGTTTGTATGTATATAAATTCCAAAAAAGTCACAGGATTCCTGGTTTTCTTTCTTCGCACGCTATGTCTAACACCAGTTTCTTCTCCCTTTGTTTCACTTTTCCTTTTAGAATGCTGAGAGAGCTGCAGTTTGGCTTAGGAGGCCAACTCATTGCATTTACTCTCTCTAAGTAAGACTCTAAGTCTATTCCCTAATAGCTTTTCATTGTGTGACTACTTAGAAACAACTGAACAGAAAAATCAGTATGTTTATGCTCATACTCCCATAAGTATATAAGCAATCCTTTACTTAACTTACACCTAATAATTTCAGCTGATAGCTTATTTTCAGATCCAAACTTTCAAATTTGCAGGTTACTCATAGTACTTTCTGACAGAAGACTTCACATGCTGTATTTTGCCACCTGCTGCAATACAGAATTTCTGTAAATGATTGAAAACAGTGTGTAAACGACAGTTTATTTTTGGTAGAAATTTCTCAATAAAACTTCAATATTGCTTACAAATTTCTGCAAAAAATAAATTGAAAAATTTGAATTAATAACATATTTACTTGCTGATATTATTTGTCAGGTTTTAGGGGTTTCTGAAAAAACAGGAAAAGCACAAATATTAATTGAATAATACATTTTGTAGTGTATTACATCAATTTCTCAAATCTCCCTGATTCATAATAAAGCAAGCACACCCAGTGTTGAAGAAATGTGATATTGCCTAGGCTTCATTGCACATGTGTTGAAGTGCCATCCTCCATTAGGCTATTCCATGACATCCAAGCAAAGTGTCCCTGACATAGCAGGAAGACACCAAATTTGGGCTGATAATGCAGCACATTTGTATAGCAGAGTATGAACATGAGCAAAACTGTGCCAGGGTAGGGCTGACAAAGAATAAAAAAGAGAAGATATGAAACAGACATAAAATACAAATGAAACTCTTCATGGCTCACATAAATGCACCCAATGGTAACTACCATCATTTTTAAATTTCTCCACACAGAGAATATTTAAATGATCTCATGGTGTTTCCCTCCCATCCTTCCCATCACTCCCTTCCTCCTTTTGCTAGCTTTCTCACATCACACCTTTTGTTTCTTAAGGTCAGTTTTAAGACATCTTCCTATGTGCATGAACAAGGCCACAGTGAATAGTGTACACTAAAAGATGAAACAATAATCTGTTTCCCACAAACATCTTGACCAGCTGACACCAGGGAGGGAAGCGAGAGCGCTCTTCTACTTTGCAAGTACAGGTTCCTGGTGAGGTGACATATTTGTCTGTTTCTTTAGGTTAAATCTGTTTGTTATTTACATGAAATCCATCTGCTAAAACATCCTACACACCCAATAAGACCATACAGTTAAAACACATTAAAAACATATTAATGTGTCTTTCCATACTGTGACGTGTTAACAGTGCAAAAAGCTATTAGGACCAGGCTGTCAAGCATACACAATAGACGAATTGCTGGGTCAGCAAGAACATACGCTGCACCATAATTCATAAGAGAATACACCATTAACATATGGTGACATAAATAGACATAGAGAAGATCAACATTTAACACCTGTCTTTAGCCCTTCCCAAATATTTTGCCCTTTCAGCTACTAAATTCTTTGGAGTTAGCAACAGCAAGCTAGGCTAGGGAAAAACAAAAAAAAAAAAAACAGCTGCCCCAGCAGGCCCTCCATGGGCCACAGCCTCCTTCAGGCATCCGCCTGCCCCGGCATGGGGTCATCCAAAGGCTGCAGGTGGATCTCTGCCCCTCCGTGGACCTCCATGGGCTGCAGGGGGACAACCTGCTCCACCATGGTCATCACCACAGGCTGCAGGGGAATCTTGGCCAGGAGCCACATTACTCCTCCCCCTCCTTCTTCACTGACCTTGGCGTCTGCAACCATTCCTCACAACAGGCTGGCAGACTCCTCTCAGGATCCTTTTTACATCTTATTCACTTCTCATCTCCTCTCCACTTCTTGCAGCTGGGCTGGGCAGAGTCAGCACAGTTGGCTGCCCGGCGGGAGGCCAGAGGGTGAGGCCTGCAAGGCCCACAAGGCTCGCGCCTCCCCCTCTCGGCCCCCACTCAGCTGCTTCACATCTTCCTCTTTTTTTTTTTTTTTTTTTTCTTTCTTCTTCTGTTTTCCCCTTCTTAAATACCTTATCGCAGAGGCATTATCAGGGAACATTCTGCTACCAATTGGCTCAGCCTTGGCCAGCAGCAGGTCCTCCCTAGGCCTGGCCGAATCCATTAAACAAAGAGGAGTGACATCTAGCAGTTTCTTACAGAAGCTTAGACACCCCCTCATCAAACAAAACCAGAATACATATTCAATGCAGAAGCAAAATCTTGTTTTGCCAGTAAAAATTAGGTAGTTGCCAAAGTTTGCTGTATTCTCATTAGCACAGTCATCTACTTGAGCACATACATAGAAGGTTATAGTGCAGAGGTTCCTTTGCAAGTTATCTTTGTCTATTTGACTAAAACCATGTAAAAACTGTATCATTCATAGAATCATAGAATGGTTAGGGTTGGAAGGAACCTTCAAAGGTTATCTAGTCCAACCCCCCTGCAAGGAGCAGGGACATCCCTGACTAGATCAGGTTGCTCAGAGCCTCATCCAGCCTGGCCTTGAATGTTTCCAGGGATGGGGCATCCACCACCTCTCTGGGCAACCTCTTACAGTGTTCTACAACCCTCATTGTAAAAAAATTTTTCCTAATATCCAACCTAAATCTACCTCCCTCTATTTTAAAACCATTACCCCTTGTCCTATCACAACAGGCCCTACTGAACGGTCTTTCCCCATCTTTCTTGTAGGCCCCCTTGAGGTACTGGAAGACCGCTATCAGGTCTCCCAGGAGCCTCCTCTTCTCCAGGCTGAACAGCCCCAACTCTCTCAGCCTGTCCTCATAGGGCTCCAGCCCTCTGATCATCTTCGTGGCCCTCCTCTGGACCCTCTCCAACTGGTCCATGTCCTTCTTAGGTTGGGGGCTCCAGAACTGGACGCAGTACTCCAGGTGGGGTTCTCACCAAGGCAGGGTAGAGGGGGAGAATCACCTCCCTCGACCTGCTGGCCACGCTCCTCTTGATGCAGCCCAGGATGCGGATGGCCTTCTGGGCCGCAAGGGCACATTGCTGGCTCATGTTGAGCTTCTCGTCCACCATCACTCCCAATTCCCTCTCCTCAGGGCTGGTCTCGATCCATTCTCTGCCCAGCCTAATTTGTGCCTGGGATTGCCACGACCCAGGTGCAGGACCTTGTACTTGGCCTGGTTGAACTTCATGAGGTTGGCACAGGCCCACCTCTCCAGCCTGTCCAGGTTGCTCTGGATGGCATCCCTCCCTTCCAGCATGTCAACGGCACCACACAACTTGGTGTTGTCGGCAAACACGATATTATGACCTTGAAACTTTCATCCTTGTTTTGCTGAACCCCTGTTACCACATGCTTAACTGAACATCTCCTACCTGTTGTTCTTTACACACCCTCCAAATAGCAGGTTGCTGAAGGATGTATTGTGCTTGCTGACATACTTTTCACGAAGGAAATCCTTACAATCAGCTGGCCAACATATGAAGCTACATTTGACCAGAGGCCATAGAATGACGGAACTGTCCTTAAAACAAAGGAAATAAAAATGTTTCCTTCATACAGTTCTGTGGAGAAAGAGGGGGAGAGGGAAAGAAGCACTAAAACCCACATCTTTATCAGCATATAATGAAAGGAAAAATAAATCCTTTTTAAAGGTCTGAGGTTAAAAAGCACTGAGTTCCAAAATCCCAGAGGCCAATGAAAGCTGAAAGCATTTGGCATTCATTTGGACTGGTCCTATTACTTCAATGCACTATTCCAATCAGCATTGACTCTCACCAGTTTCAGAATATATTTTCTAGCACCTAGAAGAAATTGGTGCTAACTGCAACAACACTATTTTGGGGATGGCAGTAGTAACCATTACTAACCACTTAACACAAATCAGAGACGATCTTCAGAGTCTATTTAGCACATCCTTTCCACATGCAGCTTGATAAAGATGGAAAATTATTCAGTCTGTTGAAACATACTCCACAAGGATTACAGAAGTGAATTGAAGACAATAATGGGTAAACAGATGATTCAGGAAACACTTGAATTTAGATTGATGATATTGAGGTAAGAGTTCAGATCTTCTCCCTGCTCACTTTTCTGAGCTCAGGTTCTGACTCTGATGAACTACCAGGCTTTGCTTTCTGTTGTGAAAGGGGAATATAACTGAAGTCAAGAGATATGTCATGTGCAAAGAAAAAAGTTACAGTTACAGATTCACACCAAGACTCGCAGTCCAAAGTGCTTTGTGTATTTCAAAGTAGGCTGGGGCCTATTTACAGTGATTTTTAATTGGGCTAGAACACATGCTCCCTTGGCAGAAAACATTAACAATACATGCTGCAAAAATAGTAGTGGTTCATAAATAACTTAGTAATAATTAAAGTATCTACATAAAATAAAAGAACATCTCTGATATATATAAAGTACTTACGCACTTAAAGAACTCATCCTTTCACAAAACACAACTGATCTATTAGCACAGGCTTATTTTATGGTTTTGTCCAGTGATCATGATTCAGGGCATACCCAACCACCTGTTTCCTAAACACTCTATTAGGTACCTTCCCTATAAACTTTGTGGAAACATGCCCAGAACTCTCCATTTCCAATTTAAGAGGCTTTTCTTAGGCACCGCCTTTCTCTTCAATGTCTGGGAGTTATATGTCCACTCATAACAATATCCTCTCATCTTACGTAGTATGTCTGCTCTGAAGACCACTTTTGGAAGTTCCCCATTTGTCAAATCATCAGCAAGCTTTATACGAGGTTCCTGAAGAGAACAGGAACTAATGTAGGAACAAGAGTGTGCATTGAGTATTTCTCACTGTATGGCAATGTTTTGCCAGCTCATCCTCAAAAAACTACAACAGAGTCTGAAGACTAAAGTCAGGAAGATGCTAATGTATTTGGACAACAGAAATACTAATTTCGTATCTTTAGAGGGAGGAAAAGAGCCTTGCACATTACAGGTGTTGTCACTATATGCAAACACAGGGAATTAACACTGGGAGAAAAGGAAGCAGCAATTGGTTTTTAAATGGTCTTTCCATCTAGGTTAGAGGAAAAAAAAAAAAAGCAGGTTTAACCTGGCCACTACAGCCATAAGAACAGGGAGGATGTATCTCTATGAACTCCTCAACCTATGCTGTTCTGGGCAAGCTGTATTCACAGCAGGAGACTCTGAAACAGTGAAGGGGATTCATTGTTGTTAGATACAGCTATAATAATGCAAAGGTGCTAAATCTCTGTTCCCATTGTTGGAAACATGTTTGTATGTATAGATCTTCTCTAATCTTGAAGTGTTATAATAAAGCTAACTCTTCAGCAAAATAACAACACAAGGCATCCACTTTCCCGGGTGCAGGATAGTCAATAAAATCAAGGAGCTGGACCACTCCATTGGTGCCTACCATGGCAAGTAGTTTGCAAATGAATAAAAGAGGTTGCCCTGCTCCAGGGCAACAGAGAAGCATCTCTGCTAATCTTCACAGAACAATTGCAACTGGTAGGAAAGCAGCCTGTGCTGAAGAACATATTGCTCCTTACAGGGGGGGGTTGGACTAGATGACTTTTAAAGGTCCCTTCCAACCCAAACCATTCTATGATTCTAAGCAACACTCATTGACTGAGCAGCTTCAGGTTTGGGAAGACAACTAGACAGGGGTGAGAAGATATGCAAAAATCCAGCTTGTTCCTGTTCCTAATGTTACTAATACTATTAATGTTATGTTTTAAATGTTTCTCTATTTGTACACTTTCTGTGCTTTTAACTGGCTTCTTCAACTGAGCTGCAACACTGCTGAAAAGTTCCCCTGACATCCCAGCCCCAACCTGCCCCTGCCATGCAGTTCTAGCTCAGTCCTCCTTTACTGCTGACTACAGAATTACTCTCTCAGCACTTCCACTCCTTGCAGATGTCTTTAACTTGAATTTTCCTTAGCATCTGCCAGCATTTTCCTCTAGATAAATTCCTACTAAATACACTTTACTTCTCCAAGCCTCATCAGCTATTGCTCTAAATGCATCCCTTGAAAAGAAAAAAAAATCTCCACCTGCCTTTAATATATGCATAAATAGAAGGAGGACTAGAAATCAGCACTCCTAAACTCTCTTGAACAAACTTCTTTTTGCCTCAGTTTATTCAACCATAAAATGGCTATAATATTTACTACAATGTCTCAAAGAATAGTTAAGAAGCTTAATGTTATTAATTCAACACTACTGATTCTGAATTGCTACAGGGAATACATAAATATTTCCATGCAAAGTTGATATATATTTCTAAGATGTATAGTTTATGGTTTATAGTCATTAGAATAACATTATTTGCAAGGTTAATATCCCAGTCCTATGGAGTGGAAAGTAGTATCCGTATTATAGCCAAGATTATATTTTTATTCACTAGTTATTCCTTTTAAGTAAGTCTCTAGCATTTATTTTCTCCTACAGGGCAGTATTATTAATAAATGCTTACTGCCAGTAAGCTTGCATAAATTTATTTAGAATCCATTGTTTTAAACAATTTCCCTGAAACAAAATTAATCTTTTTTTTTTTTTTAAATACATAGGGCAGAATCTTTTTCATATAACTGCTTTAGCAGTCTTTCCCTTAAGTTTGTATATTATGGAAATACTTTCAAGAGAAAGAAAAAAAAATACCACAAAGGAAAGAATCAGTAACCCCAATAAGTATACAGAATGTCATTGTAACATAGAGCCAAGAAATACTATTTCTAAAATTACAAACCTGAAGTTGTTCTTTCAAAATATTGTAAATAACTTCCAAGTTTGATTCTGCAGGCTATATTTACTGTAACATTAACAAGTGAGAATTTCTTCTGTGTCTCTAAAGGAAAGAGGGCTGCATTTAGCTGTACTTTAAATCTTCGGTAAGAATTATTTTGATTGGTACATGGGATGCCTGTCAGCCATTTCCAGGACTAATTGGACTAAAGTACAGTATGACCTAATTCTTCAGCATATGCTACAGAGTTTTGAGATTCTTAAATGCTGCAATGTTTTACGAGTTTTGCTGTTTTCTATTAGCGACAACTTTGTTGTATCCAACTGCCAGCAGAGGGAGAAAACACGATAGGAAGTACAGAAGTGTAATACAACACACGATCTCTCATCCGCACTGCTGAAATAAAGATGATGTGGTTTCAACCATTTCTTTTCTAGGACAGGGTACACTCAGTGTCAGTTCCCCAGTCTGCAAGTAATCTGATTAATTATGGGGGCTTTTTTCCCCCCTTTCTCCTCTTTTGCCTTTCATTCCATGCAGGCTGGATCTTTATGAGATGTATAAATAGTGGAAGAATTATGCAGAGGGCTTTATTATGAAACTAGAAATCATTTCATTGACATTAATGAGAAAGTCTGTCTTTTGGAGAGCTACACATTTCTAGATGCAGTTTCCTGTTCTCAAGGTCCCCTAACGCAATGAACCAGGGCAAGATGGGAATTGCTTTACTTCTCTTATGCTTCACAGACACATGTATATGAGATGGGCTGCCGAAGGGCTATATTTTTTTTAAGATAATAGCAGTTAGTCTTTTATATAGACTGGCTTCTGTTTTATTTATCAATTTCCTAAGCTTATTGGCAGACATACAGTTCTTTTAATCAGAGATATCCACATCTCCCCCTAAAGCTGCCCTCCCCACATCTGCAAGCTGTTTAAATAAAGTGCTTTCTCATTCCTTCCTTAGGCATAAAACATGTCAGTTGTAACAGAGGCAAAGGGCAGGCAGCTCTTGCTGCTGCCTTGTTCCCTCCTAGCTTCTGGCACTGGGAGGCTTGGCTGGCCAGGTCAGAGGTTTTGTGCTCTCTGCATGGATCCTGACACTCCAGGTGAGGACCCAATTGTGACTGACAAGTTAAATGCTCTCTGCTCAGGATCCCCATCCCCATTTGTCTACTGCCTAGAGCACGGTCTCTCACACCATCTGCTTTAAATAAGGGGCTGGGGATGCATCAGTGCAGCCAAAGGGTAGAGCTCTCAGGCGTAAATTACTTTCTTATTGTTCTTGTATTCCTAAAACAGTCTGTTCTTTAGGTCACTCTGCTCTCTCCAGCTGTAGCATGTTACACACATAGATGATCATGGACTTAATAGCAAGTGATGGCAGTGCTAAATCATCTGACACTAGCTGTCTACAGGTGCCCATGAATCATCTGGTGTTTGGAGAACTTCTGTTCCAAGGCAGAATTAAACCAAGCAATGGAGGGGTGGATGACAACCAAAAAACACTCACTGTATCAAACACTCTAATTACTAAGACACTCACCAGAAATGGGATAAAGCCCAAATGAGGTCGTTGCTCTGCCAGCAATCCGAGGTTTCTCTCCAAGTCTGCTGTACAACAGGCCTCAGCTCCTGCTGCTGAGGGATTGGCTTCTCTGAAACAGAAACTGGGACAAACCCTTCTCTTCCCATTTATGTCTCTCTAGATTAGGAGGGACATCAGAAACTTTAAGAACAGTTTCAAAAGGCAGAGAAGGTCTTGAACGGGGCTGCAAAGATGGAACAAGAGGCAAATAATAGTATAGTGCAGGGGAGAAAATGTCTACAGTGGTATGCAGAGAGGCTGAGTAGCCCAAAATTTAATATTTGTATCACATGAGGGGTTTTAAAGTTTGCTTCCATCAAAGGCCATTGGAACTATGCAGGCACCACTTTCACAGAGGGACTGCCTGATGTAAAGGTTGTCCACAACATCAGAGGAGGGCTGCTAGTGAGGTATAGCAACAGCAACAACCTGAACACGTGCTCAAGGGAAAAGTGGACCAAAATAGATCCAGGACAGAGCAAGAGGCTTGCTGACAAGGCCATAGAGAAGGGATGCCAGCTGGCCCCAATCGTGCTAATATGACAAGTAAATGACATGAAAGATGTCCTGAGGTTTCTGTCCTCTCTAGCCCAGCACAAGGCATGGGATGGTTCTGCACCTCTGCTCACAAAGTGCTGTGGCTATGCTGACTTGTGAACAGACAACAAAAGCAGTATTTTTCTGAGCAAGGTCTATTTTGGGACTGGTTTGCTTGCTGTAGGACACTTGCAGAGCCAGAGCCAGGTGCCTTCCCTGCACAGAGCTAAGGATACAGGCTACGCGTGCCACCACACTGCTACATAAAGCCTTCCAAGGCAGGACTTAACAGTCAAAATATATTGAGCCGTGTGGTATATGGTAACCCACATGGGACTAACCTCAGCAGTATGATTAGGCCAACATTTAGACTAGTATAAGTCTGAGCTTATGCAAACCTATACAGAAGCAGAAGGTGATATATGGACAGCACAGAGGACCAATAAAAGTTCAAATCAGTGTGTATGCATATTACTTCTTCTGAAAAAGCAGTGGAAGCAAAACTTCCACTTGTCTTTGGAGCAAGGATACAGGAGATTAATTGTTTTAAAACCACATTAATCCGACAATTGCAACTTGATGCACAGCAGTGGGCAATAAACTTCAAGGCCCAGGCTGGTGCTGTTAGAAGGATGGTACAGCTGGCTAAGCAACTTTTACCTGCATGTGAATATTGCTGGTTTAACCACAGCTTTATCTGGGGATTTCTCTAGGATCTAGACTTCTCTTACATCAGAAAGCGCAAACGGCGGGGGAACGTACGACAACAACCCAGTATGAGTTATAAGCGTAGTTCGATTTATTGGTCCAGGGTGCACATATTTGTAATGGTGAAGATAATTATGCCTACTTGGCGTTACACAATTGGCTCAAGCTCTAAAGATTACGTTTGCATGGTCCTCCTACTTGCAGTTAGCTAACTTGGAAAGTCCCGTACTTATCACGTTCTCACTTTCTCAAAGTTGCTTACAATCTTCTTCAAGATCGCCGTGACCTTGCTATTTCTGCTGACACGTCATAACACTGTTTTGCCTTGGCTTATGTCAAGGCTAGGCCTTCAGACGTGGCTCTGCTCAAACAATTGCTCCATGGACTCTGTCCCATGGCCCTTCTCTCTGAGCCATTCTTCAACAAGAAAGACTTGCCTGCATGTGATACTGTTGTAGTTCAGCCCCGACCGGGACCAGACTACACAGTCTCTCTCTCTCACTCCACCCACCCTCCGAGAGAATAGGGAGAGATAATTTAAGAAAAAACGGCTTGAGGTTTGAGATAAGGACAGGGAGAAATCCTTAAAGTTACCGTCATGGGCAAAACCAGACTCAACTTGGGGAAAACTATTCATTTATTACTACAACTAGCAGGATAATGAGACAGAGAAACAAGGTAAACCTCCTCCACCCCTCCCTCTTCCCGAGATTAACATTATTTCTACTACCTTCCCCTCCCTGAGTGGCACAGGGGGGAGGAGGGAATGGGGGTCGCGGTCAGTTCATCACGCGTTGTTTTACACCACTGCTTCACAGTTGGGGGAAGAACTCCTCACATCCTTCCCCTGCTCCAGTGTGGGGTCCCACCCATACGCCACAGTCCTTCATAAAACTGCTCTGGTGTGGGTTATCTCTTCCACGGAGTGCAGTCTCTCCAGAACAGCTGTCCCAGCGGGCCCTCCACGGGCCACGGTGGCATTCAGGCATCCATCTCCCCCAGTGCGGGGTCCTTCATGAGCTCCAAGTGGATCTCTGCTCCTCCATGGGCTGCAGGGGGACAACCTGCTCCACCATGGTCGTCACCACAGGCTGCAGGGGAATCTTGGCCAGGAGCCACATTACTCCTCCCCCTCCTTCTTCACTGACCTTGGTGTCTACAGCTGTTTCTCTCACAAGAAAAGTTCGTTCTTCACAACAGGCTGGCAGAAGCCTCTCAGAATCTCTTCACATAGAATCATAGAATCACAGGGTTGGATGGGACCTATAAGATCATCTAGTCCAACCATCTTCCCACTACCATTGCTCCCAAAGCTACTAAACCATATCTTGTAGCTCCTCATCAAGCCGCCTCTTGAACACTGCCAGGGACGGCGACTCCACCACCTCCCTGGGCAGGCCATTCCAGTGCCTGACCACTCTTTGGGAGAAAAAGTTTTTCCTCACGTCCAACCTAAACCTCCTCTGGTACAACTTGTGGCCATTACCTCATCCATCACATCATCCATCTCATCTGCTCTCCACCTCTTGCAGCCAGGCCGGGCTGAGTTGGGCCCAGTCGGCTGCCTGGCGAGAGGCCAAAGGGTGAGGCCTGCAAGGCCCATGAAGCCTGTGCCTCCCCCTCTGCGTCTCTGCCCCCGCTCAGCTTCTTCACATCTTCTCTTCTCTTTTTTTTTCTTCTGTTTTCCCCTTCTTAAATACGTTATCGCAGAGGTGTTATCACAGGACATTCTGCTCCCAATTGGCTCGGTCTTGGCCAGCAGCAGGTCCTCCCTAGGCCCGGCCGAGTCCACTGAACAAAGGGGAGCGACTTCTAGCAGTTTCCTACAGAAGCTGCAACCTTAGGCCCCCCTCACTAAACAAAACCACAACAGATACATAGTCAGATTGCTCCAAAAGCTCTTTGCAGGGACAGTCGGGAAGTGAAGCAACGTGTACACAGCTTCTGCACTTCAAACACTTGCCATGCAGGCATGTCTGTTGAATACTAATTGAAGGTTATTCACTCAGGAAGCTCAACACCACTACATAAGCTAGCATCTAACTAGTAGGCTTGTGCTGTACTGTTGCCTATGGTGGCTGATGACTTGGTATCTGTAACAGCTTTGGTACCCAGACAGGCAGCCTGTAAAGAGCGGCTTGGATTTATCACTGTGTGCCTCCATGGTCATGCTTGTGCCACTCATTGGTCACAGCACCAGTGAAGCTAACACCACAGTATATTATCCAACAATGGGAGCTAAGGAAATTTTACACTGCTGCAATGATAACAGAGAAGTTTTTAGGCATGCCTGTTCACTGACGGCTATTGAGTGTGCTCTGGTGTCCAAACAACTCCCACATTGAAGCTGGCAGGCAGCTCGTGGGCTCAGAGTGCAGGTAGGGCTAGCAGGTAGACCTGTGTGTGGAGATTTGTGTTCTCCAGAACCAGGCCCATGGACTTCAGGGAGGTTACTGCAACACAGCAAAGGAAAAATCAGGCCCATGCTGTGCTAAAAATGTCTTGTGCGGGATTGTGAGTGTATTTCATTCAGTACAGTAAGGACTATTTACATAGATTTTTTATTCTTCCTTTTTTTTTTTATAAGGCTGTGACTTGTTTTCCCTCAAAAAGTTGTGTTTCTTATTCTGATTTGTAACTTGCCAGGGGAAAGTAAGGCATATCAACTACACAGAAAGGAAAGATCTAGCATGATAGTTCATTTTAGACTTAAACTGCTAGTAGCATTTGCTGCTTCTATCAGCTTCTACAAACGGAGCAGGCACAGGGAAATGGTTTCCCAAGTAGCAAGTAATATGGTATATTTAGAAAGTACTGATTCACTTAGAGAAGCATGCAGTCCGTGAACAAAAGTGTTAGATACAGGAATCAGCCCACTTCATAGCATCAGCATGCTGCAGAGAAGGCTATGGCTATAGCCAGAGCTAACGTGCTTGTTGTTACCCATTCCCATTACTGGGAAGAAAGCACAGTGTAATTAAAAGATTGATCTCCTGGAAACAATGCTTAATAAAAAGAAAAAACCCTAGAAGTAATTCCACATTTTCAAACATTGTTCTCCACTTAATTTTGCTAAAGGTGTTTGTAAGCAGCTACGAATATCTAAAAATCAATGAATGTAGGCTCAAGTCTATGGACTTAGCTGTTTCCACTCAGACCAGTATAAGTCTGAAGTTAATGTAGAAACAAAGGAATAAAACTAGTGCAAGCGAAATATGAATTAAACCCAGTCTATTAAAAGGTTTAAGAAAAAAAAAAAAACAACTTCAATTTGCTCGTTCATTCAAGGCAAAGTAAGAACAGTATTGGCAGAAAAAGACAGAAGACATCTTATGCTCTGTGTATAAACCCACTTTTTTTTTTTTAAAAAAAAAAAAAAGGAAAAACAAGAAACAAGAAGGATATACATGACATAGCACCTGAACTTTTCTTTTTGAGAGGAATACAGTTGTGATCTGATAGTACTCGCTATTTGAAGATTTTAATTTTTTCAATATTGCATTAGATGTCCTGCAGACCAAATTCTCAACTAATTTAAGAGGATGTAACACCTTTAATTTCAGTGCAACTCCATTAATGCATAGTGCTGCTCAGCACTGGCATTTTAATGAAATGTACGAGTACAAGCCAATGCAATTTAAGAACACAAGAACAGCAGTATTTGGTATGGCCCATACTCTGTTTGTTAATACTAAGTGCAGAAAAGACCATTACATTATACTGCCTGATCTGCTGGACAGCGCAAGCCATTCACCAAGCCCAAAACTCTAATTAAAATAGAATAGAATTTGATACTGAGTATGTAGAAGAAATACCAGTCAGGTAGCTAAGAACAATGAAACTGAGAATGGACTGAGCAGCATCCATCCATAACCATCCAGGCTTTGAGTTCTGGTCTCTTTCCAGCTCTGATTACACCTCCCTAGTTGTGCATTTAAGGAGGGTGGAAAATAAAAAGTAAAAAAAAAAAAAAAAAATAAAAAATAAACTT
>WHYT01017200.1:540837-557917 GCA_009806455.1 Tetrax tetrax | reverse complement strand
CATGGCTCATAAAAGTCATGTTACATTCTGTGTGTGTGGTGGGTTTTCCTTTTTGACAGAACATGTAACACACTCTAATGCTAGGGCTGACTCCTTCTCCTACAAGCATTTTTATCCTCACATTTCCTTTTTATTGGTATTTCTGATGCTGGTGTTGCACATGCTAGAATTCTGACGCAGCTGAACATGTAACAAAAGACAGCCATGCAACATTCCGGACAGGCTTTGAAAAAATAACATTCATGAAAACATACATTCAGGGAGTCAGCAGCAAGCTACTGAGAGGATAATATCCTTGTAAAGCTGGGCTAAGCACATGGCAAGGTCTAAGCAGGGACACTTTCATACGGTCAGAAAAAAATATGCTTGTAATGAGTGAAAGATGAATATGTTTTGCTTTTGTGGAAATACGTTTAGTGAATCATGCAAGTGGGCAGTTAATTTCATTTCTACGGTTGCAGTGCCTTGGGTTATAAATTTCTAGGTAACATTCAAAGGAAGGAGTCATTTATACATTGCCTCATTTCTGTTCATAATCTATACTAATACTTATATTAATTTTCAAGCTGCAAACAAACAACCAAAGATGACAGTCAAGAAACAGAATTTGGGTTGCTGCTGTAAGGGGTAGGTAGAGTTTGCGGCTGCGTATGTTCATACACTGGAACTGCCCATGTGAGGAGAGTTACTCGTGCATTAACGTTTCAGGAGAAAGCTCTTGGGGTCTATTACACATCTTGCTGTATGGAACACAAGATTATTTTATCTTTCATCCTATCCAAAGCACACTGGAATCAATGTGTACCTTGCTTTGACTTCACAGAGGTTTGACTCAAACTCACAACAGTAATTATGAAGAGGAAAGAGTGATCATAATGATTTGTGATCATTTTGGTGACTTATAAACTGAAATGTTGATTTACCACGTTTATAGCCCATTTCCTTTTGCTTTGTGTGGATTGGAACTGACTCATGCACACATCAGTAGAAAATGAATTTGATGCTCCTTTTTTTCCAGTAAATTTGTCCAGAGCAGACAGCTATTTCCTTACTACAAGCCACCAGCATCTGCCATTAGTGTTCGTGCCAGGTCAGGACACTAAATTGCTCGTGATGCCTTTTTTTTACAACTGCCACTAACAGTTGCCTAGAACTTGAGGGCACATCTTCATGGGAAATCCCATGATGTTACAGCGTATGCTACCTGGCACCACACAGAGCACTGGGTGAGAGGAGGGATGGTCATGTTGAGAATCTTGCCAGCTGGTCAAGCTTACACATAGCAGTAACTTGAAGTGATGCTTACCACTGCAAGTTTGACTGTGCTGAGTGCCCTGCCAAGTTTATTCTAGTTATGGTTAATATTTTTATTATATTTTCAAATACAGGCAGTCCCTACAGTTCCCTTCTATTTGGTCCCCTACCACCATCTTTTTAGTGCTGCTCTTAACTTGTGCCCCTAACTAATATGGACAATTACAAATATGCCAAGAGTTAATTAGCCCAACACAAGAACAGGTTTTTTGGCAAGTTTCCCAGGTCCTTGACTGACATCTTGGCATGGGCTCATCACAAGTGCTTCACTGGTCTGTGAATATGCATGCATATTGCAACCTGGGCAGGGGAGGGGGAAGAGGGAGATGTTTCCCCAGTTGCTATGAGGAATAGTGACAGAAAACCAAAAACTAGATTTTACACCTCTGCCTTTCTATATATGAGATTTATTTACTAATTAGGATTTCACAAGCATCCACATAAGCACAAGACATAAAACACAAGGCCACCATTTTAGCTGTTGGGAACATGGTGAACATCCCAGAGATGTTCCTTGCACCATTTCTGACATAATTGTAAGTGATGGCCATGTCTATAGAAATACACTTTTGTTCAGAACCACTAGAAGCCAAAAATGAAAGTAGAGGTACAGAAATGGTATCTTGACATGAAAAAGTGTTCTAAACGCCTGTATGTGATGATATGGATCCATCTCTATTCTGTTCATGCCCATTTTCTAATATGATCTATCCACAACCATTTAAATCCAGTGAACAGTTTTAAAAGATGTAGCTTGTTTCTGGCTTTTCTGACATTGTTTTAATCTGTTTGCACATATGTCCTTTCACTGTATCTATCTGAGAAAGAAGACCAGACCTCTTGTTTATTTATTTGTAGATGATATAGATTAGAGAGAGTTTGTTTTCAGAAAGCTGCTTGATGGTATCTGGCTATTCCAATGGATTATACGGTGGATTCTGTTCTTGCAGGCAAAAGAATGACATCTGCCGGTTTTAATATCTTTGCAAAGCTGAAACTTGTTTCATAGCATTATAACAAAGGTAGTAGCAACTAAAGTGAAAAAGATAATCTTTGGAAATAGAAAGGGATGGTCCTAGTTTCTCTAAGTCCTTTCTCTAATAGAACAAGCAGAAAAATAAGGAAAATACTAGTCACGACATCTGGTGTCAGTGAACTTAGTGACAACATCACAGTTTAAAAAAACAAACTAGTAGAGAAAAAAAATACCAACATTCCCAGAGAATCCATGGTCAGTTATTTTTTTCCAGGATTTTTATAAATGCTGTAAAAAGGAATTTGATAAAGGTAGTGGCTTTTGATATTTGTTCCTTCCTTCAGAAGGATAATGAACTGCAAATGCCCCTTCCAGCCCTATGAGAAGGTTTTATGGTGTATACCTGCTTAGAAGGAATGTGTTTCTTTTCAGATATGCAAATAATAAGACTCAAGATTGAATTGTGGGTCCTACTATAAGCTCTATCTTTATCCATACTGGGATGTGAAATATGAATAAGTATCTGAATAAACCTGAATTCTTGTTTTATTCAGTTACGATGACAAATCTCTCTCCAAGTTCAGAAGTCTCCAGATTGGTGTTCCAATGAGGCTAATTATAAAAATAAAAGTAAAAGTAATCAGTGGGCAGTACCTTTCTTTACAGCTCATTTACATCTCTGTTGGCTAGCATGAAGATTTGAAGGAGATAAATAAGCATTTTTTAAGCTGTTTCTCCATCATTTTCCCACATGTTCAAAACTCTTCTAATTCTGCATCTTTGTTTCCCCCAGTGCCAGCCTGTAGGGCGTGTCATTTTCCAAGGCCACCATGTCATCTTGTTATCTGAGCCAGAAGCATTTCCAGGTTCAGTTTATTCAAAATTCTGTTGTAACTTTATCTCCCAAAGATGTATGCATCTGGCTGTTGTAGACTGATGCCCAAGGAAGAATAAAAGTAACCTGCATAATGTGATGGCAATGGATGGAGAATCACTGAACTCCATGGACATGACTTGTTCTGCAGTGCTCACTCTGTAATTTGTTTCATGATGGTTACTGCTATTGGTACTGATAGTCAACCCTATTATCAATCCTTTTCCAAGCTCAGTGATCCATGTCTTAGTTTTCCAAACAAATTATGCAGGCCAAAGAAGAGTTCCCTGTGCTGTTCTGTGAATCACAGTCGGACAATCCTCACACAGAAAAGCCAAGCATGTTGTAGCAACTGGTGACACAATAATAATTTTCTTATCTCAATTTAAAACTCCCCTTAACTATACTTTGTAACATAACAAAATCACCTTTTGATCACATTTTGGAAGTAAGCCACTGTCCTGCTCTACCCAAGGATTTATGCAGTATTCAGGGAGACAATTAAGCATGATTCAAGCTCTTTGCACTCTTTGCACTTGTTTTGGATATATTTACGGTTGTGGCCTAGACATATTTGTGGGAATTAGCCCACTCCAGTTTGAGGACATGGTAAGATGGGTTGTGTTGCCATGGGTCATTTTAGTGTGAATGAACCAATCTTCTTATCCACAATTTGTATATCTTAAAGATTGGTCCTAAGCTTACTTGAATTTGCAATAAATGTTCCCACTTCCTTTGCTTCTAAAACAACATGGCAATACCCTAATTTCATGTATGAAATTAGTTAACTGTAAAGGGTAACAACCCCATTACTAGCCAAAATATCAAATAAAGCTGAATTTCTTTAAAACTCTTTTCAGAGCTCAAAATTTAGAAACTGCTGATTGGTAGGTTAAATCCCATAGGTACTGAATGCTCCAGTTCTAGGCAAGAAAATCACAGAAGGCTCTGAGCTTAGGATAAGATTTTTTTTTTTTTGTTTAGTCTCCAGTAAAAATTACCTACACACTTGAGGCTGAACATCTGCCTGAGTGCTCTGTTGGATTGAAACCAAAATGCTTAGCACTTCGCCAGGCAGGGCTCTGACAGTCTCAAGGCCAATGACTTTTACAGCAGAAAGCCAAGCTATCAAAGGATTAAACAATACAGAAATAATGCTGAAAATATAAACAGATTGCCTTGCTTCCTGAAGGAAATGACAATGTATACCCTTATCATAAATTTACAAAAAAAAAAACCCCAGAAAGGTTGTAACTGTAGTAGCTGTGAAAGTCAGGCGCTCTGGGCACAGGATTTATTATGCCGCTACTTCATCACAGGCTGCAGTCATTTACAAAGAAGTCGTTAACACCAAGAACAAAAGAAACAAAATTTCTTTGAATGCTCCGAGTGTGCTGACTGCCTAATGTTTGAGTGTCACTTCACAAGCTGAGCTGACAGCAAATAATAATATAATTAGGCAATAATGACCTTCAGGTCTGGCACTTCCTGGCAGTTAACCCAGTCTTTAACCTGAGGGCTCCACCACTCGTGGAAAGTGCCTGATCCTCAGGCTTTCGTGGCTGACAACTGCGGGAGTGCTTAAAACAAATAAATTACCATTTTTATGTGTTGAAAAGTTTAAAACTGAACAACACATTGCCATGGAGATGGTGTGCTATTTAGAGCACAGAGATTTTTCAAGTAGTGAGAGTCCAGTTTAATATCCAATAGGAAACAATGCTTCAGTCTATGTTTTGTTGGGTTTCTAATCATCATACTTTGCAAGTAGGATGCACAGAGATAATGCTAATTGATTCTCTGAGGTTATTTGTACATTCTGGAAACAAATTATGACTATCGTATTGGAACTGTGTATTCTGCTCTAGTCTGTTCCAGTTCTTACTCCACACACTTTCTGTGATATCTTAGCATATTACTAGAGCCATCAGAAGGGACAATAGTAGGCATTGTTTAAGCATCAGTCAAAAGAAATACTGCAATATACTGCCTTGAGTTTGCTGGCTCTATATAATGCACTGAGTGCCCCAAATTACAAGTGTCCAAACCTGGTTGAAATTATCTTTTTTAAAAATATATTTTTGGGGGAGTAGAAATGTTCCACAAGTTTGCTGGTAAACACAAGTGGAGTTATACTAGCTGGATTGTCAGAGAAATGTTTGGTATTTGTAAAAATAGCATGTCCCAAAGCATTAATGCATTTTACCAAGAAATATTGATTGAAAAAGTCATCCTGGCACTTTGCAGTCCTTATTGTTTTGTTTTAAACTTAGTTGTCATCTTGTCAAGGACTAGAAAACAGCACATGAATGAGCTTTTATTGTAAATATTGATTCTAAAGCAACCTATTATACAGAGACTCTGCATATAACAAATGTATGAGAAGAAAATAAAAATGTGTGGGTTTAGATCCTAATTATCACATACAAACAGTTTGGCCAGTGCTTCAGTTTTCTACTATTGGATATATGTTCTCATTGGCAGAACTGTGTTGGTTTTGGGTTTTTTTCAATAACTTTTTAAAATAAACAATGACTTGTGAGGTGGTTTACAAATGATTCAGTGCAATATAAAACACAACATGATTCAGCCATGCCTCAGAGTGGCACATGCTTTGCTGAAGGACGCTTGCAGAAAAGTCAAAATACAGTTATCAAGCAATCCTGCTGAATATCTGAAGATGGGTCTGGAAGGTGGAATGGATCTAGGATCTGAACATTCTGATTTATATGCAAGTTGCAGGGGAAAGCATACGTAAGGTCATGTGCAGAAACATACTGCAAATAGTGCAATATAAGCTATAGCAATAGAAAATTAATCTGGATTCATCTTATCAAAAATTAACCAGACTAGATATGGGATTCTTGGATTTTATTCCTTACTCCACTGAATTTCTTGCAAGGCCTTCCAGATCCTTTTCTGCAGTGTCTAATCTTTCTCAACCCCACAAGTGCCTGGTTTATTTAGATCTAGACTCATGAACTGGGTATGAGCATCATTACTTTTTCTTTTTCTTTTTTTTTTTTCCTTCTAAATGTCAAACAATAAGGTGCTATACAATATATCACAACTGTGTGGTGGGCTGACCCTGGCTGGATGCCAGGTGCCCACCTAAGCCACTCCATCATTCCCCTTCTCAGCCAGACAGGGGAGAGAAAATATAAAGGAAGGCTCATGGGTCAAGATAAGGACAGGGAGAGATCATTCAGCAGTTACTGTCATGGAACAAAATAGACACGGCTTGGGGAAAATTAATTTAATTTATTACCAATCAAATCAGAGTAGGATAATGAGAAATAAAATCAAATCTTAAAACACCTTCCTCTGTGATCACATATTTAAGAAGGGGGGAAAAAACTGCGCAACAACCTGCAGCAGAAAAAGGATGGGCTGATGGGCTCGGACTTGGCCAGCAGTGGGTCCATCTTGGAGCTGGCTGGCATTGGCTCTATCAGATACAGGGGAAGCTTCTGGCAGCTCCTCACAGAAGCCACCACTGTAGCCCCCCTGCTACCAAAACCTTGCCACACAAACCTAACACACAACTTTCAGGTGAATTTTATTATATTAGTGAGTGAGAAGGCACTACCTATTAGCTACTTATTTTTATTACCCTTGGAAATTTCTGTAATATAAGCACTGCAATGCCCTGTATATGAACAAAGATTAATTTGCTCAGCTGTGCGATAAACCATCAAAAATAGCTAACCAAAACTAGTATGACAAATCATTATAAACAATAAGTCAATTTGACAAAATCAGAAATTGCTCTCAAAGCACCTCTAGTGTCTTCTGTATTTGCAAGTGGGCTGAACTCAGGAGCACCTCAGGCTAAGGCTGTCCTCTGACAGAGGAGGAAGCACTGCTACTCAGGCACTGGTAGGACACAGGTATTCCAGGTTGGAAATAGAACAAGACAAAGTTGGAGATGATCTGTAGTCACTCACTCCCCACAGAGGTAGCTCTGTCGTATTGAAGGATCTGACTTTGAGCACTTAAGGTTATGCCTGCAGCAGCTGCCTTACCTGCTCTGTACTTACACCAAGCTAAGACCTTGTAGCCACAGTTAATATGGCACCAGCCTGAGCTAATAAACTCTTCTGCTACAGAAACAGATCAATATGTTGGTTTGGAGCACAGGCAGAATGAGCTCCTATCTGCTCACAAAGGCCCTCTTAAATATATTTAATATTGGTATCCAATACAGGCATAACCACAATTAGAAATCCCATTCATTAGCAGAGGTGGCCAGTCCAGCCTATGAAAAATCATGACATACCTGCAAGATAAGTGAGAAGTTCAGGCTGAGCATACTCCCAGAAGAAGATATTTTGCCTGGGACTCCACCAAGCTTTGTTTCATCAGCATTCAGAGCTGTTGTTGTCTTTGTGGAAAGGAAACAAACACCACTGAAACAGGAGAGAGACAAAATGAGAACAGTGATAAGGATTTCCTTAATTACTCATAATCTGAACTTTTACTCTAGTAGTGCATTTTCAGACTCACCTTTGGGCAAATAACTGGCAGCATTTGGAAGTACCTCAGAAGAAGCAGGAGAGGTTCTGCATATCATTCAGAAAGATGCTGTATAGAAGAAGCAGCTTCTTCACCTGCCTAAGCAGAAGATATGAGCTCTGAAGCAAGTCTTAAGAAGAGCTATTCTAGTTTTAATGAATGGCATGTTTTTCCACCTTGCATTTTTCCAGGCTCAAATGTACCTTTCTAGCTGGGTCATAGATTCCATTAAAAGAAAAAACACTTAAGTTTACTTGAAGTTTGCTCATGCAATTTGCTCAAAGATGAAAAATTTCACTCTCAGACTTTTACAGTACAAAGAGTATTAGTGACTGAAACCTGGACCTTGTATCTAGTTCACAACTATACAGTAACCATGAAGATTTTCGTTATACACTATTGTTCACTACAGAATAAAAGAGACAAACATTACTGATCTATTTTTTTTCGTAACAGAGGCTTTGAAAAATCAGCAACTGTAAAACCAAATGTTGTTTTCATTCACTTTCAGTTAAGACATGGTTCAGCAAAGTACTAATCTTGAGCTTAATTTTAAGTGTCTGGTATGCTCCCAGGTCATACCAGAGTGGAAGAAGAACCCGTCCCACCAGAATTGACATCTAGCTCCTTGGTAAGGGTCCAGGGTAAGATATAGGAGAGAACGTCTGTGAAATCCAAGATGAAATCTTTACTAGTAGGCTGATAAAGTTTTTTTTTTTTTTCTTCCCTATTTCTAGCTTGCTTTTGCAAGCATCTTCCCTTTCTTCTCTAGTGGCAGGGATCATCAGTGATTACAGGTTTGTGCAGGACCTCCCACTCCATCATTCCATTATTTCCTTCTATACATTATAAAATTTGGAGTTATGGCTATTACTGCAAGATGTTTTCCAGTGCTAATACACAGTACAATGCCATCCTGCATGTCATTGCCCAAGGACATTTGAAGTGACACCAGCTGTATCTCCCAGGGTTCTGGAGCACACAGTAATCCAGAAGCAGCATTAAATTTAGCCCCTACACATATCAATAATTTTTGGAGTCATCAAATCTCCATGTCTCAGCAACAACAAATCACATTCTTAGTGTGCACAAGGTTGCTCAGTGGAGACAATTGTTTTTCGATGTGTTCCAGCAAAAGAAATTTTGGTTTAAAAACCGCTTTCCAAGCTTCCGCTCTTAAAAAATGAAAAAGGGAGAGGAGAGAGAACCTTATGAAGATGTACTTAGGTTTGTATTTATTTATTTCTGGTCCTGTCTGTCATGTCATATGGTACTATGAAGCACAAACTGATTTCTCAAAGAGAGAGGATCTGGCTGCTAGTAGTATATGATCCATTTGGGACTTATCACAGAAAAAAAACTTGAAATGCCAGAATTCAGATGGACCAAGGCTTCTTTTTTTTTTTTTTTTTTTTTTTTTTATTTTCTTTTATCTTTTAATAAAAATACACTAAATTGTATTAAAAATACTGTGCTTGTATTCTGTCATTTTCAGCATTTTACAGCTAGGTGTTATAAATTAAAAAAAAAATAATAATTGTTCAAAGGGTGATAATTTCCCAATTCTCAGTAAAATCAGTGGCTGGAAGATGTTACCGCTCTTTGAGGATCGTGTGCCTCAGTTCAACTCTTTCATAAATTGGTGCAGCAGTGCATTACCAGTTGAGGCAAAAAATACATGACACAGAAACATCAGGTTCATATTTTACAAATATATAGTTTCCCTCACCGAGGTCTTAAAGCCTTTTAGTTCTAGTAATCTCCCTTCTAATGTTATGTCCACTGTTTCTAACAGCTTGGTAGACCACAGAAGGAAAATTCTCACTCCAGAGAACACATGAAATAAATGTTGAAGCTAATGGGGTGATTCTCGCCCATTGAAAAACAAAGAAGCCTCTTAATGCATGTCCTTAGGCCAAGTAAGTGATATTTAGCGTTAGCTCTCAATCTTCAACAGTGAAATTCTATTGCATGTACCCTAGGGCAAAAACGAATCAATCTGACATGTAAAATACTGTTGACAGTGATGAATTCAACCTGCAAAGAATCAAGAAACACACTCTTTTCCTTTTAAAATTTTCAGTTTATGTCCTACAGAGTGCAAAGAAATTCTAAGACTGGAGAGTGTGCTGGATCTGTAAAGCCCTGCCCCAGTAATCCTGTGCCTCCTGCTCACTGAGCTGGCTGGTTCACAAAGGGCCTTGTTTCCTAAGGCTACTTATACTTGCTCAGAGAGCTCCACTGACTGCACACTGCAGCTTTCCTCTGATTGCACGTCCTGCTCCCAGGCCTAATTCACTCGTCTTTTTTTTTTTCCTCAAGAAGAAAGAGCTCGGCAGCCCCTAAGGTTACAGAGCATTTTAGAAAATCTTTACTTATTAACAGATGACTCCTACTAGTTTGTGGGAAAATTAGATTATATGACTGCTCATGTTTAGGCATTAGATGTCAATACTTCCAGAAGCCTGATAGAAAAATCTTGCCACTTTGCTTGACCTCTTCAATTTTTCATCCTGCAGTCTTTTCTAGTGTGACATAGTAAATTTTTCTCTTTGTGCTTGGCAAGGCTCCAGATGGTTTTTAAGTCACTTGTTCAGGCAAAAGAAGAATGGTACATTTGGGATAAAATTATTCTGGAGGGCATTGTTGCAATTAGAGAGATGAATGGCCTTCGGCTTTAATTAGAACACTGGGTACATGTTTCATATTCCAGCTCAGTCAGCCAGGTAATGTAGGGCTACTAAGTCAATACCTGTAGAACTGCAAATGCGACTTCTAAAGAAGGGGATGTTTCAACTCCATGTTTACTTGTAAACAAAATACAACCTAGTAGGAAAAAAAACATCCTGATAATCATGAATTCTCCTGCCTCATTCCTCCTAGCATGTTAGAGCTGCTTTTAAATTCACAATAGAATACCATGCTAGAGAAGGTTGGACGAGTGTGAAAAGTGAGATTAGGACATTTATAAGTATTTAAGCATACCCATGCCAGATAACATGCAATTATGTATCTCAAACCTCATTCTAATAGTGGAATTGTTTTTCTGTTACTTGAACAGAAATCTGTTCTTTAAACCATATTTCTTTCTTGTGCTTTTCAAGCTTTATGAGAAAACATTTTGTGCTACATATCTACAGCTTCACAAACACAAAGAATATTGTTAAGGTCATAAAGACAAACTCTCTTAGGGTTAGGAAAGGAAAGAACTAAAATTGCTAGTGCTGCCTCAGCTCAGATTCCCTTTTCTATGTGAATTATGATATAACCTTTGATGATACAAGCATATTTTTTTCCACAGCAGTTTTCCTGCCTACTTTTGTGCATAAAATGGACTGTGCCTACTTAATAATCAGCAATTCAATACTTTGTTTTTTGCTTGTTGTTCAATGTATTGCCCTAGGCCTTATTTACTACACATTTACAAATATGGTTCTGAAGATAGAATTATTAATTTCCTCATAGGTGTTTCTGTAGTGCTCATCACTAGTGTATATGAATGTTTCACAAACATTAGGCAGTTTATCTTCCCAATACTTTTGTAAGGTGAGGTGTTGGAGCCATCCCCAGTTTGCAAAAGGGAAAGAGATAAAAATAAATTAGAATAAGAGGAAAATACAGTAATTCTGGATGCCTAGTTCATGGAAAACAAAAATTAGTGACTAATAAATGACAAGACTTCCTATTACAGTCAAAATTTTTTCTCTTGTTCATTGCGTCATTTCTCAAATTTGTCTGGTTTCAACTCCACCAGTTCTTCACCTTGTATGTATTTCCTTATCCTGAGCTTCATCTTCCCCTCTCACATTGGTTCCTAGTGTGAAATGGTCTTGCCTGTTCCTCAGTCAGTCTCAATGCTACCTTTGTATTCCACTTTCAGATGTTTTAACCAATCCTACTCTTGTATCTTAGACTTAATTTCCATTTTTCCAGTCCAGCCAGCCTTGCAATCTTTTCTATTTCTTCACACAAATTTTATCCTCCTCCAATCTTTTTGCTTCTTGCTCATCTTGCTCAGCAGTCCCCGTCTCCTTTCCTCATATCTTTCAGGCTTTTTTTTCCTCCACCACTTCTACACTGCTAGCTTTTGCTCTTTTGCCTTGTTTCA
This sequence comes from Tetrax tetrax, assembly GCA_009806455.1. Taxonomy (NCBI): domain Eukaryota; kingdom Metazoa; phylum Chordata; class Aves; order Otidiformes; family Otididae; genus Tetrax; species Tetrax tetrax. The sequence continues at coordinate 546,130 of WHYT01017200.1, read as the reverse complement.
CATTGTCACAAGTGTATACCTGCCTCCTCAGCAAGCTCCAGTTCTCATTCCTGTGAAGGGGTCATATTTCTGATATTGGTGTCTAGCAGGGACTTCTCTTGTTGGACAGGGGAAATAAAATCCTTCAATTTTTGGCAGCGCTCAAGTTTGACATAATATCTAACTACCAGACAGGCTGTTTCAGTCCTGTAGTAAACTGCGCCCCATTGAAGCAGAAGCTTTGGAAGACTTAGCTATCAAACCTATGAACTTTGTTGAACTCCAGCAAATCAGATATTTTCAAAGGCTTACAGTTTGACTGACAGTGGAATAGTTGTTTGTTTGTTTGGGTTTTTTTATAGACATAACAATGGGAGCATCCCTAACAGAAACTCCCTGTGCTATTCAGATTTCAAAGCCTCACTCTAAAAGTGGGAATATGAGCCTTCTTATGACTCACTCAATTTTTTTTTTTTAAGACAAGGAAACCTTGTTTTGTCATAATTCAGTTGTAAAACAACTGAACATTCATGTTGAAATTACTGTCTCTCTCTATATATAGATATAGGCCTGTTACAGAAAACTCTGCCCTCAAAATTCATGTTTTGGAGAGCTATAACCCCCTACTTTCAACTTCTTGTAATGGGAAGTGTTTGGCAACTTTAGTTACAGAAACTGTCATTAGCCCTACCTGTAATACATGAATGCACACGCATAAACTTTTTGTGTGTGTATCTATTTCCATGATGGGGGTGGGGAAGAAAGAATCTAATAATCTAGATGTGTGCATTCACAGAAACATGAACATATACAAATGTCTTTAAGTTTTCATTTGCTTAAATAAAAACACCCAGGGGAATTATTTAAGGGAAAATATATAAAGCAGAAAAAAACCCTAATTTTCTGGGCAATTTATCACATCTCTTCTCAAATGCGTATTCCAACCATACAGTCCTCTCACAGCTCTTGAAAAAAAAAGCTAGCTCTTGTTAGCGATGGACAAACTAGCAGTGCCACAGTAGAGCTGAATTTCTACATGTATGCATTACCAAGAGTGTTAGGTGCTCGTACTCTCGTGGTAATTACAATATGCACCTTAAAATCTGTCTGCACTCCACTGCAACTGTGGCCCCAGATTCCCTGCCCCACCTATTAGTAGTAATAGGATCACACTGTTTAACAATAATATGACACTTAAGGTTGTATCAGCATTGTGCAAGATCCAGATGATTATGATCATATACAGAAAGCTGCAGGACACTGTCACTACCATCCAGAACAACACAGCACAGAGCCTGTAGCCAAGTGGTTTGTTTGTTTGTTTGGGTTGTGTTGTTGTTGTTTTTTTTTTACACAGGTGAGATCAAACTCAATATCTGTCAGTGTCAGGCTCCCTCAGGACCCACAGACTTGTGGCATTTTCTCTATTATCTCTCTATACAGCAGGATACATACTTGGATAACAGCTGTACCCATCAGACATTTGTTCCATCCACTCTCTGCATCCCAAGTGGTCCTAGAGCCTGGAGCTGTTACTGCTTGGTCACCTTGGAGAAATTTAACAGAGTTAGTATATGAAAAAAAACCAAAACAAAACAGATACCAGTACTGTGAACACTGTAAAGATCTTCCTCTAACAGAAATGGGATATCTTGACACAAATATGCTTGAAACCCCTCAGAACTCAAGCCAGGTTAAAATTATTTCAAATGCAAGTATTAATTTACAAAAGTCCAAAGCATACAAACACAATTACAAAGCATGCATGTATCTTGTCTGCAAAAATGTCTCTCACACTTTCAGTTTTCAGGTTATTAAACATTCTCAGAATTCTAGGAGAGGCTCCAGTTCTTTACCAACACTTTACCTCTGATTTACATTCATAGAAGAGACTCTTGATCTGGGGAAACAGGCTGGTTTTTGCACTCCCTATGAGGGAGCTTCCTTGAGGACTCATTGAGTTCTATTCTCATTCCTCTGTCCTTCTTCATAGAATTATCTGGTATTTCTTATTAGACTATTAACTACTCTCACATCTTTGGAAACATCCATATGTCTGATAGGTTGTGTGCAGCCCTCTCTTGTGCTTGACTAAGCCAACTGTTAACACCCTGAGTAGTAAAATGTCCTTTCTATCTAGGGAGGCACTATGTATCTCTTAACACGGAGTATTTCAATGCATTAAAATGCATAAAACATACCAACAGGTGATTATGCTTTATATAAAACTTTATGAAAATATAGATGGACAAAATATACATTGAACGGTACTAGTCATGTGACTGAAATTAGATATTAAAAAAAAAAAAATCAGCCACAGTGGAGTTTATAGGATCCTAATGAGTTTGGAGGCATGTGTCCCCACAGTTGTCCAATGCCATGCAGAAGGCTGAGCAGGAGGTGGAAATATTATGCACAGGAGCTGCAAGCCAGGACCCGAATAAGTCAATTAGCGGGAGCACTTATCTCCTCTGGGTGCTGGTCCAAACTGGGCTAGAGGGGCTTGGGTGTGAGTGTGTCCTGTACAAGTGTCTTTGAACAGAAATTTTACTATAAAAAATTGTTATCCACTCTCCAGGCTCATCCCACTTGGTAAATACACTTCAGATTATATGTCACTAAGTGATATGATTACGTCCCTGTGTCTGCCCCATCCCAAATTCTACCATAACAATATGCCAAGCCTTATCAGCTATTCAGACCCCAACAGAGCACAGCTCCTTTCTACATAATTCTTTTCCAAGAAATTGTTTTTCAAAAACCATGGATGTATTGCATAACCACTGATTAACAATATACTTAGTCTAAACTACATTCCTGCAACCTTAGACTTGAACAATAGCAAGGTACATCAGAGTGCCCACTAACAGACTTCTAAGTGCACTACTGTGAAGGCTGAAAATTACACAGCATAGCAACACGCTTGGCTTACAAAGCATAGATGTAGGAGTTAGATGCCAAGGATTTATTGCTTTTGATTTTATACTCCCTCAAACAGTTCAGCACGGGGTCTATGCACTCCCAAACATGATTGTGCAAACAGAGTCTTGCAAGTGCTGGTGGTGCAGGTACTCAGGCAGTTGGAGGACATTACCCAAGGACACTGCAGCTGTACTCCTTCAATTTTCCTTGACCTTTTCCTGTGGAGAGAGGATAAGCCACAGAGGTTTCTCCCATGGAATAGATATTGGATATTGATCTGACTCTTCTCTGTATGGAAAAAAGTTAGAAGTGGTTCCTTCCATTGTCCCCATCAGAACTGCTGTAGATCAATGAGAAGAAAAGTACCACCCTTATTTTACATCTTACTCAGCCACACGTGCAGCTGAGGGAATTTCAGTATGTGATGTACTGTTCTCTATCAGGGATCAGGTCCTTGATCAAGCCCAGCAATGCCTTTGATGGCAATACAGTACCCTTGTTGCTGTGTCCACAAACTGGTCAGAGGCAAATAACTGAAAATATTTTTTTTTCTGCATAGTTCTTCAATACAAGCAGCTAGGTGTAGTATTTTATTGATTTCATTGTTGGTTTCTATGGAAACAGATGTAGAGTTAATTAGGATCAAGGGTCAGAGCTGATAAAAATTGGAATTTTCAATGCAGTTTATCTGTCATGCACATTTCAAATTAGTTTCCCCAATAAAGTATCTATTGTAGAGATATGGTGACGGCTGAATAATTTTAACAGAAGTAAATGAAACTTGTTAAGAAGAGCTTAAAGGGGATACATTTGTTTTCTGCTTTCCCTGCTGAAAGTGTTTTCCCTTTGACAAATAAATAAAAATAATTTTTTAAATTTGCAGATTTGGGATTTAATCACCAAAAGATCTTTGTGATCAAAGCAATTCTATTACAATCTACTTGCCAATGTTAATTTCTATTAATTTCATTCACTCAAGGACCCTAAGTGTTTTGCACAGCTGCTAAAACATTTGTCTAGGTGAAAGGAACCACTTCTTTTCCTCAGACCTCGTTATTCCTGTTAATTCATTCTACCGCATGTAACAATGAGCTGACTGCTCTCAGGTGCTCCCTGTGAGGTGGTATGCACATGCTCAGTCTCCAGGTAACTGCAGTTCTTAGCTGAAGCTGAATGTGTCCTCACGTTCTACAAGTAGTAGCTTGAAGAGACAGTTCCCAAGTCCAGGTTGTGATAACTGAGTGCATTTTGGCAAAGCTGTCCCAAAACCGCAATTAAAATGCTGGTGATTCTGAATTTCCCTGGTGGCTCTACATCCAAATACCAGTGTGTTTACCCACTCATATCTCGTATGTGACTGATCTAAATGGATTCTCAATGCCTTATGTTTGGAAAGATGAGTCTTCTCTTCAGCTTCATCAAAAAAGGGGGAAAAGGATTCCCTGCACTGCTCACTTATATGCTAGCTACAGCTTAATCATCTTGTCAGCTCACAAAGTGTGCCATACTTTCTGAAATGCAACGGGACACAAAAAGGAAAATTCATGGAGAAGACAGTATATTACCCTTGACTCAAGCTTTCACATTTTACAGGTATGTAGGGGACAAAAGAAAATCCAGGGAGAATGTAGGCCCCCTCCGGAAGGTAACGGGTGTCGTGGTTACCCGGGATGTGGAGAAGGCTGAGGTACTCAATGACTTTTTTGCCTCAGTCTTCACTGATAAGGGGTCTTGTTTCTCCACCCAAGCTGTGGAAGGCAGAAACAGGGACTGCGAGGATGAAGAACCACCCACTCTGCTCGAAGAGCAGGTTCAGGATCATCTAAGGAACTTGAAGGTGCACAAGTCCATGGGGCCCGATGAGATCCATCTGCGTGTCCTGAGGGAACTGGCAGATGAAGTTGCCAAGCCACTGGCCATCATATTTGAGAAATCGTGGTGGTCTGGTGAGGTTCCCGATGACTGGAAGAGAGGGAACATAACCCCCATTTTCAAAAAGGCGTGTAAGGAAGACGCGGGCAACTACAGGCCGGCCAGCCTCACCTCCGTGCCTGGCAAGGTCATGGAGCAGATTCTCCTGGAAACCATGCTAAGGCACATGGAGAGCAAGGAGGTGGTTGGTGACAGCCAGCATGGCTTCACCAAGAGCAGATCGTGCCTGACCAATTTGGTGGCCTTCTATGACGGGGTAACAGCATCGGTGGATAAAGGACGGGCAACGGACATCATCTACCTGGACTTGTGCAAGGCATTTGACACTGTCCCGCATGACATCCTTCTCTCTAAACTAGAGAGGCACGGGTTCGATGGATGGACCACTCGGTGGATAAGGAGTTGGCTGGATGGCCGCACTCAGAGAGTGGTGGTCAACGGCTCAATGTTCAAGTGGAGA
>WHYT01017200.1:513425-539018 GCA_009806455.1 Tetrax tetrax | reverse complement strand
TTCAACTTTTCAGGGAAGTTCCTTTCCAAACAAGCTTACAGTCAATAAAATGAATTAAATTACTGTGATATTTCTTGCCCTTCAAAATGGCATCAGAGCCACAGTGAGAGACTGCTTTGTATCAGATACAGCAGGAGATGTAAGCTAGATCCAAATTCAGTATTTCATTGCATTTCCCCAGAAGGGCTTTAGAAATGTGCCAGCCTCCACTGAATCTCCCAAAGGCCTGGAGTAGCACGTGTGCCACTGGGAGTGGATGCTTTGTCTCAAAGTTGGTTTACCCAGTCCCTTTCCTCTCCCCAGTGCCACCTCTCAGTTCCACCTGTGCATCTGTTTATGTGCTACTCTGTGAACCAGGAGGATGAACTGACATGATTAAAAATACAGGCAGCCACTTCAAGCTGTCTTTGACATAAAGAAAAAGGTTCAGCTTCAGAAGAAAGCACAGGAAAGTCTAACATAGGAAGGCTGAGGATGAAAGAAAGTGCTAATCCAGCTTGTATGTCAGTCTGATTGTGTATTTCTAATCACTGCCTATCTATTTATATATGAGGATCACTGTAACACTCCAGTCCTGGTGTTTGCTGCATCTACAAATTCTACTAACACGTTAAATACGACAGAACAGTTGCTCCTTACTTCCACTGAAATGCACACACCTCTGTTTTTTCTTTACCAGATACAATTTACCAGATGCTGACATGCTACACAACTGTTCATAGCAAGCCCAACACATACACACACAGTGTAAATTGTAACTTACCCAGCGGAAACTCCAGAGCGGATGCAGGTAACCAGAATGTAATTACCAAAACTGGAATTTAGCCAAGACAATGGGGTTAAAATCCCTATTTGGGATTAATTTAATTGCTAAATATATTGTTCCAGTAGTTGCTGTAGAAATACCCTTTTTGTATTAGCCAGTAGGTTAAATAGCACTTTTATTGCAGTACTTACCGGCTTCTGTTCCTGCCAGTCACTTTGCTTTTTATTGGACTTCCAGGTCTTTTGCATTATCCCTGTCAGCCTTGGAGCTGCATCTCCTAAGGACAGATACAAAAAGCCATGATATTAGGGGGGAAATATTGGGCAAGACAACCAATGATAATTCATCTGGCATATACTATTTCAGTCAAAGAAAGCTGCAATAAATGTGAAAACATCTTTGTAGTGGCTGTATTTTTTTCTTTAATAACATCACAAGGAAAAATGGTCACAGATCCTTCAGCTGTTGAAACAAAATTACCTTTTATTACAGTCTAAAAAAGTAAATATCATAGAGTACGAACACAGTATTACTGCAGTGTACCCAGAGGTATATACTGGCTATCCTCTGTATTGTAATTTAACATTGCTACTATTCCTGAAAGGAGGAATCCTGCCCAACTCCAAGTATTAAGGGATCCCCCACCTAACCCTGCCCATGCATGGTATGGTATGGTACCTAAAGCCACAATGCACAGCTCTGCTCAAAGTAGCATCATATATTCCCAATGAGGTTTTCCATCCTGCTTTCTCATGCACCTTACGTTCTCCCCACCATTACTTTGAAAACTAGAGTAGGACAGAGCAAATGGTCTGATGGAATTATTTTTTTTTCTTTTTTTTTTTTTAAAAAAAGCAAGAATTTCTTCTCTTCTCTACTGTTTGTTCATAAGCTTCCAAATTCATATTTGCAGGATGAGCTAAGCTGCTGAGAACAGATCACATAGGTACAGTGGGGAGATATTTTAAGAAGAGGGTCAGAGCCAAAGCAGCACCACTCACAGTGTCTGCAATACTGATACAGGATGGGGAGGGCAAATACAGGAAAGGCTGCCCTTTCTCTAATATTAAGTACGCATACAGCTGTAAAATTAAGAACTTATTCAAAGCCTTCTCACTTGAAGGCTTTGAATAAGGCCCTTCTGGCCTTCTCAATTTCCCCCCACTGATGTGCTATCCGGAAAGACTTTGCATATTTCTCTGGGAGACAAGGACCACACTATCCCTTGATACGAAGGATAATGAATATCCTCAGATGAAGGCATGTGATGGCATGTCTTGGATGAAGTCAAGACAATTCCATGTTAAGGTTATAACAGAAAAATATTGGGATGTATAGAGGTGCATTTTGCAGGTTACCTAAACAAAACGCAAAAAATGTTTTTACTTCAGTATCTCCACCATCACATATTTTGTGGAGGAGACATGCTACCAAAAAAAACCCCTTGCAAACTAACAAAAAACCCACACAACTTGTTGATGGAAGTTTAAGACAGTTAAAAAAATATATATTGAAGCTCTTTCATATTTCTATTGCCTGCAAAACTAGGTATGTAATTATCAGCTATAAAGAGCTGAGAGGGAATCATAGAAAACCATTAAAACTTACTAAAAATATCTCTTTTAGACTTAAAGATGACAGAAAGGTGAAGCGTTAAGTCCTTCCAGGGCTTGGAGGAGATGCTGCCTCACTGAGAAACTAGATCCAAGCCTGGAAAGCACGTTTTCAGTTGTGAGGAATCCCAGTTCTCCCCAGTTGAGAGTGTACTTTGAACTACAGAAGCAGCAAAAGCTTCTGGGACAGGACTGACTCCTGTGTGACTCTGACACAGCTGGCTGAACTGCACAGTGGACAGCTCCCCTTCTGCTGGAGGAAAGCTCTTGAAGGACAGAAAAACTGTTAGAAGAGGAGGGTGCTGGAAGCCTTGCAATAATGGGCTCATTGCAATGGAAGAAGGTTCAAAATTCAGAAGTGCCCAGTAAAGATAAGCACCTTCCAAAGAAACATTTCTCTAGAATCTCTGACACAAAGATCCTGAGACTTGCAGAAGCAGAACTGGAGAAAACCTCTTGAGATTCAGCCCCTTGCTGTCATATCATCATATCGTATAATCCTTTTCATAAATTTCCATAAATCATTCCTTAAAACCAGGTAAGATTTGGGAATTCTAAAAATTATTAATTAATTATTATTAATTCTAAAAATTATGAACGTCTAAGAGCTATTCTAACCTTACCTGTGGCTGTAACATACCTTTATTTGCACTTCTTGTGTACAAAAGAATGAAAAGGAGAGAGAAATACAGGTTTTGAAGACTTTCAACTGCCTATGGCTCTTCTGAAGTAGAGATCAAGAGCATCTGCTCATTAACTCATGCTATAAATGCCATTTTACAAGACATTGTGAAAACAGAAAGTCAGTGAGCAGCACAAGCAGGCTGCTTCATAAAAGGGGATAAATGGGGAAACAAGGAGACCCCAGCATGGGACAGTGCCCTCATCACCCTAGGCACCATCCCACAGCAACCAGGCTGGCAGGAGGTCCCTTGACTGTTGCAAAAACGTGCTGTAAAGAGTCAGGGCTGGGCTCCATAGCAGACTGGGCTCAGATGGGGCTCCTGCCCTATGGGCAGTGGGTGGGGGGGTGGGGGGGTACCCAGTGGGCAGAACAATTAAGACCTATGAGTGTCCTCAGGGTGCTGGCACAGACCCACCTGACCTTTTCATAATCTCCATGAGAAACAACGCCCATCCCTGCAACATGTGCTGCTAGAGGTGCCACCTCTGAATGTAGTGCAGTGAGCAAAGTATCCTCCATCAAAAGCGTGGACCCCAGCAACTCCAAGAGAGTATGTGCTTTCCAAAAGTCAGGTCTCATAAGACCTGTATTCATGCCACTCCAAAGACAGGGGACTTTCACAACAGAACACAGAGTTGACAATTTTCTTTTTTTTTTTTTTTAACCCAGCTTAACTCCTGAGCAACAATGAACTCCTCTCCTTTGGATAACTCTTCCCAAGTATTACGCATGGCTGTCTGCATGCACAGTGCTTATCACACTGCCTTTGTGTAATAAGCGGTTCAATTCCTGACTGTTTTTCTTAAGCAACACTTCTCCTTCTATACTTTCCCCTTCATTTTGCTCATAAAACTTGACAAAGCAGATTAAAGTAGATTAGGACACTCTTCTTCTCACAGCTTCAGCACTGGGCTTCAGGTCCCACAGCAACAGCACAAAAAAAAAAATTCTTCCCCACCCCCCCTCCCCCCGATTGACCCAGATACAATCACGATGTCACAGTTTAGCTGCTGGCCATAGTGACCTGCTATCTGAGATACTTCCCTTTTATGATAATAGCAGAACGCAAGAAGATGAGACTGGGTTAGGCAACAGGTGTCTATATTCTTTTGATGAGAGCTTCCTTTGTTCATTGTTCCAACACCGTTCTTTTTTCAGTCTTTTTCAGTGACAGGTCTAAGAGTATTCTTAAATATAATTTGGATCCAAAAAACATTTAACCACTTTTTGCTAACCTTTCAGTTGTCAGAGTTGTAGTATGTGGGGCATCATCACTTCAAACTTTAAAAGTTTGTTTGCTATAGAAAAGTTCAGGTTAACTAAAGAATTACCATTTTATACCAAGTACTTTCACTAATTTTGTAGATATTTTCTTTCAGAGCTAAGAACATGCAGTGAATTTAGTGTTCAATGAAATTAAATTTCAGGTCAATATAAATTTGAAAAATTAAAGTACAAAAAAATCTGAAGAGAATACTTTCTGAGGGAGAATTGCATGATATCTTAGAAAGCATAGCTTTTTTCCAAAGCTTAAACTGAAAACAGGCAAACAAGAAACACTTATGCTCTAGCCAAATTCCACATGAAAAAAAAGCTAGGATATAATGTCACATTTTATGAGACAAAGCTTTCTTTCAACCAACCCTGTCTAACAAAACATCATCAACCAGGAAACAGTGTTCGTATCATAGTCTTACTACATCAAGGATAAACCCCTCCAGCAACACAAACCTCCTCCCTTGTTTACAGTGTCATTTCCAGAGAAGCTAAGCCTCTCATTTAGGGGAATTCCCTCATGACACCCAGTTTCTCAAGGGTCTGTCTTTGATGGATATTAGCATCAACATCATTCCTTGTCTCTAACAATGGTTTGCCATTGTCTGGTAAATAATTGTTCTGAAATACCTTTCATGCCCCATAGACAATTATCTTGTGCTGCCAGTTTACAAATATGTGTCATCTCAAAGAGTACAAAACAGGTGTTGTTCCACATAGAGCACAGGTCTAAAGCAGTAGAGCTGTCAGCAGGGCTGGCTCAGGTGACTCACAGAGATGACTCAGAAGCACATCCTTGGTCCACCTCCACATCTTGATGGACTTGGGGCAGCTTCTTTGGCCGTAGCAGCTCCAAGGCCCCAGGTTGTTTTAGTGACTACGTGGAATTATTGGGAAAATGAGTGCCACTAACATGCACAATGACGCTCCAGAAGCATGTTATCTCTGTTTTGCAATAAATACCTTCCCTGGGTCTGTGCTCGGTGCCTGAATATATTGAGCTCAGCTAGGAGCAGCCTAACAAGGGGAAGCCTAACAGTTTTATCATCCTGAGTTTCTGTGTATTTGCAGGCCAGCTCTATAGCTAAATGGCACATGGTTTGTATGTAATTTCCTCAAGGATTCAAGCAGTAACTAAAATAAATTATAAATAATGACTGACCAAGCCCAGAACTCTTCATGCACCTTAACAAAAACAGAATACAGCTGATAATGTTGAAAATTCAAGACCAGTAGCCATCAACATAAAAAAAAAAAAAAAAATCTTAAAAACCTTTAGAAGCTATTGATATGAGATATCTTGAGCTCTCCTAGGAAAAAAAATTCATGCAATGTTTCTAATAAGCTAACATCCCTGAGTCGGTGCTCCTTCATGTCCTTTGGCTATCTACAGCCCCTACTGAAGAGGTGGGATATCTCTCCTCTACCAGCAAAGCAGGATTTGTAGGGTCTCTGCAGACGAATATTTACAGTGCAGAGTATTTACAGCTCTGGGGTGGGGTGAGGTTATCCCTCTGGATTTAACAAGGAATTTAACAAAGCTGGGAAGCTGTACAGGTATGATTAGCAAAGCCACCTAAACTAAGCCTAGTGCAGCCATGGGTTTTGTTGGCTCCCCATCATCCAAGGGAGGCCTTTTTCCCCACAGCTCCCAAGACCACCAGGATTGCCAACCAGAGCTACCTCTCCCGATCAAGCTTCCCACCTTCAAAATTAGCCAGGTGTGCTAGCAGCACAGAGCCACACATGTAGTCACCGCTTGCTCTCCCCATAACAAAAAGTTGCAGGGTGAGAGGTCTGTGTGTTTGGTCCTTTAAGTGCTGCCTGTTTCAAGAAACCAGAGCTGTATTTCCTTACAGACTTTTCTCAATTTGTTCATACTAAGGCCCTTAAGCTTTAGATTAAGCACTTAAGCCTATAATAGAAGAGACACAAAGAAAACAGTAAACTGTTAATTTAGATAATGGTGAAGAAAAAAAGCCTGCAGATTGCATGCCATTTTAATTCCTCCCCCTCATGTCCAAAGCTAAGTCTCTGTAGGCTTCTACACTCAAGAGTTTGCATCAATGCAATGCAAACTCTACATCACACGGGCCCTCTGCTACAGCATATAAATCCTAGAAAGTGATTGAGAACAGAATGTGAGGACAAGTTTATTTTTTCCTCCTCACCACGCAAAAACCTAACAGGATAGCCCAGAGCTCTCAATATTAATGACTTACATGATATTACTACAGACCACACTGCAGCAGCATAAAATGAAGCCTGGAGTAAGTCCGTTTGCCACCAAAACTCCAAATCAAAATCTCATGGGCAAACTCACCCATCCAGACTAGGGAGGTGACTTGGCAGCCTGGATACCTCTGGGATCAAAGGATTATCAGCAACAGGAACATGGTTGCCCCTAGGGAATTCGGAGCTTGTCCTCTTCTCTGACAGAGGACAAGTATCAAAGCAATTCCAGCGGAGCCAGGCTGTCACACAACTATGAGCCTGATCCTGAAGGAGCATCAGTGGTTTCTTCATGTCTGATTCTAGTATTTCCTGAAGAATTAACAAAACTGTGTATCCACTGTGTCGCTGCTGAGCACATCCACCTATATCAAACTCCCTGCCTCTGGAAACAGCCAGTCAGCAGCGCTTCAAAACCTGCCTGCCCTTTAGGTCACTGTCGCAGTGGCTAGTGCAAACATGCTCTCTGGACAGAGCTGGGGTGCAGGTGTCTTGCTCAAGTGACTAGGCAACAACCTCCTAGGGACAGGCACTGCCAGGGTTGTGATGCCAAACAGTTGGTTATGCTCTGAGGATGGATCAGTTTAACTTTAGGAACGGCACCCTTGATAACTTGGCACATGGCTGCGAGGGCGCTAAGCAAGGTGGTGGGGTTCACCATGGTTCAGCATGGATGGGGCCGTGTGCTTTGGCTGTGCCATGGAGCTCTTCACAGCAATGGCAATTCATGAAGACAAGGATGTACATGACTTGTTTGTACGCGTCAGCAGCCCTTGGGCACCCACCTGCAGATGCTCAACATGCCAGCCATTCAGACATTTACTATGGACCATCTTCCAGGAGGACCAAGTTCCTGCCATGGCTCACCCAGCAGCACCCCTGCTGCAGCACTTACTCCATTCCTGCTGGCCCTGCAAGCAGACAGCAACATCAGCTTTTAGTGGATCAGGCTCCCAGCATAGTGTAAAAGAGGGCAGGGCAGAGAGTCGAGTCATTGCTGCCTCGCAGTGATGAGTTTCCCTGATTCATATTCTTTGTAAAAGTGTTGCCTTGCATTTTTACATATATTATACTGTAATTCGATGGTGGCATTAAATCCTTTTACTCTTACTTGGAGAGAAGCAAAATTTGCATAATTTGCCTTCCCTGTAACACTGATTATTTAGTGTAGCTATAGCATGGCCTTGTGTATCTATATTCAGCAGTATTAATCTTCTCTCTGTCTTCTTATGGAAGTCTTTTCCATACCTCTAATAGTTTTTAGCTCTCCAGACACCTCTGTTTCTGCTTTATGCTTCAGATAAGAAAGAAAACCCCCACAGTGATAATCTATATTTATATACTATACAGAGAGGCTATATGCAGCAGAGAAAAAAAAAAAGCTAATTGGGAAGGACTACTGAAACATCACCTACTTAAAGCAATGCCATACACAGCCAGCGAAGGCTTATAAAATAATGAGACTTGTAGCAATGACTCAAAGTGGGTATTATACACTAAATAGAGAGGTGTTACAGCAGCCTGTCCAAGAAAAAGATTTACTAGTTTTTTTAGAAGCACTCCTGAAGCATTCAAGCTGATATGCTGCTACGTTAACAAAGGAGGCAAATAGGATGCTAGAAGGTCTTGCTAGAGGCATATAACACACATCAAAAGGCTGATGGTTAAATTACTAAACAAAGCACTCCATACGGACCAAAAATAGACTCTCTTCCATACTTGAAATAAGTTGTAGATAGCAAGTAATTACCTGCAGGTTACTACCTTTATTCCTTCCTATTATGCTAGTCCTTTTCTTCTCCATAACAATATCTGTCCAGTGAACACATTATTCATAGCAATTCCTGTCTGCATTCATAGTAACTTCAAGCCATTTTTTGGACAACATTGGGTTTATTTTTAAGCTGTTAACTGGACAAAACTACAGAATGAATGAAGCAAAGGCCTATAGTTTCTCCCTTTTGAATTTCTCAATTAAGCAGGTCACTGATGCACCTGAAGTTAATAACAACAAAACTGTCCTGATAAGAGTGTAGCTGAGGGTCTCTTCTTCTGTAATGCTGCAAGAAGTCAGGGCTTACTTCTCTCAAAAAATGCCTTGGAAACAAGCCCAGGTCATTCCTCTGCTGAGAAAGAAATATGTATTGCTTTGTTCAAGGGAGCAATAAATAACATAAAGGAGTGGATGAAAATAAACACCTCAAATTGAACTGAATATAAAGCAAAGTGAGATGGTGGAGATCACTTTTAAACACTGCCAAGTTTTGAGAAAATGAAGTCCATTTGAAGGGAGAATTTTCCTCTCAGTTATATTGCTCTAGATCAAAAGCCAGTGTAACAGATTGCTGTGTATAGGACAGATGTAATTGGAAACAATATGCAGCCTAAGTATTTCCAACTCTGAATGTTAACAAGGCACACAACTGATCTAAAAAAAAATCATGAGATATATCTAAAAGAAATAATTCTGTTTAAAAAAAAAAAAAAGTTTGAATTCTTGTTTGCCTTCTTATTTCTGAGACTTTAAGAAGCAAATCATATTTGCATAACTTTCTCCACCAGTAGGGAAAAGCAAGCACACACACACACACACGCACACAAGCATATGTATTCATATGCTCAGAAAAATAATTTTAAATCATCTGACTCCAGGAGCTGGGGATATACGGAAAATACCAGTGTTGCAGGACTTACAATTAAAAGCACAAGTTTCCACACGGCAGTTCATTTGTTCTGAATAGGCTTTCAGTTACATTGATGCAATTCAACAGCAGGAGTCCTGAATAAGTAGACAACAAGTTTTGCTATACTTCTTCAACAATTGTGCATCTGACTTTTTGTATAGGAAAAAGCAAAAATTGTTAGTGGTGCCTTAGGCAGATCTGTTTTAAATTTATTACATTTTTTCTCCACCTCAGTAGCAATTCTTGTATTACACCATAAGAACAGCAGCAGATCCTAGCATGCAGAAAAGGTGTGAAAAAAGATTTTAAAATGTGAGCAAAATTCCTTTGTGGAATGTGGCACATTAGACTCACACGATGTGGCAAGATCTTTGTTTTTCATGGGAAGATTTTACTGAACTACCCTGAATACTGAAAACTGTATGATAAAAGCTGATGCTGACTGGGAAAGGAAAAAAGGACCTAAAACAAACAGCTGCCATTTGAAGGCTTAAAAATCTCTTTTTGTATCTCTCCCTGATATCCCCCAGGGAAGTGCTTTGCCCTCTCTGCTCCTTGCATGCTTCCAAACCTGCATGAGTAACTAGTTTTTCTCTTTTGGATCTTCTAAAATGACAAGCTGATGATCCATCAGATTGAAGAGCAACAGCCATTTGGTGGATTTATGAAACATGCTCAAGAATTAAGTGGCACCTAAGGAAAAAAAAAAAAATTACATAGGTATTTGCACTGTAGCTTAACAGCCTCATGAAGGATCCCCTGAGAATAAGTCCAGATAGTGGCCTACCACTAAAATAGAAAAAGACAGAAATTGAGAGCAAGGAGAATGCTCAAAGTTTTGTAAAACACAAAAGATTAAGATGAATTTTAATTCCAGAAGTATAATATCTGTACTATTATGGAGAAAAGACTAGAATATTTATAGATGTAGCAATATACTTCCTAAGTGCAAATTGAATAGGTATATTTAGCTTTCTGCAGGGATTCATGAAATTAGGTTCAAACAGAAGAAAACTGGCATGTGAGCACTGTTATTTCTTGTAATAAATGAACAGTGAAACAAGCACATTTTTATAAGAGAAAGTACATCTCATACAGCATACTGATGAACAAGACACTCAGCTATCCTGGGGAAAAAATAAAAATCTTTCCTCCTTTGTTTTATGATTTATCTTTGTGGCTAGAAAAGTCAGTAACTGCATCTATCCCCCAAGGTGAGGAGTCAAGAAGAGCACTTCTGATCCCTCTGGACTCTGCTGTTTCCAGTGTGATTGCCTTCTCAGAGGCTATGGAGCCTGCTAACACTGTCTTGGTCACCGGGAAATAACACATGCATTAAGGTTTGCCAGCTGGAATTGATTTTGAAAGCTGCTTTCACCCTGAGTCAACAGCCCTGCTTTGTCTCCACTAGAAGTGGTTTATCTGCTCTGGAGGTATGTTTCTATCTGAACTGGTGGTGAGCAAGCTCAAAAACAGATTCATGGGTAGTAGGAGTTGCACTGACGTGAATTTTCCTCACTTGCTAGGTTGGCAGTCACTGTGGAAACCTGAAAAACAGAGTGGTCCCTTTCCCTTATCTTTATGCTAAATTGTGCTGTTGCCACAGAAGAAAGGCTAGTTGTCAAGACCTACAGAAAATTCCCAGACAAAACCAATTTCATTAAGCTAGAGTTAAGCTTCAAAACAGCTGTTTATTGCTGAAGAAAATAACTGGAGCTTTCTCAAAAAAAACATTTTTAAATCCTAGGAATTGAAATATCAGGTTGTAGTAAAACACAAACAAACAAACAAACAAACAAACAAAAAACCAGAATGCTATAACAGAGATATTTGTATAGAAATGTACATTTAAATCACTCAAGCAAGCTTAATTTTGTCCTATTCACCTCTTTGCAGAATGTGTCTTGTGCAGACAAGACGCTTTGATGGAAGAGTTTTCACTAAAACCTAGAAGTAGTTCACAGGCTGTAGCCAAAGGAAACTTAAGCCCCATTTCTTGCATTAGTTTACTGAAGGAGATGAGAATAATCTGGTGCACATAACATTGCAAGTGCACAGAAACAGATTAATAGATGTTAGGACCAAAAGACTGTAATATGCATGAAGTCCGACCTCCCGCGTAACACAGCATGGAGAATTTCATGTGTAATAACAGAACAATTTGGGTTGGAAGGGACCTTTAAAGGCCATCTAGTCCAACCCCCCTGAAAGGAGCAGGGACATCCCTGACTAGATCAGGTTGCTCGGGGCCTCATCCAACCTGGCCTTGAATGTTTCCAGGGATGGGGCATCCACCACCCCTCTGGGCAACCTGTTCCAAGTGTTCCATCACCCTCATTATAAAAAATAATATACCCTCATTTAGTTTAAAGCCATTACCCCTTGTCTTATTGCAACAGGCCCTCCTAAAAAGTTTGTCCCCATCTTATAAGCCCCTGTTAAGTACTGAAAGGCTGCAATGAGGTCTCTCCAGAGCTTTCTCTTCTCCAGGCTGAACAGCCCCAACTGTCTCAGCCTGTCCTCATAGGAGAGGTGCTCCAGCCCTCTGATAATCTCTGAACTCTCTCTAACAGCTCCGCGTCCTTATGTTGGGGGCACCAGAGCTGGACACAGTACTCCAGGTGGGGATCTCATGAGAATGGAATAGAGGGGGAGAATCACCTCCCCCAACCTGCTGGCCATGCTTCTTTTGATGCAGCCCACAATCTTTGTCTGAAGCTCTGCTTGAGCTGGAATATACATTTTAAAAACATACTCACCTTTGAAACAAATATTTCAAATTACAGAAGATCTACCATATCCCCAGCTTCGCTCTGTGAGTGTTTTGTGACATACATTCTTATAAATGGGAATCTATTTTGTAGAGAAATGCATCATTTGCTTTGGTGTTACACTCTCTTTGCAAACTGTAGTTTTTTATGCCTTGTTTTTTCCTTAAGAAGTTTTTTTTTCCCCCAAACTCATCAGCTGAATACATTTCCTATCTTCATCTAAATGCTTAAAATGGATGTTTTTCTTCACAGATTTTGTTTTCAGGCCACCTCTGAATCATTTCTACTTCCCTGCTTCCTTTAGGGTCCCTACATGAGATTCTAGTTGGGAAAATATAATCCAACCCAAACCTGCTCAAATTGAACAAGTGACCTTTGCAGCCTTTTTACGCTCTGAAAAATCCTACTTCTCCCTTAAGTCCGAGGCAGCAACCTCATGCTTTTACTGTGAGTCTCTAACTGCTTGATGCTTTTAATTAAAGCTTCGACTCCTGCAATCAAAGGACAACAAAAATCTCAGCCTGTAGAAGAGCTCTAGCCCTCGTGGTAAGCAATAAAACTTGAACATGATCCAAACACCACAAAAATACAGCCTTAGATGTAAAATTGTTTCACAACTTTAGACAGCTGAATTACGTATTTGAATGCATAGGACTAGGAGAAGTATGCCATTACTAACTGGAAGATCAGGAATCTCCTCCAGCTGGAGGCTTACCGTCATCTCCTGGAGCACAGTGGCAGGAACTTCCCACCAAACCCTGCAACTTGGCCTTCAGCAGGCAAGTTCTGAAGCAGCAATTCTTCTTGTCCTCATGTGCTAAAGGATAAGAGATGCTAAATGAGAAACTAGAAATCCTCTGTTTTTATGCGGAACATGGTTCAAGAGACCAACTTAAGTCCTCTCCAGTTCAATATTCTCACTTTCTAAAAGCAAGAATTTCCTCAAGAAGAAAACTCAACAAAGAAAACTCTATAGGCAACATGAACTTAAAATGAAATGTCCAGCTTCACCTTCCTGAGAGTCCTTCACCATCTGTAGAAGATGGAAGCTATTCTCAAAGAACAAAGCAACTAGTAAACTCCTCTGAAAGGGCCTCCTAGCCCAGAAATAAAGTACACACATTTGAAACTAATCAGGTGTTCCTGGGCACATGTTCCCCAGCTCAGGTCTCTGTAGATTATAAACACCTATCAACTACAGCCCAGAGCTGAGCCTGTTGAAGCAGTCAAGGAACTATCCTCAGTGAGAAAAGGATTTTGGCTGAAAATATTATCAGATAGGCAGATAGCTCTCACATTGGGTCCATGGCAGAGCTTGGAACAGGCTTCAGCTTTCTGAGTTGCCAACTAATGCCGTTATCCCCAGCAAAGGGAGATAAAAGCAAATTCACTGGAGATTTTCCACTCAAACACTGCCTGAAAGCTGACAGTTGAGTCAATAGTTAAAAAAAAAAAAAAAAAGAAAGAAAAGAAAATTAAAATCCCAACCATTTGCACAGCAACAAATAGTTGAAAGCAGCCAAACCAACCTTTTCTCCTTTCCTCTACTTTATTTACACAGAGCAAATTCTTATTCCTGTCAGAAGCACAAAGCTCTGCAGGACACAGGGGACTGACAGACAACTGCTGAGCAGCTGGGCAAGTAAGAGATTTCACTACTTACCAATTTCATGTAAGCTCAACATAACAGCACTATTAGGTTTATATTATGTATCAGTAAAATACTCATTACAGAGGCCTAGACTGGAAACAGTTTCTCAGAACAACATGCCTACAGCTAGCAGGCGGAGCGAGCACGCTTTACAGGGATACACGTTCTCCACTAAACGGAAACAAAATGCACAGTTATTATCATTTAGAAAAGACAAAAGCTGCCAAAGCCAAGGAAGCGCCATCAGTGTTCAGAAAAGAGGCCTTTATTGTTTTGCTACTAATTGCAAGGAAAAAGAATTCACAGACATTTCAAAGCAGCTGCTATCTTGTCCTTAAAAACTCCTTCCACTTAGAAAGGAAGATTTTCATTTTAACAGCCTTCAGAAGCTTTTATGGCTTGCTACCATCCAAGGCCATTCAGATGTGTTATTTCTGTATTGATTGTGTTGTGAGGTTCAGCAAAAAGGTTTAAGAAGCTAGGAGAAAAGCCTGTTGAGCCTGTAACTAGATAAATTACTATTTAAGTCTCAGCAATTTCTGTTAAATTAAGGGTTACTTCTCTCCCTACACACACTGGCCTTGTTAATTTTACTGGTAAAAATCTATGCAGACTCAATTGCTCAGGAGACTGCAACTTGCTCCTTTGAAGCTACAGGTTCCAGCTGCTGCAAATCATCTGCAGAGTGAGGCTGATTTACATTAGCTGAGAATCTGGCCTGCTGTGGCTAAAAACTTCCCATCTGGTTTAATCAGTCTCCCTTCTGGAAAGCCCTAAGGATCATCATTTCAAGCTGTGTTTCTCTCCAAGACTTTTGTAATGTTGATATTGTGCGTACAGCCAGGAATATCCTACCCATTGCTAGGCTGGGCACTATCTCAGTGATAGGTGAACTTGCTAAATGAGGCTCAGAGTGCCCACATGTTTTGCAATGTCCTGTAGAATTTTTCATTACAGAGGTTTTCACAGCTAAATATCTTTCTTTTGAGGTGTTGATCCTGCTTTTATCAGCCAGCAAAACTGGCAGCCATCACTCTGTGCCTGACTGTTAGGAGCTGGCATTGTTGTATTTGTGGCATCAGATGAGAAAACCAACAAAAGAATCTAACTTCTTTTGAGGAAAAATTTCACTTAAATGTGCTTTTCATTTTTTCTCTTGTGGGGAATAGCATCTCTCTCTAGATTTCCAATTAATATGTGGCCATGAGTGTAAACATCAAGAGCAGGTTTTCTTGGGTAAGGAATGAGCAAAGCTGACCTCATCTAAATCAGCTGAAGGGAAAGAGATCCAAAGATACATCAAGACTTGAGAGACTGGGTTTAGTTCTTTGCTCTGTCACAGACTCTGCTTGGGTACTTAAATAAGCTACTCAAGGTCAGATTCAAAAAGGGATGTAGGCAACTACAGAGGGAAGGAGTCAAACTGTAATCTGGAAAAAGCTTACACACAGGCGCTTCAGGCTCCTTGTTATCAAACTTGGACAGGCATCAAAATAAGAGTCATTAAAGGATCAAACTTGGGACAGACAGGTCCAGCTCCTGCACCTGCCTAAGGAGATTCAGACGTGTCTGCCATCTCACAGGAGCATCTGAACTGTTTCTGTCCAGAGGGACTGAAGAGGAGGATCCCCACAGCTATGTTTGAGCTGCATCATTGTGCAAAAATTATTTTGGAAATTGTATATAAGGAGGCTGTATCCATACTACTGTATTTAGGTTGCTCATCAGGATGCAACAAAGTGTGTCTTGGTTCATACCCAGAATGCATTCATATTCCCTGAACACTATCCCCAGGTGGCACATTGCAAAGCTAAACGCCCTCCTACTGCTTTTCTTGCTCTGAAATTATTTCCGATGCAGGGAACAGCTTCAGTGTGGCAAGGAAGGGAGAGGGAGATTAAACTTGAATCTTCCTGAATACATAGCAGGCCACTAAAGCACTATGAAGAGAGAAAGGCCTCCCCTTCCACTGGCATTTTAAAAGAGCTGAGGGAACCCTACCAAGCATTTGGATCACAGTGAGACACTCATCTAGAGGACAGCATGGCTGATGATCCAAAAACAAAACTCCTCTTTGAAAATCTGTGTGAGGTAGCCAAGGTGTACAGTGTAACACCTATCCTTGTTCATAGTATTTCTTAGTCTGATAGGTAAAATCAGAGAAACCCAAGAGTACTGATTTTAGGCAGCTTCTTTCTCAGTAAGTTGGTTATTTTGGTTCCCATTTAGAAAAGATAAGCCTGTCCCTTACATGTAGGCTCCTTTAAATGAAGACTAGGTGTCTAACAATGTTCTGGATCCCATATGGACACCAGGTGATTGCAAGGTAGGTGCTGCATTACTGTAATTCTTTATTAGATTTGGCCTTTAGTGCTTCAGCTCTCCATCTGCAAAATCAGGATAAAAGCACTTCCCTGTTTTGTAGCTAATATTCATACTCATTTGTAATTACTTCAGAAAGATATTCAACACTGCTTCGCTTTCCCAGAGCAGTTACCAACATAGTTAAGCAGGAACAAAGCACAATATGGATGCTTTTAATCTGATTTTACAAACTTGACACAGAACTTTTGGCATAATTCTGTAAGGAATTGGTTAGAGCTTAAATGACATTTCCATTTCACTTCCAGGGAGATAACTACATTTCTCACAACAATGGCTAGGTAAATGTACTGGCAGCCACACAGCTCACAGCTTCGCTGTTACTAGTGCCCAAGAGAGTAATCTTACGGGAATTTAGGTGTGATTAACCCTACTGGATACCAATTAGCTCTTCCAACCACATGATCTATCAGACACTATCAGTGACTTTGATTTTCTTAAAACACCACGCTGTGAACTGTGGTGGCTCAGGAGTTATTACTCAGGTGTTCAGATGTCTCTCTGTCCCAGGGGATAAAACCACATATAGTAATCTTACCATCTGTCCCTAAAGATATCACCGCTGCTCATCCAGCTGAGCCCACATGTCATGTGACAGATGTAGATCAGATGATTCTGCTTTCAGCTCTCCCTCCTTGCAGGCTACTCCTGCATAGCAGGGACAGCTGCAGAGCATGCTGGTCCTCTTAAGCCACATCTTAAACTTGGACCACACAGTTGCAGTCTATGCAGGAGCTCCAGTGCAGATTCAGCAACTGGCTTTCAGCCAGATGTTAGGCACCCAGTCAGCTTTAACCAGCTTCTAAACCAAAGAGTAGTGAGGGTGAGTTTAAAAGCACAGTCATGCTCACCTACATTAGCCTGGGCAGCAAACTGAAACTGTCCAGGCACAGTTAACGTGCAGTTATCTGCAATGGATCAGGCATATGAACCCTGAGGTACTTGAGCTTGTTTTGAAAATGGAAGTGGAGTTCCTAGTCTTGAAGGGAATTATTAATATACTACACTTTGAGTTTATTGAGAATGTGTGGGATCTGTGAACTTTCCTATTTTTTAAGGTCTCCCTTGACACATAACAGAGTAGAATGTTAAAAATAATAATTAAAACAACCTAACAATTCAGTTGGTGTCCTTACTTTTCCAACTCAGCAGCAATTTTTGTGTATCTCAGGAAAGAAGAGCCCCTTCTTTTCCCCTTTGTCTCGGAGCACTGTGGCAGAGTCAGAGTGTGACCATGGTGTGTTCCCCTCTCCGAGCATGTTACCCTCACTGACGGTATAAAATATCAGACTCTGAGCTGCAACAGCCAAGGTTTGGGCCCCTCTTTTATTCAGCTGCCACAGCTACAAGGATGGGAAGCCTTGCGGACAGAGGGAGCACGTGTCAGGAAGCTGCAATGGCTTAAACTACCTCTGTGAGATTCACCAGGGCTCCTTCTGTTAGGGAGCCCTGTGTGCTGCAAAAGAAATTTTCATGAAACACTGAGCAAGCCTCATTAACATCTCCCTGAGAAAATGACAATGTTGGGTAGCAAGTAGTGCCTCCATTCAGTCATCTACTCCCACCAACCCAAGTGCTGTTCATCCCACTGTATGCTTATGCCACAGGACAGTTTGTTCCCTGTGAACACAGAGCAAATCCCACCTGGCAAGCTGATAAATCGTGAATGATTTGTACTTGTTAGAGAAACATTCGTTCTGACTGAAAATACAGAGATATTTTGAGGGTCTGAAATACGTTACTTGGACACTAAAACTGCATGTGCAAACAGCAAGACTTTCTTTATCCTATGGGAACATGTATTGAATAAGATGATGCCTATGACTGAGATAAAATACTCACTGTTAAATAAAAAATTGAGAGCGGGTTCATACGTGTAAAATTCTTTCCTTCTGCCCTCTTTTCTTTCCTTGTTCTCACTTCAGAAATGAGACACAGCTTTTACTGCTGGAAGACAGAGTTTTGCACATTAATAGCCACAGTGAAGGTCAGTAAGTCTGACTCATTCAAGTAACAGTGAGTACATTGGATCTCATTTCATTTTATTACAATGGCAGAAACAGTGCTGATCAACAGTGTCATATTTTCTTTTCTTCAGCATAAAAGATTAAGTGATTTTTCCATGAGGCAGTAGTGGGGGAAGGAAACTAGGAGAGAAGCAATATACCCAGCAATGCACTCACTACACCTGTAGCTGTGTTTTGTCCTTCCTCAGTTCTTCCTCTCTAAGTGCTAACAACTGGGGCTCCAGATAACTCCTTTGGGGTTTTGCAGTGTTGCCTCAAGGTATTTCAGGGTCCTTTTTATGCTCAGAAAACGCAGATACCTGCATCATGAGTACCTTCTTCATGGGAATACTGGGGAAAGTGGTACTTCGTATTTCTGTTGTGAGCACATCTGCATAAGGATTCTACTAGTAGTTCATCAAAAAGATGCCATGACTTCTCTGGCCTATTTTGTGCAATACAGTGTTGGACATATCACTGACTGACTCTCCAGTGATAAAGCAGGAGGAATTCTCCCTCCTAGAGGCCACAGAGGCTTTCTGAATCTTCCAGGTTAAAACAAGGTTGGGGAGACCCTAAGTGAGTGAGGCCAAAGCAACTGGAATGGTGACTAGAAGAGTAAACTCCACTAATATGCTTGAGTGGCTCTCAGCCCCTTAAAATCTGAGTACCTTGCAATATTTCTGTGTTGCAAAGGACAGTATGCACATTTAACAGCATGGAAGAAGAAGTGAAATGACTGGACCAGTAGACTTAGAGGAAGCTTGCAATGTGGAAAGAGCTGAAAAAGATTTCTGGAATGTGAGGTTCATTCATTTCCCACTGAGCCCTTTTTCCTCACTGATTTTCTAATCATTTTCTCAAAGACCTTCAACTCTTCCTTCTATACTGCAATGCTGCTCCTGAGAAAAACACTGTGTGGTCCCTTTTGCTGGGGCATGGACATTTTGCTCACAGATAACTGCGCAAGAGGCAAAGAGCTTAGGTAGTGTCAATTATTGGCTTGGTCTTAGGGCAAACAAAGAGCTGCGATCCCTGTAGAAGAGCAATTATTGTTGACAAAGTCTGGATGAGCCTCAAAGCACAGTGCACTAACTTTCCTCTTTACACTCCTTAACACTTCCTTGCATTGATTTCCTGCATGTTAACAAGACTATTAGAAATATAATAGCGATGCCACTAATAACCCCACACTGATGTTCATTCAAAAGTAATCAGACAGAAGTAAACCTGCCCCCAACCACCAATGCAGGGCTCTGAAGCTGCTCCTAAGATCAGCAGGCACTACTTCTGCCCAAAAGGAGCTGCCTTTCCTCCTGCTGCTGCAAGAGGGTGCGTATCAAGGGAAACAAGCAGCTGTAGACAAACTGTATATCTTTCTCTCAGCTTACAGGAGAAGATTTTTATATACCCTGACCTGTTCCATCCTCCCTAGCATATACTCACGTTAATGTTACAGCAGAGTGAGAAAAGCAGAGTTGGATTCCTTACTGGTGTAAATCAGCCTACTGCTACAGCCATAATATAGGTTTTGACCAAATATTCAGCTTGCCTGTGAGTCCCAAGAGGCAGTATGTGCTTTCCAGTGCCACTTCTTGAAGCTTTATGCTCCAAGTTTCGATCCACAGTTTTTCACCTCCTGTTTTATCAAAGGCTTTAAAACAGTTCCTCAGGGGGTGTCTACATGGTGCAATGAAGTGTTGTGCAAGGATAAGAGAATTATCCCTAGACTAATGGAGTTATTAGGAAAAACCAGCTACATCAAAAAAGATGCTCTGCCAAGGTGGTTGTGCTAACTGCAGAGCAGGGTTTATGGGCCCAGCTGGCATGCTGTGGCAATACAGTCTGGCATCAGCTTGTGCAGAACCAGCTCTTGTCTCCCTGTGTTGCCCTGCCATGTCCCATCAAAGCCCCTCAAGCATCTGAACCCCTTTGGGCTGCTGTGATCTTCACCTGATTGCCCTCTGTTTGCCTTTCCAGAAGAGTGTGGCTCTGTCACAGGACAGACAGACACTATGCAGGAAAATCTCTGCTTGGAAGCAGAGATTCATTCAGCTGAAAGTCAGGGTGCTGAGGGCATTTAAAATTATGCTAGACACTTGTATTCAGGCACCTATCCACTGCCCAGTTATGAGGGTTTTCAGATGTCCAGTGTCCTTGAGGTACCTTCAGCAATGGGAATTCAAATTTTAAGTTCTGTCTTTGCCAATTCACTTGACACTCTTACAGCAAAAGATCATAACTTGAAAGACAAAAAAAAAAGTATTCCTAAATATCCCTCCCTTATCGATGAAGAGACTTGAGGGGAAGGGAGAGAGGACTCTATTTACCTCATTTGTAAGTAAGCCTTGGCAAAGCTGCAGATAGCCAGCAAAGAAGCTAGTATAGGGAGGAGTGCACGTGTTCCTACAAGTGAATAGTAACACTTACTTAGAGAGAGCACCTCTGAGAAGGGAGAGCTTTTGCCTCTCAGTGACCACAGCAATGACTGCTGCCTCTGCTGAAGGGGCCAGCCAGTGGCCTGGTTTGGTAAGTTTGTTCATGAGGAACAGCAGCAGGACTCAGCTGCTTGCATATCATAAAACCCTGCACCATAATTAGTAATTTTAAGTTATTAGTCACCTGGGAAGGAATTAAACTGTGGGCTGAAAAATGAACATTTTAATGCAAAATACCAAATCCTGCAGGCTTTCACTCACCTTCCCTGTTTCTGCAAAGAGTTGTGCTGGGGAGCATACACGCCAGAGCAGCCATAACTGTGAGAAAGAGAGGTTTTACATCACCAGTGGGAATTATCCTGTTGTATCATCTCCTTCACAATATGATTCTGCTTTTTTTTGAAGGAGTGTGAAACATTGATTATACATTTATGCTGAGTTTTGCCACTGCTAAAATGCAAACTGAAATTTTGTCACAAAATGCAGTATTTCTGAATTATTGCACTTTGAAGCCCCAAAGCAGCCCCAGAGGAGCACTTCTAAGCATTC
This sequence comes from Tetrax tetrax, assembly GCA_009806455.1. NCBI lineage: Eukaryota > Metazoa > Chordata > Aves > Otidiformes > Otididae > Tetrax > Tetrax tetrax. Next base: position 517,966 of record WHYT01017200.1, on the reverse strand, counting down.
TTTTCATTTTAGATTGTTTGCATTTTTCCCCAAGACTAGTCAGATAGATCTAATACTTTTCTGATGTAGCAATTTGTTGCAGTTTATTTTTTTTTGTCAAATGACCTGCACCCACACACACAAACACCTTTTAAATTTCTCTTCAGCTTTTATTAAGCTATTCCTAAACCAATTAATTAAATATTTTTTTTTTTTTAACCGAATTGTTAGATGAGCGCACCAGACTCCATCTATCTGTACTATATCATCCACAACAGGGAACAGAGAAGTTACTCTGTGCAGATGTTCAGTGGCAACAGCAATTGCTGCTGAGAGCAGCCCTGGGCAGTGGCTGCAGCCAGAGCAGGAAGGTAGAGAGCAGTAGCTCCTTCCTGCCATTTTCCCTGAGTTTCCTTCCCACCCCAGCAAGGACAGCCACAGACCTAGGGAAGAAAAACTGGAAGAGGCACTGTCCTGCCTCCAGGAAATCACAGATACTCCCCGTTTACTGGCAGATGATCCCTACTTGCTACAAGCCAGGGATTTCCCCACAGCTGTGCTGCACTGCTAGGCTTCTGTTCACACTGACTCTGATGCAAAATTCTCACTGAAGCCAACAGTATTTTTTCCAGTGACTGCACAGTTTTGGATGTGGCCCATTACAGCCAGTAGCACTGGCTGCAGCCAAAATCTTGGCTTGTGTTTCACAGGCAGTGGGAATGGATGATCACAGTTATTCTTTCTGGCCATAAAATCAATGCAATATCTTCTTCTGATATTCCCTCCCTCTCTCTAATAGCACTTGTTCTGCTCTATTCCTGACCAAGTTTCCTGGGAAATATTAGGTTTCATACCAGTTTTTCTCACTGAAATGTTCTCACTGGGATGCTTACACATCAACACATTCAGATCCAAGGGATCCTGAAGAGGCTAGCCAGAGGTGATTACGTCTCAAATGATGTTGTATATAATTGCTCAGGATATCAGCTTAAATGAAATAATCTGCGCAGGAGAGAAGAAACAGTAAAGCTAAGGAAGGAAACTGCTGCTATAATTACTAGAGTATTTCTCTTTGAGGTATTAAAAATAAATGTTTATAACATAAAAAGTCTGGAGAGGATGACATGTGGCAACTACAGACAGAATAGCAGAGCCTCTCTTACCTCACATCAGCTCTAACAAGCTTCCTGAACATTACTTACACATAAATGGAGGGTAAGAGTAGGAGGTAGGTAGAAAATAGCCCAGAGTGATCATCTAGCTCAAACACTTTATAAGTAGTTATAAAGATAAAAAGATAGGAGACAGGTACTCTCCTTTAGGGTCTTTTGCCACTGAAGTCATTCAAGCAATTCTATCAACTTCAATAGCAGCACAACCAGACCTACAGCCAACAAGGGTAAGAAGAATAGCAGTCATTCCTTACAAACAACTGCCTTGCTTTTTCCCTTCGATCATTTTTTTTTTCTTTCTCCCTACCACATTGTCCTGAACAAAAAACAATCTGAAATTCTCACAGCTAGAACAGCCTCCCTGTTCTAAACATAACAATGAGTACAAAGTTCTCATGCATTCTTTCCAGCTCTTTTAGTATTTCTCAAAATACGCTTTATTGGAAACTCTTTGGAGAAATGCATTAACTGTGGATTTGGTATTTCAAAACCTCTTGTGTTTTAACATGCAGGTACATAATTGTGTGAGTCTTACTAAGATACCCATGATTAAAAAAAAAAAAAAAAAAAATTCTAATCACCCAAGGGAACATTTTCTGGTCTAGAGCCTTCCTGAACCCACTGGGCCCTACAAGTGGACAGACATTGGGTCATTTTAGGCATTAAGGAGAGCCCTGAGGGATTCACTGTTTCACAGTCCCTCTTGGTACAGGGGATTACAGGACTGCATTTTATTCCTGAGGTACGTCAGTGTGACAGGATCCTGAGGAGGGATGGGATACAGAAATTTTTCTAGCTGAAGTGTCTGTACCAGTGATGCTCTTAAGACATGAAATCTTCATGGACCTGCCAGAGAACTTTAAGGAAGCTGCAAGGCAGATCTGTTTTAACCTTTTTCTTCAGATTTTCTACAGCTTTCAGCAGGGTGAACAGTGACAGCAAATAGATTGGAAATTCCTCAGTTACAGGACTACTCCCCATTTTTGCTCAAGCCGCTGTAGCTTTGAAACAGCAAGTTCTCAGGCAAAAGCATGGCTTACAACACAGAACAGCAGAATAGACACTAGAAATTGATGAGTAGCCCAGATGAGTGCCATGCACCTCTCAAGAGCAGAGTGACTAACGATTAGTCTAGCGGGGAGGTCACTCTGGCCTAATAAATGGTGTCAGGAGGACTAGGTGGGCATGCAGGTGTATCTAACATGGCAGAGCTAATGAACCACAGACATTTTCATAAACACAGCCCCTAGTTATGCCCTGTGCCTGTCCTCTGTGGATTTAGAGCAGTAGTACAGACTTGTTATTGCAGTATGCAGAAAAATAGTCTGACTTTGTTTAGCCTGTCTGTGTTTAGGACTTCTGAGATTACAACAGCATCTCTGGAAGCTAGGAGCACGGACTGCCTTGAACTGAAGACGCTGGGCACAGGTACCAGGTGATGAACAGCAGTGCTTCATTAGCAGTCCTCAACATCCTAGTCTGATAGGTGCTGGTATATGATTCACAATTTAAAATTCTATTTCATTAAAGTAATTTGATTTGGATGGGGTGGGGGGCAGTGTTTGGTTTGCTTCAGATACTTTTATTTTATTTCAGCAGAGACACCAGGCAGTGGCTTGCAGGAAGGAAGGAGAAATCCTCACAGCCATTCCAATGCAAGGCCGTATATTTAGGTTCAGTGCAGGAAACACTGCAGACACTGAGGGCAGGTACTCTCCTGAAAAACAGAGTGAAACAAGTCTGCACTCCTTTACAAATAAGCCACATAGTCAACTCTAACTACTTCTCCCAGTAGGTATCCTCTGTATGTGTCCCTTTCTATCTCTTATCACTTCCAAGTCCTGCTCTGTTGCCACAGGCCTCTCTAGAATTTCTCCTCACTCTTGCAGCACTTCCAAAGCACATAGAGCCTAAAGCAGGGTTGAAAGACAGATTCGTTCCTCTGTGCCAGCTGTATTTAATGCACAGATCCCATCCTGCTCTCAACACAGAATCTTGCTTTTCTGCCCAAAAACACTGGGAGTGGGAGCTTTCTCTAAAAATACACATTCTTCAACATATTTGTTTAAAGTTATTACCCTGAATTGGAGTGCCAAAGATATACATTAGTAAGTATTTTCCTTGCCAGTACTTGATTTCTATATAAATTCCCAAATATGTTTGAAGCCGTAGTATGATGGCCACTGCATAAACACACTGCAAGAGAACCTGTACCTGAGCCAAATAGACAAGACATAGGAAGAAAAAAAAGAAGGAATTGTGACCCTTCTTTAAAGAGACTGGGAAAGATTACTGCGAGTTGTCCAAGGTCATATAGAAACTCCAGGGAACTGAACTGAGACCACTGCAGTCCCAACACAAAACCTTAATTACCAAATCCAATTTTCCACTTTTGCTTTCATATGTTTTTTTCATACATTAAAACACTTCACATAAGCTTATCTTTTTTTCCCAGGAAGAATAGCAAAAGCAAAGACTGCAAGTCGCCCTCATTAAACTAGGTTGCACAGCCAAACAAATTTAAAATGATATCTCAGCAAGATTTTGCAACCTGCCTGCGACAAATAAAAGGACTTTCACCCTGAAATCATGTGAGCATTCAGGAGGACTAGCTGAAAGAATTTAGCAAGGCTCCTAATGAAAGAGCTGAGCTGCAATATGTATATGCATGAGTTCATGTATTATTTAAATCATTCTGATCAGAATAAACATCGTGAACACAGTACTGAAAGTGTCACTAGCATTCATGCATCGAATAACTTGCCCTCATAAAGGTATAATAATGTGTTCATCAGTTTTGTTTGTACTCCCTAAGCAGTAATAGCATAAACAGAAAATAACCCTATATGTTGCAAAAAGCACATAAATATAAATCTAATTACGTCTTTCCTTGATATTATGACCAAGAAATTATGATGATCACTCAAGTATAACGTATGACACCAAGTGCATTCCCAAAGGCTTTTATAAAAGTCTGCTGCTATGTTCAAGTCTAGCCTGGCATTTTAGGGGTTAAAACAAATATATCATGCTAAAGTTGGTCAGGGCACCTCAATAACCTAGTGGTAGGTCCTTTCTCTCACAGGTGGGAGGTTCAGATTATATTTTCAGTGAGTCTTTACAGCTCACTCAGTGCTTGTTGCCACACACCTTGTATCTCTCCACAGACACCCCACAGACTGACAATTAAGTCACAGTGCTGATGGCTCTCTGGGAAGACGTCCTATCTTCAGTGGTCCCAAGGACAATTGTGCCACATGAGATGGTGGGGAGGGTGAGAAAGGAGAGAGAGCACAGGAGGAAAAAATGGAAGGATTCTCAAGGTACACACAAAACACCTCTGCCTCTGTCCACACGCATCTTACCAAGCAAAAAAAAAAAAAAAAAAAA
>WHYT01017200.1:500415-511004 GCA_009806455.1 Tetrax tetrax | reverse complement strand
AAAAAAACCAAAACTGAATGCAGGATCTAAAATAAACATAAATACCATGCACAGATTTCTTATTGTACTCAAACAGTTGCCTCCGTGCAAGATGTTTATACTAAATTGACTTATGAGCTGTGATCTAAGTCTTTTCAATTTTTTTTTTTTTACCCTTATACAGGTTAGTGAATTGTACTTTCATGTGGGAAACTTATGCAGCAGCCTGTTTTTGCTGGTATAAGTGGCAAGACTCCCACTGGTTTCATTCAAAGGTTCAGGCTGTTAATGATGACTCAATCAATCAATCAGTCAAGACATGAGAAGGTGCAGAAAGAACTGGAGCCAAAATTAGTCTCAAAATTCAGTGAGCTCATTTGTTCTTGTGTAGTTTCATCAACTGAATCAGATAAGCTCCCTAGAGTAGTGAGGAAAGATGGATATCTAGGACTCTTTGGGTAGGTACATTTGGTAAACACTGCCACTTGGTTGTATCACTGCAGTTCCTGTGTGTCAAGAGTTTCAGAAGAGCACAACGCAACAGGGTTGTGCTGGCTGAGCACTAGGACAAGAGCACATGCAGGTGGAAAGTCCAGGACAGGAGAGGTCAAGGTGGCTTGGGCATCACAGGAGGTAACTCTGGTTTTGGGGGATCCAGAAATGGCAAATGAGCTTGAAATGGGTGGTCAGGCTAACGGTGTTGAAAGAGACAAGTGTGCTGCCTTGGAAAGATGACCTGATCATTTGCACCAGTGTGAAATCAAAATTAGAACTGTGTGATCTGTATTTAGGAGGGGAGACCCAATACCTTTCTCCTGCAGGAAGTACTGTGGGAATTCACTTATCCCATTTGCTTTTTATGGATGGGAGTGTAAAGGATATTACTAATCATATTATGCTACCAGTAAACGCTGGACACATTTACCTCCATAGTCTGTGTTATTATTGGAAGAGCTGGTAGAAAAATTATGACCCCTAACTTTCTCTGAAATGACCTATTTGCAATTGTCAAGCTTTTCTTTTTTTTTTTTTTTTTTTTTTTTTAACTCAAGACCCTCAAAATTATCATCTTGTGTACCAATTAAATTGAAGTAGCCTATAAAGTTTAAGGAAGAAATGCACTATAAATGTTTATTTACTCTGCAACTGTAAGTTTCACTAGATCTGTTCCATTTTCCTTCTTTAAGAGCTAAATCATAACAGATAACGCAAAAACGTGAATGAGGCATTTATAGCACAAAAAACCACAAGGTTGCTCTATAATGCAGGAACACTTTAAGTGAAAACAACCTCAACACTGAAAAGGGTTACTGCAGGTACATTTAAGCTGGGTATGCTTAAAACAGTAATCTACTGAACGGAGCAAGGTATAACTGACATAAGCATATCTACATTGTTTTCTGTCTGCAGACTTACTGTTATGCAGAAAACTTGTGGTCGTTAATATTCTAAAGCTCAGAAGGGAAGAAGCTGTAAAAAGGGAGGCGGACAGAAGAACACAAAAAGCTATCCAGCACTCTGTATCTTACTGGGTGTTGTTGTCGCTGCTTTTTCCCCCGTCTCTAACATCAAGGCCAGAATGTTTAAGCCAGGTGCTGCCATAATCAGACAAGTGGCAGTTCATTGCATTCAGCAATGCTGCTCAATGAATGAAATGCTGTTTGCTTTGATCGAGGCCTTAGGAACTTTTCAGTTTAAATCAGTCTTGGATTACAGGTGTTCACAATTCCTGTGCAAAAAGAAATAGATGCTTTTTTTTTGTTGCCCCTTCCAGAAGAGAAGACTGGCCATTGTTCTATACATGCCAATATTTTGACAGGTACAGTACATAGAAAGGGGAAGATTTATGAGACTCGAGATTAAAGTTCAGGAAACTTGCATGCGATGACCAACTCTGCAATAGGCTTCCTTCAGGCAAAATATAATGGCACAGTGTCGACAGTTTTTCTGGGCTTAAGCATTCTTTACATAACTATTGAATGGTTTCTTTCTGCAGCAGCAGCATCTCCTACCTCAGTCCCTAGCAAGAGCTCTCCGATGAAGGACTGTGAATGAGGAAGGATAGCTGGAGAGCAGGAGCATCAGGAAGGGGACTCAGACATGGGAACCAGGGCAAGTCATTAGAACTGATGCAGAGAAGGGCTTTAGGATCCCCATCAAATCTGCCAGTAGCCTCCAGCAAAACATATTCTGGCCATATAGGGTGATGAGGGAGTTGAGAATATTCATAGGGCTAGTATTTTGTTTCTTTAGGGGAATGCCCCTTTGATGAGTGCATCTACAAGAAAGGGAGAAGTAAGTAGCTTCAGTGTCTCAAATAAAATAGGAGGCAAATTATTTTCGTACTTCAGGTTGGGTTATGTACTAATCATTGACGACTGTCCAGATGGAAGATGCTGGATATATGCAAAATCTTGCTGCAATTAAGTAGGGTTTTTTTTTAATTGGAAAAAAAGCAAAAACTCTGTAATGTGAGCTGTCTAGATTCTCTCAAGAGGCTGTAGAGAGCAGAATTTAGGTGTTCCCAAGGCAAACATATAAAATGATTCATATATTATCCTCTGAAAGGGCTTATTTCTATCAGATTACTATAAAATAATCCAGATCAGACTTCTATAGTGTAGATATTTAAATATACTGTGAATTTAGGTGAAATTAATCCTATTCTACTTTCCAAGAATCTGTGTGTTTATTTCTGTGTTTTTAAGGACTTTATACTATAGGAAGGTTTAACTTTGTAAGTACTCTGACAACTGAATGAAAGCTAGAGCTATTCAACACCTGAATATTAATTTTAATAACAAGCAACAGTTTGAAAGTACAAAGAAATCATGGTTGAACTGTATAACTGAGATAATGGAACCATCGGATTCTCTGTTTTTCTGATGCTCTTTAAGAACAAATAATTGACTAATTTGTAAACGTTTGGCAAAAGTCAGTAATTCAATAATATACCATATAATGATGAATATGCAAAAGAGTATGAAATCAATGATAGAAATCATAAAACTTTGAAAAGTTAGTGAATTATTTAGGGCTGTCTCTTAATTTGGCATTTTTTTCTAGGCATGTTTTTGAGTAGCTAAGTGTGTTTGGAGAGCTCGCTATTTTTCTCATACAGTCTCTGCATTTTTTTATCTGCCTAAAAGTCTAGTTATCTGCAGTAAGGGTACAGGCAGAAGATTTAACATAGATGAGTCAGGATGGCTTAACAAGTTACCACCTGTCTCCTCAGCTGACATCATTCTCCATCACATTTTTTTTCCCCCCCCTGAAGTCAAGGCAAAATGTATGAGCCTCAGTCTCATTCATTATTGCTTAAGCTAAGACACACAACTCTTCAGGCAATCTCAGAGCATGCACACATGTAGATATAGTGGCTGAGTTAATACATAATAGCTTTAATGAGCTTCTGTAACTCAATCCTATCCTATGGCCTTACTCCAACACAGACTGGCATTGTACTTCAGTAATTTAGTTCTTCATAGCTGCTCTGCTAGCTTTCATCCTGCTTTTGCTTAGGCAAAGCCAATATGAAACTGTCCTTGACAGAGCAGTATTGTTCTAGGGATATGCTCCTTTCTCACCCCGTACAGACAAAGACAGAGGGGAAGAAGCAGCCCCAATATCAGCAACTGGAGCTCAATTAGATACAGTTACACTAATATAATGCTTTCTGCTTGTTATTTTATCCCTCATTTCTTTTTAACCTCTCTCGCCACAAGCACATTTTGCCCAGTATAAGCAGCTTCTCTGCTAGAAAATGTGCTGGCACAATTTATGAAAGTATTTCTGCATCAAAAATGCTAGTGTGGACTGGGTCTTAGTAAATAAAACAGAACTTATGGTCAGCTTTTCTTAAGAGCTCAGCACATAATAGCTCACATCACTGTGTGCTTTTGAAAGGTGGACTGCATTAAGGTGTCCATATAGGGTCAGGGTTGGAACAACTGAAATCCAGTATTTACTCTGAGGGTGCCTTAGCAAGATTAGTGAGCTTGTCTCTTCCATAGAACAAGGAGGAGAACTGAAGGGCAAGAAGGAAAGAGAAAGGTGAGATTGCCCTCTTTTCCCCATATACCTTGTTTCTTTTACACATATCCCCAAAGGAAGCAGAGAAAAAAAGCAGAGCAGGTTTGCTCCGGCAGGAAGCACCTAATCCAAGATGAAGCAGTTTACATTATCTTTTTCACATCAAGACCCTTGGGAAAGTCCTGTCCTTCCATTAGGCCCAGCCTTTTCTATTACTATGAAAACCATCACCTACTACCCCTTGCTTAGAGATCTGCCTCAGTCCCTAAATGAGAGATGGGCCAACCCTTTGTAGAGCAGTGCAAAACAAAACTAGGACTGACTTAATTGCTGAAGATTTGGTATATATTCCCACCTGTTTTGATCTGAGGGGTTGTGAAGCACCGCAGAAATTTCTGTGTAAAATAAGGTACTTTCCTATATTGTATTTGTCCTATTTATCTTTTAATTCCACCAACTTTACACACAGCAGATTTTTCATTACCATTTTAGCTCTGATCTGGTCTTGCAAAGGATCTAGTTAATCTGTAACTTCGTACTGCCAGCGCTGGCTGTTGCTGTAGTAACAAAGTACCGTTCTATACCTTCAAGCATCGGTACTGCAGAACTGCTGATTTTTCTAATGAGGCAAAAAAAAAAAAAAAAAAAAAAAAAAAAAAAAAAAAAAAGATAAAAGATCCTTTTGATTACATCTATTGCTCTTTGTGTTGTAGTGCTGTAACAATAGAACCGTAATGTTCCCTCTGGAATAAAAATATGAGAAAGCAGGGCTTTCTCCATTGTACAAGGTTGAAGAAAGGTCTGAACTGTAAATCCCAGTGACATGGACATATACTGCTGGGCTCAGTTTCATGTTGGTGTAATCATGAAAAATGGTGATGAAGTCTACAGAGTTATGCTGATATAAAATGCCTCTGAGCAAGGCTGGAATCCAACCAACTAACTTCTGTAAAATTCCATCTGCTATATATCCATGAGCCAACCTGAAGACACATCTCCTGGCCCACCACAACACAGTACTGCCTACCTCTCTGAGGGCTCTGATGTTTGGTGGTAGAAATAAAGATTTGCTTGTAACTGGAGTTTTGTTAATCAATGACATCTTCCTTTCATTCCTACTTTCATTTCCTACTGCGTACACCAGAAAACCGGATAATCAAGAAGTTTCCTATTCTTGAAATGTACAAGCTCAAACAAAAATTTAAGTAAAATACTTAAGTATTTACTATAGTGTGCTCATTTCCTTCCTTTCTCCTACTGAACACACCAGCATGGCTACAATTACACTTGTATGCACAGGGGGATGTGTATGTCGTTAGACAGACATATGCTTGTGCAGGAAGCAAGATCAGTTCAAGCAGTAGATGCTTTAGAAATTATTATTTCTTTCCACATTTATACTTACATGGATATAGGTATATTAGGTAAAGAAAAGCTCTCTAAATGGCAAAACCATATTCAATAATGATAATATGCTGATTAAATTAATCTAGACAATTATCTTATTTTTAACCAGGACAAAAAACTTGGAACAGGATACTCCCCCTCCCACCTCCCCATTTAATGTGTTGTAAATATTCCTATTTTAATGAAAGTCTTAGGCTTTGTAGTCTGATACATGAACTTTGAGTGCTTGGAATGGACAGCACTGTAGCAATAGAAAGACTGAATGGACAGTTATTAATATGTTGTTGTTAGTTTTGTTTTCTTCATGGGTCATTTGTGTAAATTTTCACTAATTATTTTTAAATGCCAGTTAAAATTATTCACATAAGTGTTTGCATCATATAAGTATTTGAAAGATTATTATGACTTAACTCAAAATGTATATAATTTGATTGTTCTTTCCCAGCCTTAGAAAAAAAACCTAAAAAAAAAAAACCAAACTTAAAAAACAAACCCCATAGGGGAAAAAGCATATCCAGTGGCAAAAGCACTTCTCTGCATTTCAAAAATTCCTGGTGGATCATAGTGGGAACAGTAAAGAAATGTGGCTGCTCAGCCACTGTCAGCTCCAGCTGACAGTGTTCAATCAGCATCTGAAGGAAGATGAGAGCTCATGAATCAAATTCAAGTGGAGCCCTGGGACCGCCCTGCAGCAGAGATTGAATATGCCCCACAGGAATGAAATTGCTAGTGCTTTGTCATTGTTTCTGAAGGACTTCTGCCTTTCTGCCTTTGGCATACCCTGGCTCCCCCTCACCATATCCCATAGGCCAGGTTTGGCAGACATGATGCACCACCCAACTTTCTTGTTGCTCTTCCGTCTGGGGTGCATGGCAAACAGGCCTGAGTGTTGGCACTGCAGCTTGCATGGAGGCATCGAGCTGAAGTTACACTGGCCAGATGAAACATGGACAGCTGCATATCTGCAGCACCCCAGAGCTGTGAGGGAAGCTGGTCAGCTGCTGAAGCAGCTAACCTACACTGAGCTCAGGGCTGCTACCACACATCCTAGGCTATCTCATCTCCCTATCTAGCAGTCATAACTGAGAGCACTGCAAACATTCCCAAAATGTTTGCAGAACTGAGGACCTTGCAAGGGTACAACAAAAGCAAAATCTCATTGTTGATCAGGGACATTCAGAGCTGTTTGGCTTATTTCCTTCTTTTCCTTTCCTCTATTTTCCCAGACAGTTGCAACTACTGTGACAGGTGACCTTCATCATTTAGCTGTTCCATCCTATTATTAAGAAGTCCCACTGTTAGATCTTTATTCCACTTCCATTACATAGCGTCTGCACAATTTTTGAAAACAATTTTTCAAAAATTGAAGTGTCCTGTTTGTACAGTCCCCATTTTGTTAGGCTGGATTATTTATTGCTGTAACATCAAGGCTTTCACATCTCACCAGTCTGATGAACTAAAAGCAAGTTATGAAAGGCCATTAAGGACTTTGCAAAGGTTAGGATCCACATCACCTTATTGTCCATTTTAGGGAATCAGATTGGTTTTAGGTTCTTTGGATTGGCTCTTCTATAGCCTGTGTTCAGGATGTTTGTGCAAGGCCATATCCTTCCTCTCAGACTGCTTTCTGTAGCATTTTCTAATACACTGATTTATTCAGCGTGCTACATACTCAGGATTAAATCCCTGCCCGCGCTGAAGGTAATGGGACTTTTGCCTCAAACAGAGTATATATTAATTCTTTTGAGATGAAGACTTTGTTGGTGCAGAGCAGTGTCTGTGTAACAGTTCCCATGGATGGGAAATCACTGAAAGTTTTCATGTGGGGAGCAGAACAGAGCAGCATAACAAGCAAAGACCATGTTCACATATGGGTCTGGCAAAACTGACTTCGAAAAAGGCAGCTTGTGAGATCAGGCACCAGACTGTTGCTGTAACTTTATTCATACACACTGAAACCTTCCCCCAGGATGTGTGGTAACTCCCATCAAAATTTCAATCAACAATCATTCTAAGTTTATTTTTGAATTTGAAGTCTCTAAGATTTCTAAATTAGCTTAAATGATACCAAGAGCTGACTTAATATGTCTAAAAACTCAAAAACTCATATTCTCCTTGCCAAATTGAACTGTTCTTAATTGAAACTGAGCTGTTTCTGAACAAGCTTATGTTCGCAGAGAATGTTTCTTTCTATCTTTAGCAATCAACTTTTGCTAAAATATAGTAATAAAAATAGACATCTCAAGATGATTTTTGGAACTTAGGCAAAAATATAAGCAGCCACTTAAACACAAATATGTTCATTTACAAGAATTCAGATTTAGAAATCTTATCATCAGTCTGTATCGTCAGTCTCTGATGCCTAACACTTAGAAATCTAAAAGAATTAATGATGACTATACAGAATACTTCTATGAAATGCTCATAACAATATGCAGTATGCTAGAGGGAAGTATAGTCACGCTGTAGTTTAAAGCCACAATGAAGTTTCAATCTTAGTGGAAACAGCAGCTTTCTTGTCTGCAGAAGATACAAGCAAAGATCTTAAAATGTAGTCTAATCTCTTGTGGTTTCTCATGATATTTTTAATACTGACTATATCTGGAAACAGATTATGATTAATTCCCTTACACAAAATAATTGATTTTGGTGAGAACTAAGACAGAGAAGACTGTCAAAATTTTGGTTAAAAGCAGATCTGTGTTGCAAAATCTGAATGGAGAGTTTCCCAAAGATCGGAGTTGTTCAGTGCTGGTCTGCCTCTTTGAGCAGTGGCCAAATCCAGCTCTGCCCCAACCATTTCTTCCAGTTCACCTACTCCATTTAGAGATCCAGAAGTGGTAGTTTTGCTTACAGTATATTTCTACAAGGTAGTGATTGCACTGTTGGTGATCTCAGTGTCGGTAACATGGCTTCCTCATACAGTGCTCATCTAAAAATACTTCCATATTTATCTCAACCTGTTCAGTCTTTCAAATCATTATTTCTTTAGGCTTAAAGAAGAGGGTAGAGGGGATTCTAGGCAATGGGGGATGGTGGTTAAAAAGGAAGATGAGGGCCAGAATTGCAAAGAAGACACCAAGTCCTGTAAAAATATGAGGAAGGCCTTAACATGTAGCAGCAATTTTCATTTGGGGCTGGGTACTTCATATTAAGAATACCCTAGTTTTATTATAATGAGTTGTTACAAGCACATTGGCATATAGAAACGCACAAATACTGTTTCAACAGGAAAGTTTCATTTAAGATCAGGAGTGCAGTTCTGAAGCAACTCCAGCTGTTCTCACTTACTACACTTCAATTAACTTCACAGAGCACGCTGCATGAAGGAACTGGACATTTTCCAGATTAAATAACATGAGCTGCATGAGCACACCTAATGCCACCTAACCACTAATTGGCACTCGGTCTGTGAGACCAGACTACAACTGATTCAAGAAAATCCTGAAATGCAATGTGGAGGTCAGGTCCTCCAAAGCACCAACTGCTTTGCCCTGTAAATTTACTCTTACTGAGCCACATTTGCTGGTGCAGACATGGCCTTAACTTTGAGCCAAATTCTGCAATCCTTCCTTAGATAAAGTTATTAAAATAGATGAGAAATTGGTCTAGGTAATGACTATTATACTTGTGCTATCAGCATTTTGAAAGCCTTACCTAAAAAGAGCCTGCAGACAAGTATAAATGAGCTCCCAAACAAACTTAGCCTTCAGGAAAGCTGAGCATAAACTCACCTTTCCCAACCACCATCCATCAACAAAACAAGATTTAAATAAATTAATTATCTGAAATTCTTCTGCTTACTGTACAGTGATTTGCTGGGTGCCTCTTCTTGTCCTGTACCTTGGACTACTGCTACTGCACCATCCCCCATAAATCCAATGGAAGGCAGTAAAAACCCAGAAGACACAGAAGGACATGGCTCTGGCCTTTAAATTCTGCCCTGATGTGACTCCTTACTTTGCATTGGTTGCCAGCAATGCCTAAATTTAGAGGAAAATCTTTCTACAATTAGCTCACAGGTGGTGTGAAGGGCCTGATAACTACAGCAAGCTCTGCCCTGGCTAGCAGGGCAACCCTTCTGCCAGGTGGGACTGACAGGCAGATGTAACATGCCTGCTAGCTCTCTATCTGTAATCAGCAAGGGATAAAACCCATCTGTCAGCCTGAAAAGCTGAGTAGCAGATGGTGGCAGGTGAGGTGGGATTTTCCAGAGGAGCTGAGGGGGGTGAGTGGTGTCTGTGTTATTTTCTTCTTTAAATTTTTTACATCTTCTTATACTGAAGCTTGTCCCTCTCCCTATGGTTTAACAGAGCATGCTTCTGGATCTCACTCTCAATCAATTTTCTGGTTCAAATCTTTGAGATCTGGCATTCCAGAAAATTAGGGATACCTGTATTGTTGTGGGGTGAGTTTAATGCCTCTGGGATGCTTTTGCTGCTTGGCCTCCTTCCCCAGGCCTGGGGGTCTCCTTTCTGGTGTGAAACACAGGCAGGTAAAGCTCTAAAGAAACAGTAAACTACTTCCTAACTGAATTGTTAAACTGTTTACGCCATCACCTTTTTGAGAACCGTATTTTTTTTTTCTTTGAGGGCTTTGTCAGCTAAGGAAAACCTGGACCTGCTCCAGCTTTGTTGAACCACCATCCCTGTGGCAAGTTGCAATAGCATAAGGGATAACAGTTTTAAATTTAAAGAGGGTAGATTCACACTGGACATCAGGAAAAAAAATGTTTACAATGAGGGTGGTGGAACACTGGAACAGGTTGCCCAGAGAGGTGATGGATACCCCATCCCTGGAAACATTCAAAGCCAGGTTGGACGGGGCTCTGAGCAACCTGATCTAGTCAGGGATGTCCCTGCTCCTTGCAGGGGGATTTGGACTAGATGACCTTTGAAGGTCCCTTCCAACCCAAATTGTTCTATGATTCCCCATCCAGTCCTGGTTGTGAGACTCTTGCAGCTGAATTTTCCCCCATTTCTGTAGTCACACCAGACTGGTGGGGAGTGGCACAGACCTCCTCACAGCTGCCTGTCCTCAGGGGGTCGTACTGGCTCCCAAAACACCATGGTACTGCAGTCTGAGGGCCTCAGCCCTACCACAGCTGTAGGAGCTCAGAGAGGGGAAAAAAAGAAAGAAAAAAAAAAAAAAAAAAAAAAAGAGGGCGAGCA
>WHYT01017200.1:430466-483815 GCA_009806455.1 Tetrax tetrax | reverse complement strand
TAAAAAAAAAAAAAAAGCAAAAAAAGAAGGGGAAGAAGTCTGGGACAATTTATAATGGCTGCAAAAAAACTGAAGTATGTCTGTTGCTCCAGATGTCATAAAACTCTCTATACCTAGCAACACTTATAACATTGAGTTTACCAAAAATGGCTGAAGAGCAGATATAGTTTGCATTTTCTATACAACAGGCTATAAAACATCACTTATCACAGTCCAGAAAGCACATATAGATGTGTTTTTATATAAACATATGTAATAACATATTAAGCGTGCATGAAAATTTCCCAATGATTGCATCTATGCCCTCTTGTTTGTTTTTTTTCTTTTTTTTTTTTTTGTGGAAATGTGCCTTATATTCCAGATTTTTGTTTTTGTTTTTGAAAATAAGGCCTCCGTACTATTTTCCTCACAACCAGAAAGGGGCTTTTTGAAAGTGTTTCTACATAAGTCTTCAGAAAAGCCAGCACTTTGTTTCAAATGCAAGTTTCCAATCACTGCTTCACTGCACCAGACGGCAAACTCTTTATGTTTGCATGTTGAGTCACCATATATAATGACAGTCTTCGCTGACAATAAGACTAACTTACTTCTCAAGAAAGCGCTAGCACTTTGGCTAAATCCAGAATCATAGGTAGCTTCTTTTTTCTTTTTTTTTCCTGTTTTGTTTTTTTTTTTTTTAATTTGTTTTGTTTCATATTGTGCCTTGATGTTGTAGTAATACTCCTTGCTTTATGAATGCGTGGTGTCACCATTGTCTTTCAGAAATGTTCCAGCAACATAAAGACAGGCAGAGTAAATGAAAACACTGTGGATGTTAGGGAATTTATCAGCTCCTGTTTCTGAAAAACAAGAGCATTAAATGCTTGTTTTTAAAAACAGTCTTTCCTTTCTGATTGCATTCCCTGTCTTTTTGTTTGTTTATTTTTGAATGTGCTTCATAAAAAGTAAAGTAAATAAGTTTGTATTATGTCTCAGATAAAATGAAGACTATTTCTATACAAGCGTTCTTTTAGATGTTGAGATCAGACATAGTACTCCTTATCCTTATTTTTCTTGTTTTTGTTGGAACTTTTAGCGCTGTTGGGCTGTTTTTCCTTGATCACAGCCCCATTGGATTGTGCTGAGTTACTGATGTAGTTTCGACTCTCATCTACGTGATACGATCCTTCGTCTCGATTCCTGTACTTGTACATAGCATACAGGAGAATGAGGATACACAGAGCCGCTGCTGCCACGATTCCAACTACCATGCCTGTTGTGCTGCTGGATTCACGAATCACCTCGGACGAGCCAGGGTACTCCCTTCCTCCTCCTGCCCTGGTAGGATTTGCTGTAGGTAGATAATGAAATAAGGGAGAGGTTATTATTGAGTTTGCACATTGGGGAGTTAGTCATATCTACCTGCTACAAACATGCATCTTTCGAATGGCACTCACTAGGTCAGGACTGCCTATCAACGCACCCTACTCTACCAGTTCGAAAACATTTAGGTTTGTGGCCCATTCCTGTCTGTCAGTGCAAGTAAACAGGCTTTTAAACAAGAAAAGGACAGCAAGGAAAAAAAAATCTCATTTTAGACTTCAAAACTGTAATTTCTCCAAATGTTGTATTAAGCAAAGAATGCCTATATAATCTGGAATAACAGGCATGCTGCAATTTAAATGCCAGTACATGAACATCTGAGAGGAAAGGATCTCCCTTTCCCACTCCCTGCCTCTCTCTTTCTTGCTTTCTTTTAAGAACCAAAAGTGACACAATAGTACTTACTGAGGAGACAGTTATGATAAGACAGACTACCAAAGAGAAAAGGGGAAAAAACCCAAAATTTCCCCTAATAATAAAGGACAGCAGACAGTAAGTCGGCTACAAATAAAGCATTCTCAGCTTTCCTTTAGACTTCTCTCAGCAAGCTTCTCAATTTCTCCTTTCCTTCTAATATATTTGTTTCTTTTTTTCCAAATTAATTATATATACTTTTAGAGAGTTATCCAACCCTACCTTCTCTTTTCTACTTCAGAGAGTCTTCCTTGAATATGGCTACACTTTAAAGCACTTTTTCACTGAACTTCTCCCATTCCCTCTTTTCGCCATTGATGCCAATACCAGACATTCCTTCAAGCGAGGCTTTATGCCCAGAAAAAAAACCTCTCAAATTGCACAGAGCAAGGGCTCAGACTTCTAAGAACCCACCTCTCAGGCCAGACTCTAATCTTTTCAGTTGTGATATGGACTGAACTGACCTATGTCTTCAGACTGTAAAATCTTGTTGATAGGAACTATTGTGCTGTCTGGCACATTTTATCCCCTTGCACAGCCATGTGAAATGAAAGCCTAATTCCAGGAGGAATTTCTAGGTTAAATGCTCACAGCACACATAATGCTTACGTGTTTCCCATTATCTCCTTTCTTTATTGCATTTTGCAGAAAGAGAGACAGATCTTTGTATAGGATTGCTTTAAGTGGAAATAGCTGAAATGGATCTTCTTCTGTAACTTAGCAAGTGTCATGGACAAAAATGAAGTGACCTAGGTCTATGCAATATTACTCTAATTATACCAGCATTTCCAGACTCCTGAGAGGCCTCAGCACTGCCAGTTTTGGCTGAGCTCAGGAGCAAGAAAAGAGCAGTGCATGAACCAGAGTTTCCCACTGAGCAGTGCAGAACACTCTCATTAAGCATCCAGGCTGGCGTATAGAAACCGCATTTTAAATCATTATGCATGGCTAAAAATGCAGTCAGTAAAATATAAACGTTAACTAAAAGTATCATTAAACACCACTTTTACAATATATTTATAATGTTAGCTTTATCAGCCCTTGCCTATAACTAGCATTTTATTGAAGTGTATTAGAAAAGTGTCTTGATCAAGGTGCACGAAAACGCATTATGCCCTATAGTAACATCTTTTTTTGCACTCTAAAGATATAATAGGAAATTGATTATTTTAAGGATGCTACATTAAAAGTAATGCCATTCAAATTACCAACACTGGTCAAAAAATTGCAAGAAGTTTGGACAACCAGAATTAAGAGCAGCCACCAGCTACAATTTACAATTGGCCTATGAATAATAAAACACATAAAAAAAAGCCACAAACCCCCAAAAGAACTAAGTTCCCTCCCCACCTTGTGTTCTTACTATTGAAACACCACTTCCTGGCAATTAACCCACATAAGTTTAAAGAAGGTGACATTTTATGTGGCTGAAAGAACAGAGGCACCATGGTAACGCTCAAGAAAAGGGTCATTTGTGTCAAATAATATTTTAACTTTTTTTTTTTGTCCCATCTGAAAGTTTTTAGTTGTTATGAGTTAGTACAATTGATGTTTTCTATGACTATACAAGAGATCTTGAAGCTTCACTTCAGAAGGCTCTAAGATTGTTTTTCTCATTTCAGGGTAGATGCCACCCTACTAAGAAATGTGGTCTGTTTCAAAGTAGCCAGTGACCATTTTAGATCCTGTTTCTTCATTGTACCTATTGTAGAAAATGGAATTTTTTTTTATACATAGGGTGTCATTTATTGTTTTACAACAGATGATGCCTTGTTGCAGAATAAAGACTCCTGAGCATTTCCACAGTGAATGAAAATGAGTCTTATCTTACTGTATATGATTTCAGGAAATTAATTTCTGTCTAAGAAATAATAGAAGCAACTGAATAAACTCTGTCAATACCTGATGGAATAACAGCTGCTCTTTTTCTCTAAAATACAGACATTTGGGCCAAATGCCATTAACTAACTTTACAATTAATGTCTACTAAATGACACTTAGCAGCTTGCTCAGAGGAAAACATTCTTTTAACATTGCAACCTAAAAAAAACATGTAAGGAATATTTTTCAACATTACCTAAACTCCTGCCTTTCACCTGATGGCATCCTTTTATTTTTAAGAATGTTTTCACAATTATCTCATTTATCCCATCTGTCTGAGGAATATTCAACCACTACATTGATGTTATTTAAACTTTTCAAAGCATCTGTTGTTACATTTGTTTGGACTTTTGTAAAAGGAGCAGTTCAGCAAGGGAAATGACTTCTTGCTATTTTTATTCTTTTTACATTCAAATATGCTTTTAACCTAGCAGAGCACCTCAAGACAAATGAAGGAGGAGGAAATATGAGGAAAGTTTTACAAAGCACAGGGGTTTGTCTGCCAAAATCCTGAAACGATCTATAATAGATTGAAGATTGTTTGACTAGGAACAAGAGAAAATTATAAAGACTGCTCAGACCATGCCATAACAGTGAGAGGAAATAGAAGTCATCTTGTGGTGCAATGATCTCTTCTTAAATCAACTTCTCTGATGCATAACTCTTCCTCTGAACAGCATACAACCAGCCTTTTTGAATTGCCTCAAAGACCAGCTTAGAAGAGACTGATTTCTAAAAGCCTCTTCTACCACTTAGGAAAAACTTTGCTTGAAATAATAGTAATTGAGCACAGTTTTACATTGTGTAATAATGGATTAGAAAGTTATTATTCTTGACTGTATTTCTAAGTGGTTTAAAATTTAAAGGAAAAAATCCGACTATTTTCAGTGCCCAGTTTTCATTAATACTGTGAAAAGAAAATTGGAATTGCAGGCTCCCATGGTGTTTGTGAATTGAAATTAGCAGACTTAAAAACAAAAAATAAAACTCAACAAAAGGACCCCAAACCTGTTTTCTTTACATTTATGCCTTCCCACAAACTGTGAATAGGAAATTACTCACAAGACAAGAATGTTTAACTACTGCATTTGCAGTGAGGCATGAAGGCAATTATTTACAGGACACATACTAATTTTCACTCTGTGTGCTATCATTGTAGACCTGTTTGTGGTCGACTTTCTGTAGCATTGTTGGATTCTGGTGAACTGGTTTCTGAGCTCACTGCAATTTCAACGTCTCATTACAACAAATATGTCTGAAAAACAAATCTCAGTGCCGCCTCTGCTGAACCAGTGGGATAGATGCAGTCCAACTGCAAAACCAGGATGAGGATCTGCTGTAAACTTCTGCAAGAAACTAAGCTCAAACCCACCCTGATCTGAACACAGGGGTATCTCAGCCTGTTCCCTTCCTACTGAGCCTCAAGTGGCTCTCAAGGGGAGGCAAGACCTGGCTCCCTAGGGGCTGTCCATCAATGACTGAGCTGTCATGGGACAGAAGGAGTATGAAGTGGTTCCATATCTGGCTGATACAGCTCAGTGACAAACTTCTGTAAGGCTTGGAACGGTCTATATCCAAAGCCACAATCTACTCCACGTGAGAGAGGTACCACAAACTAGGTGTGTTGCCAAGCACACACTCTATGCTCCTTGATCATCATGGCATCACAATTCAAAGAGAACAGAAGCTGAGACTTGCACCCACAACACCCTGATCTGGTAGAGAAGTGTGTTGCTTATGAGCGCAGTAGCTACATTTGCCATCTTGAAATGAAACACCATCAACAGCTAAAAAGGTTGTTTTGCTAAGAAGCTAAACACTGACTCTGCACAGAATATAGTGTTTATTTCCAAGTGCAATGATTTTCCATATATTGACTTCAAATCATTACAAATCCTACCAGCTCCCTAGGACTGCAGGTTTTGCAAGTAACATTTTTTTTTTTTCCTGTGGTTGATAGGTGAGAGGGTTGTTGTCTCAACTTTCTTTAAATGCCAATGTAAGTCTAAAGGGAGATAGGTTACTTGGTAGCACAGTGCCAATTGATAGAGCATGCCAAATCAATGGGTTTTATAAGTTAATATGCTCTGTAGAGGTGAGGGGAATATTTCAAATAGTATAATAAAAAGCTTTTGTCAAACCATTTTCCACAAAACTAAATTTAATTTTAGCCAAAATGGAAAATGTAAACCAACATATCACTTAATGTTTTTAGCAGTCTTCATCCCTGTGCTCTTACTCTCTTTATTAATATATTTTAACAATTTCAGTTTTATTGCTCCTCTTTTAGTATTTTTCATATCCCAATATGGACCCTTTCTCCTTCTAGCAGTTCAACTGTCAGTCCTACCTCTCCTCACTTCTACATTTGTCATTCACCTTTGCACCTCTGCTTCTTTTTTTTCTACATGGAGTAATTTATCCTGTCTTTGTGTGTGTTCTGGGAAATTTTCAGTAATTTGTTACTTTGCTTCAGAAATTTTGACTGATCAGCAGTCAGTGGGTGGTCTAGATTTTAAATTGAAGTATTCCTAAATGGGAAAAAAATTAAATGCTTTTGCAAATAAGATACCATAAGGAAGACAAAAATCAAATATTACACTACTGATAGCATGTTTCCTAGCTAGAGCTAAGCTGCTGCAATTGTGGGGAATCAGTTCAGACAGCTAAACCAGTATCTTTTGCTCAGTTAGTTGCCTGCAGCTCTAGATCCCTGAAGACTCAGATGAACACCAGTGTTATGGCAAGAAAAGGACAGGGACACTGGAAACATAAATTTTTGGTGGCAGCTAACTGTAAGATTGGCTTTGTTGTACCAAAAACTTACAGTGTTAGTTAGCATCAGTGACATTTGGGCCCCACTGAATGTAGTGAAAGCTTTGCCACTGAGATTTGCAGGAACAAGATTTCATTGTTTACTATTTTTATCATTATCATCTCATTAAAAACATGCAAAAAACCCCAAATTCAAAACCCAAAACATCCAATCTAGGAACCAGTTTTCTGCAAGGGAATAGCAAAATGTAATTGTAAAGAGTAAGGAATCTGATGGCTTGGCCTGCAGAGCAAGGAATGATTCTTTCTTATGAAATGAGCTGGAGGTGCAGACACCTGCGTTCATCTTTGTAACTGTGGGTGATTCCCTGATTGTCTTCCTTCACTAAATAGCTACTACATGAAGAGATAAATGTCTGTGCCACAAACATTATATATATGGCTTGAATGCTGGATCTGAAAGCACACTGCATTCAGTTTGCTCTAAATACTGTCATCAAGTCAGATCCATTACTGACAAAGTTGACAATGTGCCTGGGAAAAGAAGGGGCCAGGCTTTCAAGACATCCAGAATGCCCATGCACACACACAGGAAATGTGACACTATAAATATCAAACTATACCTGCTAAATAAAGGCTCAGAAACAACTTGCAGATATAGCTACTCTTGTTCAGCCTGAATCATATTATTGCCAAGACCTTATATGCTTCTCTAGGGGTGGGAAGAGAAAGATAAGTGTACTTTAGGATTGATATCAATTACACTTGATGTAATTAATGTTCTTTTCCTCATGAAAAAAATATTAAGATTAGTAAGTCCATCTTGTTTTTCTTTGTTTCTCTCATCATACTCACATATAAAACAATACTGGTGTCTCTGATGTTAGCACAAGGAAAAACACTGAGATATCTATAAAGCTTTGTCTCATTTTGGAATATGGTTCTCGTGTTCTTTCATCTTCCTTTCATTTATCTGTAACTTTTCCTTAACTTTTTAAAACAGTATGTTCACAACATGTGCTGTATCTAGATCAGAATCTACTGTTTAAACCAGTTTACATTTAAATTGTCAAAATCCCAAATCTGGACTACAGATCTTAATCTCAGGTGAAGTGCTGGTTTTTAAACCAATGGGCCAGAATAGCGTGTCAACATAGCAGAATAAGGTTTCGCTCAAGTCTTTATATAGTTAGAAGGAGATAGCCTAAGGTTAGACTATTTCAGGTACACGCATTCTCATTACAGGTTACTTTTGCCTTGAATTTTCCCTACTTCCATTTATGAGCAATATCCTTAGAGAATACCTAGTTCTCAAACTTGTCAGCATTCAATGGCTACTTTGTAGGCTGTCAAATGACTAGTCACACACTAAAAAACCCTCATGTTTCCATCAAGGTTTAAATTAGGTGTTAGCAAGTAGCTGAAAATTAGCAGCCAGGGTCCTACTACTAGGTATGCAAAAGATAATAAAAATTCACACTGTACTGATTGCCAGAAAACACCAGCAAAAAGTTTACCGTTTGCCCTATCTCCCTTATCTGGCAGCAGGCTAAGCAGCCCTGTTTGCTGCCAGCAGTCTGTTAACATGGTAATTAGCTGGTAAGCTGCAGCTGGTATATACCAACTACTTTGTAACACCATATTAATTTAATTTATCAGGTATTGAAAATGGTAAGTTAGAAGCACAATGGTTTCCTTACTCACCTGTAATTCCCCTGTTTGAATGCAGAGAAACTGAGCTGCAAAAGAGCACTGGAATAGACAGTGTCCTGTGTCATTTAACTTGGAGAGGCAAAGCACTGGCCTCTGCCCTGTGCCCTGCATGCAGTACAGTCAGCTTCTTTCTTCCTTAATAAAACTGTATTTTCCCTGTTTGCTAGGGCTGTCTGCCTCAGATTTCTGTCTTTTCTTTGAGCCTTCCTCCGAATGGTAGCACAGGTAAAGTACATTTCCTGTAGAATTCTAAGGACTCTATTTAACATTGCATTGTTCAAATTTTCGTCTGAGAAAGCCTTGGTGTAGAAGTTGAGCAATGCGATGTTAATTCAGGCTGGTATTTTGGCTATAAACCTTTTCATGCATTGGCAAAATATTATCTTGCTTCTACCATGTCCCTAAAAACAAATGTGATAAATAATCCTGAGGAAAAGGTTCGCTCCCCCCCCCCCCCCCCCCCAAAAAAAAGAGGCAAATTCAATGCATATGAATTACAAAGTGACATTTCAGTTTGCTAGTGTCCATAACACAGTATGCAAGAAAATACATGCACTAGATGTAGCAAATTAAAGCAGAATGAACTGTAGCTCAAGGAACACAATGGGCCTGCCTTAATCAAGCCACCTGTAGCACATCATCTAATTTCAAACAAACTGTAACAACTCATTTATTTATGTTAACAATCTATGTGCAGTCTTGATTCTAAGCTCAACTTAAAAGGCCAATTTTTTGGCTTATACACTTTAACTTAGGATTTTTAAGCAGATTGCCATGAAAATTAATGGAACCTGTTCTGGATTTGATTAGCTATTTACTTCACCCTTGTGCAGGCAAATCCCTCTGCCTTTCCAAAATTCTTTATTAAATCAGAGAAAAGTCTCACTCAAGTCAGCAAATTACTTAACTGTTTCTGAAAACCTCAGTTTTGCAATTACTAATTTACTTATTTTCTGCATTTTTCAACAAATTTCAGTGTATAAAATGTGCCTATAGAAAATGTTTTGAGAGTCCATGTAATCTTTATTTGTCTTTATTTAATTGGTTTTAGTAAATCTAATGTTTACAAAATAACCAGAAAACCACATTCCTCTCTCCGGATGCAGATTAGGACAGGTCAGTGCTGGTTTTATTGCACTTTACTCGTGTATCATGCTTTTATCCCAAATTGGAAAGACCATACTTCAGAAGACAAAACAGAGATTGTTCCCTGGCAGAGTTCAGAAAACTTCAACTGGCATGATCAGCATGAGCCACATAACAAATAAGATCTGACTTGATATTTTAAAAAAGAAAGAAGGAAAGAAAGAAAGATTATTAGCATCTAAATGAACAATATAGTTTATGTATTGAAACATACATAAAAAATCCTTCATGACAGTTCAAAACCATACACACACACGTTATATATGTATTTTGGGAATTTTACACCCTGTTCTTCAATTAAGTGACTATTTATTCCATATTAAAAAGATCTTCACCTTTTTTAAAAATGGTGAAAATGTCTCATAGTGAAGGCTATCAAAGCACACACATCTTTATTTCTGTGGCTAACAACTGAGAATCACAAAAGATTTAGAACCGCCTAGAAGCTATTTTCACATATTAGGAATACATACAGAGAAACTGGGGCTTAATTAGTTGTATTACTGAAAATCTTGACTGCCAGACTTGAAAATCAGGACTGCTTTGTTTAAGAGAGCACAGTCATAGATCCAATTTGATTTTTTTGTGTGTGTTTGACAAAGCCACTGCATTAGCAGTCAATTAATTCTTTAAGGTCTATGTAATACCTTATTGATTAGTTGTACTTTGTTAGCTTTATTTCTTTTTGTTTGAAGTCATTATGGACATATCTCGCTCTCTGGTTAATGCTGGAATAGTCTGTCAGGCAGGTAGCAAAAATAATAGGTCAAGCAACTGCTTATATGCAGGCAAGTGTTTCCTGCAAAGTTTCCTAGGGAAAGTCAGGAAGGGAGGCCCTCAAGAGCATATGCCTATACTTGTGGGGAGGGAGAGAGAAAACAAGAGAATGAATATTAAATGGATTGTGAGACAAGTGATTTTACCCAAATAGCCTCAACAATGCAACGCCACCATATTCCTCCACCTTGGTGTCTGCTGAATGAGAGCAGACTTCTGCTGTCCTCCAACCTTGCCCACAGAACTGCGACCCTTTAGTTCTATCCTGCTCTCCGTTCGCTTCCTCTCATTCACATTATCTCATGCAAGGATTGTACACTTGCCTCTGATTGACTAAAGTATCACTTCTATATCTGAATAAAAGGACACGGTATTCATGGCCCTTTTATTGTCCACAATCCAGACAAGCAGTGAAAAATCTAGGGAGTTCCACTGAAGTGAGTGAGTATGACACATATGGTCCACATGCGTTTGTGAATGAGTGATGTGGAGTGCCTGGTTTGCTTCTCTGGATTCACATCTCAGTCCTGGTATCACAGCAGGATCATGTGCTTCAGCTTTGCCTGTAAATATCTTCACAACTGACTCACAAGCAGTGTTTTACATCTTCAAAAGAAAGGAAAATAACAGAGGCTTCCTTCATGGGCCGCTCCTTCAAAAGCTTAAGTAATGTGCCCATTTTTATTGAATTATTGTTTATAAAATGAGTGAATTTCTTCAAACTACTAAAAACATATGGGTTTTTTTTCTATGCTGTGGAGATGTCCAAACCACTGAACATGTAACAGAAGTTCTGTTGTTACAGATAATGACAACTAATAAGCGTCACTTAATAAATTCCTCTGAACAAGAACTGTCTTTTCGTGTTGTCTGCATATGTCTGAAGCACGAACTAGAGCTTTAGGTACTGCCATACAAATAATAACCCCAGTATCTACATAATGAATGTTTGTCATTCTTAGACGCATTACAAAAGTGAGAATGTCCAACTTTAGCAAGAATATGAGTGGAATACGAATGCATTCTCAAAGTTCACAAACAAGGAAATCAGTTCATCATTTACGCACCAGTGGAGAAGGTCTTGTGCAAGTTAACAGAGAGCTTTGTATGATTTACAGCAACCTGATGTCAATATTTCTTACCAGTATTACAGCATAGTGAGCTGCTGATATTACATTGATAGAAAAACATTATGCTCAGGAAAAAAGCCAGCTCCCCGGTTTCCATCCATATTCTGTTTTTTGATATGTTCCTATCACTGTGAATGCAATTAATATGTGCTGGAAAGCATTACCCTGTCCTGTCATCTCTCTTTGAATTACGTATGTTCAGCAAGGAGTATCTACTTAATCACTCACATTTAAAAGGCGTGTTTAGCTAACAACAGCTGCATTTTGTCTTAAAGTCTGCTTAAAAAATAAACTTAAAAATAATTTCATGTTGGTCACAAATCCCCTGTAACCACTTGAGGTTACACAAAGAAAGGATGTCTAAGAGTGTGAACACCATTATTACCACCAAAATTAAACGCATTTAAGGAGTCAGAATTCTCTAAACTATTGAAAAATTATTTGTTAGAGTGAAATAAAACCCTTCCTTTCAGCATATGCTATTGTTTTCAGCTGCTCGCAACTCTGGGAATGTATGAAAATCCTTGTCTGGAAAGCTACAGTTCTACCTAGTATTCCCATGTTTCAATGACGTGGCTGGCATAGAGATCAGTGTTGGTACAATGGATCAATCATCAATTTTAACCTCGTTTTCTCTGATAATTTATGGAAAAAAAATATTTTTGATCAAATTCAAAGGAGAAATGCCACATTTGTAATTCACAGTGACAGACACGAAGAACTCAGTCTATTTACAATGAAGTGGTTCAGTTCACAATAAAATAATTTAGAAAAATGCAACATTTGCTTTCTGTTGCTTTGGGAGGGCTTTATGATTTATTAAAAAAAAAAAAAGGAATAGCAACTATTTTAACTTCAATTATAGGAAAAATAATCTATATCTTAAGCTCCTCAGTTCCTTTATGTATAGACATGGTAAGTGCTAACATTTGGAAAGTTTGTAAATAAAGCATAATTTTCACCCTGGAGCAGCTCATATAGATGTGTCTATATGTATTTCAGCTAAGCATTTTAAAAGACTGATTCAAGGCAACCCAGCAATCTTTCTACTACTGGAAATGCATACAGAACTGCAGGATAATTGGACTGAGGCACAAATATTCCCTTTATGTCTCGAGCCATAATGAACACAGTAGCCCTATGAACTAGCTGTAATTTTATTTTTCTTTGTTTCAGCTCCTTGCACAATGAATTCCATGAAGTGCATTAAATAGGGCACTTGCAGTGATGTCTAAATTATAGGAGTCACTTCACCTCCTACTGCAATGTTATCTTGCTGCCAGATGCACCAGGAATACAGCGCAGGAATTTGTGACAGGAAAAGAAGAACAAAAATCTTCTAATAATGAGCATAAATCATTTGCAGTCTGTATTTCACAGCTCTCCCTGTTAGAAAAATAGATATTCATCTGGGACCAAACCTAAACCATCACAAAGCGTTTCAGAATGTATGGTTGGTTCCTAGCAATCTCCAGCTATCCAATACATGTTACCTTACAGCAGGGGATGTACACACGCAGAAAGCACTTTGCAAGCAAAGCCCTGTACTGTTCTGCTCATAGGACAAAGCCTTCCCCAAAGCAGTGACTGAACTGTGACAATCATCTTAAGTAGTGGCTTGTTCGCTCTCTCTTGGCTATACTGATGTTTTTGAGATTTCTGACTGTCACTAGCTGTTTTCTGCAATGCAATGAGACTGACCAAGATGTAGGAAAATCAACAGATGCTCAAAGATCAGTCCGTAAGCATCCTTGCTATTATTGGTTATTACTTAATAGCATGGGAAAATAACTGACCCCATTTCTCTCTCAGAATTGAGAATGAGGGCCAAGACAAGTGACTAATGCCACCATTTGGTATACACCACTGAATTCTGTTCTGACCCTATTTCCCTACAGAAAAAGCACAGGACAAGAACTGATACCAATCAAACACTGTTCTGGGAATTGGAACCCAAGAGCTGCCAGAGAAATGCTGATGAACTTCTGGTGGCAGACAGACACTTGTTTGAACCTGAAAAAAGCTTGTTTCTACAATACCATATTTTCACTTTGAAAGCTGCCTTCTGCTGAAACTTCTGATACCAGGAAATACCATCTATTCTGGCTTTAAGACTGCTAAAACTTCTGTCCATCTCATTTCTGCTGGGGCCACCAGGAGAGGTTTTGAACCTAATTTCTAACTTAAACCTTTGTCAAGTCCCAAGTTTGAGAAGGATTTAACTGTAATTTCCAGAAGAATAACTGTTTGTGCGTATGTTAAAAACTAAGCCTTTTTCCCCAGTCTAGATTTCCCCGCCGTTAAACTGAATGATTTCACTTCATTTGACCCAGTTTGGACCTCTCTGTGTTTTGGAACATTTCAATAGCTACAGAAGTAGCTAGATAATAGCTAACAAATAAAATACCAGCCCAGTGTAACTGGAACAAATAAGCTGTGCAGCACAAATGCTCACTGAAACTCCACAGAGATCAGAGCTCTGTACAGAGCTTAGGAAAGGCTGGAAGAGCAATCCTGATGTGCAGGATGGCAATTTCTCTACCCACAGTTTTATAACTCTTCACATAAAATTAGTAAATCATCCCAGGCCCCTTTTTTTTTGGATAGGTTTCCACTAACATTTTTCATAAGTTGTCTACAAAATGAAAAGGCTTTATTATTTCATCTATGACATGACACTAAGAAAACATAAATAATAATAACAATAATTATTATTATTATCATCATCATTCCTTATGCTGTTATTAGTATTTAGAGTATGAGAGGGGAATGTGGAAAGACTGTGAAAGCAATATGTGTTGCCTTACTATACAAAACATAACACAAACAAAATATGTTGACTAAATCGTGCATGCTAATAAATTTGTTATGACTTCATCCAATTATGGCACATTTAGCAGTTTGTATACCACAATGAAATCTGCAATTATAATTTTTGTGAGTTTATGTTCCAGACAAGTTGATGAGATTGCTGCTTAGCAGCTCCTAATCTGAGGGAGCTGTCCCATACAAAATTTGTTGCAAATTGCATCTTTAGAAGACTGGTACACAGAAAGCAATGCTTGTGGTGGTAGACTGAGACAGGTTAGCCACTTCAAACTGAAACATATTTATCCTGGAAAAGAAGCTCTATTGTAAGCATAAATATTGCTATTAGTAAAATCTAGCTAATCAGTATTTTCCAAGATATATAGGTTTACCACATTCAACTGTTTGTTGAATAGGTTCTATTCTGAGCTGAGAACATTGGTTAGAAATAGGCATATTATGGGCAATCATCATGTAAACAGTTATGGCTTTGTCAATAAAACTGAATGGCTCTGGCCATCCATTGAATGTATTCTTGCTAGAAAAATATTGACCTGAGAGCTCTGAGAGCATCATCTCTTGCGCTAGGGTAGATCCCTTTGCTGACTGATCATCAGGCAGCAAGAGAAGAAATCTAACAGGATCTCAGGCTACAGCCTCTGAAGTGAAAAAATAATAGCAAAATGGTCCTAATAATAATATATTCTGTCTCCTGAAAGTATCTGTTAGGAAATATAAGCTCCACTAGCATCAGTGAGGATGTGGAGGAGTAGAAGCAACTCTGGTTTATTACAAGGGTCACAGGGAAAAAGCTGAACTGAGCCATGGGAAGAATTTAAATAGAGCAACATATCTTTTTGCCCATCCTATCCCAAATGAAAATAAATAAAATCATTAATCAGTCACTGTCAACAATATTATGCTTTTCTCCGTTAAGTTCCAGCTTACTGTTAGGAGTAGCTCAAATCCACATGAAGACTGCAGTATTACTGAGATGGAGCAGTGCCTACAGGACTATTTATGGAGAAAGCTTATTCATAAGACTAAGTGACTCAGACTAAAACAGCTTAGAGAGAGATAGATATGCTAGAAGTTAAGACTTCAGTAACCCCTTTGGTTCACGTTGTTTCAAATACAAGAAAAGGACAAGGCCAATGAAGAGGGAGGCAAATTAATAGCTTTTAAGAGTTGAGAGTGGGAGGACAAGTGACATTTTGATGTGAAGAATGACAGATAAAATGATCCAGACAATTGGGATTATGGAGAACATAATTCCTGTGCCAATCCGTACTTTTTTTAAAAAGCAGTAGCAGCTGGGATCCAAGAAATGAAGCAGTAAAACCATTCTCAAATAAACAAAAATGAGATGTGTAGCTGGATGATGAATGATAAGCTAAAATAGGAAAGCTAAACACCAGGATGTAGAGCTAATGGCAAGGTTTCGCAGGAAGACTAACATTCGCGTTCCTTTTATGGACCATAGTTTGGACTGAAATGACAACCTGTCAGAAAGCTTCATTTCACCCCTCCCATTCCTGCACCCACCAGCTAAATGACTGTGCATGGCTCCATGACTACTGACCATTGCAGTTGCAGATCTGAAGTTCAAAACAACCTCAGAGAAGAATTATTCTGAAATTGCATTGGCTTTCAGCAAGCTGTAAGGCTGAAACAATACAATTACATTTCTAATACAATAGCTGCATTCTAAGAGGGCTTGGGAATTATTTTTTAGTATTAAGTAATAATGTATTGTTTTAAAAATTATAAAATTTTAAAAATATATTAAAATTCCCCATATTTACAGCAGACAAATGTCAATTTACCTATTGAACAGCACTGCTCAAGTTAACTAAAGCAGGGGAGCAATTGGCAAGGATGAGCTCAGAGCCACATGAACTTCTGCATTGACTTGTACTGGACAAGACAGTCCTGTTAAAGTCAAGAATTCAAAAATGAGAAGGGAAGAGTAGAAAAAAAAATCCTGAAAATTAATTTTCAAGCTTTCAAAAATGAATTCTTATCACAATTCCTAAATATCTTGCTCATGATGTCTGGGACTTAGTTAAATGTCTTCCTGAGAGACATAAAAATGTGTAAGGTGGGTGTGTCTGTTGCTGCTGAGTTTTAAGAATGATCATTCCATCTCGTGGCACTTTGAAAAACAGCCTGAAATCCTTTTATTGGAAAGCAAAAGAAACCAACTCCAATAGCTTCTCATCAAATCTATAAATACCTTGGTTTCTGGAAAAGTTCTAATGCCACATTACAGGTCTATCAAACACTGAAACAAGTCATAAACATCTCTGTCTTTACTTTAAATAAATAATTTTTGCATGTGGGTATTAGGCTATGTGACTTCAAAAAGGAACCATGCATCTGCCTTTGAAGCAAAATTGCATTTGTCTTAAGCCTATGTAGACATATTCCTTGCTCCCTGATTTGGATGTTGTAGTAAGATGGCTTAGTTTTGTTTTGCATTAATCATAGAATCATAGAATCATAGAATGGTTAGAGTTGGAAGGGACCTTCAAAGGTCATCTAGTCCAACCCCCCTGCAAGAAGCAGGGACCTCGCTGACTAGATCAGGTTGCTCAGAGCCTCATCCAGCCTGGCCTTGAACATTTCCAGGGATGGGGCATCCACCACCTCTCTGGGCAACCTGTTCCAGGGTTCTACAACTCGCATTGTAAAAAATTGTTTCCTAATATCTAATCTAAACCTACCTCCTTCTAATTTAAACTCATTACCCCTTGTCCTATCACAACAGGCCCTACTGAACAGCCTCTCCCCATCTTTCCTGTAGGCCCCCTTGAGGTACTGGAAGACCGCTATCAGGTCTCCCAGGAGCCTCCTCTTCTCCAGGCTGAACAGCCCAACTCTCTCAGCCTGTCCTCATAGGAGAGGTGCTCCAGCCCTCTGATCATCTTCGTGGCCCTCCTTGGACCCTCTCCAACTGGTCCATGTCCTTCTTATGTTGGGGACTCCAGAACTGGACACAGTACTCCAGGTGGGGTCTCACCAGGGCAGAGTAGAGGGGCAGAATCACCTCCCTTGACCTGCTGGCCACGCTCCTCTTGATGCAGCCCAGAATGCGGTTGCTAGTCTCAAATTTCATTGATTTCTATTTAAACTTAATATGTTAGCTTTACAACAAATTTAACAACAAATTAGTCTTAATTATTTTACTATTAAGTATTATAGCAAGTACTGAAGACTACCAAATTATCTAAACCAACTGACAGTAGGCATGCTACCCAATAGTACAGATTCAACTGAATTGTGGTATCACAAGCTGCTCACTCAAAAAGGTATAAGCTAACCCAAGCCAACAAAGAAACCAGAAGTAGTTCATTTAACATCTGGGATTTTTTTTAAGGTTATAGAGTAACATAATTCTTCAGATTACTATTATGAACTTTTGCATTCCTTTCACATCTGTGCTAAACATTTGGATTTCTAGAGAAGGCATGTAGTATTTAATTGAATATGAAGAAGTGGGAAATTATATCAGAGAGAAAAACTAGTGCCAAATCTAAATTATTCAGTAGGAAACAACATGGCAAAAAATTT
The DNA here is from genome assembly GCA_009806455.1 of Tetrax tetrax. Classification (NCBI taxonomy): domain Eukaryota; kingdom Metazoa; phylum Chordata; class Aves; order Otidiformes; family Otididae; genus Tetrax; species Tetrax tetrax. Next base: position 466,236 of record WHYT01017200.1, on the reverse strand, counting down.
ACAAATTTTTTGTTCCATGGAAAACACTAGAATGTCAAAATTTTTCATTTCCAATCACAACTGAAACATATACTCTGAATAGTCTAAGCTTGGAAAAATAATGTAAAACAACTTGAAATTTGAGAATGTTGAATTCTATGTCTTCAGGTTTTTACCATCTATACAGTATTTAATAACATAAGCAGTAATTCAAAAGGAACTCTGCTTCTACTACTGACATAATATGACACTTAAAATATTGTACTTTTACCTTATTTTGGGGAAATGCTTAAGGCACAAGCAATTGCAACATCTTTCTCCTAAATGAAGTTCTCCCTTCTTTTTCACAACACTACAGTTGCAAAGGTCCCCAAATGGCCTTCCAAGTCCAGCCTCAGGTCCTTGGTCAAGCTATAACCTTGCTCAGATTATGACTATCAACATGCTCCCATCCGTTGTCTTTGAAAAATGTATAGCAAACTCTCCCTGCCTCCTGACACTGCCATGCATAGAAAGGCCCCAACTCAACTTCACCCTGCTATGTAAGAAAGGACTGTCGCGTTAAATGGGACTCTGGGGGACTGGAGCATGCAAATAATGAAATAAAAGAAAGTAATAAAAAAGTTGACTAACCTAACCCACCTGAGCTTGGCTCACAGGGATCAATGTCCTCATCATCGCTAGGACATTCGGCTGAGGCCACCAGGATGTCATCTGTGGTCTGCAATGAAAATAAAAGTCAAACAGATACATTTTAATTGACTGAACATGTTGTAAGACTCTCACTGGCATTTCTTTTATTGCTTGGATTTATGCAAGGCCCAGAGCATTCCAGACTTAATATTTAATGGCTCAGTGACACTCTCCAACTCTGTATTAATAGGACTTTGCTTTCCAATTTGCACTTGTCAGTTTTTAGAACTGTATTAGATATCCAGTGCAGGCACTTAAACATTTTAATAGTTTTTTGTAATAAGAACAGAAAGTAGGATAGAATATGTATATTGGAGCTGCTACTCTTCCCTCTTTATCTCCAATATCTCTACTATGATATTGCTGAAAACAGTGAAAGTATTGAAAAAACCAACTCAAAATATTGAACTGCCTGCAGCTGTTAAAACTATCAGAAATCCAGTGGCTTTCTCCATTAATTGCACTTGCTTTCTCAGACATGGAAGCAAAAAAAGAAAAAGACACAAACATAACTCATTGAGTCAAAAACTATTAAATTAAAATAAAGTCAAGGAAAGAAAACAACAATAAATATATGTAGTGTTAGAAAGTATCATACTATTTTCTTAAATAAGTGAAGTATTGCCCGAACGGTATGTTTAGCTCCTAGTGGCTCTAGGAACATCTGACCAAAATAGGACTGAACAGTCCTTTGTAGAAAGAAATCAAATAAATCAAGAGAAAGGAGACAAACCAGGGGATGTATGATACAATATGCTATAAAGAAAAGAAACTGGGGATTCCTATCTACTTCTTTGTACAGTGCAAGAACAAGGAGATATTCAATGAAATACCGAGGCAATCAGTCTGAACCTGATAAAATGAAATACCTTCTGTTCAAGCCATCTCTGAGAACAGTAATTTAGAAATGTAATAAGAACATCCACAGTTATTAGGAGAAATAATAGTGGGGAAATATAAACTGTCATGCTCCTGATCATTTCTCAAGCAATTACTAATGAGGTTAGGAAGAAGGTTCTCCTATGGGCAAGATGTTTCATAACTGTCCATTTCAAGCTTCTGTTCATCTCACTGAGGGAAACACATGGAGAGAATGAGAAGACTATATGATATTGAAACAAGCGGCTAAGTATATAGCAGGCAAAAAGCCATTCTTGGATTTCTGTATGATGTATGTGCCAATGAAGAGATATGATCCATTTTGGTCAATGTGAAATATTATTTTTAGGAGAGGGGTTTTTTTTCATGATTATAGAAGAGAGACATTACAATACATCAAAGTTTTTCTTCATTAGTTTGAGTCTGAATATGTAAAAATTTTATGGCCAAAGCCTAACCAATGTTGTTTATCATTATTATTCTAACTGAAGTTTTAAAGCAAAGCATATTACAATAATAGGCTTTTCTTTGTCACGCTTCAAGAATATTAATAAACATATGCTTTCAGCATTTCTGTGAAGTAGGAAAGTGATACAGGAATACATTCATTAATATGTGAGGCATAACAAAGAAAAGCCTATTATAATATTGTATTTTACAGGTAGAAGACTGAAGGATAAAAGAATGAAGTAAGTTGCTGAAGATAACCAAAAAGGCTATAGACAACAGCCATGTTATGTCATAGTTTGATGCTGTAATCACAAAAATGATATTTCCTTATAGCTGAGACAATTTATAGCTGGAGGAAACCACTCTGTAAATCTGTAAGGCTGCCAAAATGAGCTGGCAGATTCACAATGAGAGTTAAAAAGAAGAAAAAGAAAAGCATTCTAGTTGTCCATTCTTTCTGCCATCTAGAAAAATAGAGTAATAACAAAAGCCAGCTGCAAACATCATCTTGAATTTCTAATGTCCATTTCTTTTCCCCAAACTACAAACATTTAAGCTTGAAAAGCAATATCTTAGTCCCTTTGTGGAAAAATATTTTCCCTAAAGTATAAATAAAAAATAAACAACCAGATAAACAATAAAGCCTACACATAAAAAAATTAACTCTATGCTGTAAAAAACACAACCAAGTACCAAAAATATTAATAGTATATTAAAAAGTATCATGCATGTCCCAAACAGTTTCAATTTGCTTGATAAAACAATAGTATCATATTTTTCCTTTTGCCCATAACACTGGAGAAGACACTATACTTTTTCTGACCTGTGGATGGAATACTGAACATTCACCAGTTGATCACTAGGGAATTGTACACAGATACCATTAAACAGAGAGCATCACATGCATACATAACAGTCATAGCAAGAAATGATGTTCTGTGAGATTTACTGGTCTAACTGGAATTTTGTTTAAGTGTGCTTTGCTGCATGGACGAGTAACCCTTGTAACTTGAGCAAAATGAGTTAAAATTATTGGATAGATTTATTGAGTAATTGCAGTGTCTCTGACTTTTCTTGATGTAGGATAGCACGGTCAGAGTTTAGGTAACTCTGCTTTTTGTACAGTTTGCACTGCACTCAAAATTACCAGAAAGTAACTATGGAAAAATCATACATTTGAAGTATCTTAATGTATGAGAGACACTTTGCTCAGTTACTTGTAAGAGGGAGTGTCAAAACTGTCTTTATGAAGCGATACTAATTCCAATCTATGGAAAGAGTATTCACACTTCTACAAGAATAAAGGGATGTTCTTGACTGATAAAAGTGCATGTATATTATGAGTACAGAAATGAATAATACCTTAAAGAAATGTGAATATAGCACATCAAGAAAGACCTCATTAATGTCTCAGAGTATTCAAAGAAATAATGTATGTTTCAAAGTCAATACTAGATATAAAACTAATTTTGCTGCAAGCAATAAATCAAGTATCAGTATTTGAATAAGAAGAGAAGCTATAAGATGATGTGAAAAATGTTTTCTTCAGAAAAAATACATCAGGAAGAATTCTAGTTAAAGTATCAATTAACAGATTTGTCACAACCTCCTCCTATTCTCCCCTTTCCCCAAACCCAAATACCTGTTTCCTGCTACTCATACATATTTTTTCAGAAAAAAAGGTAAAAGAGCTGCGAAAGACAAGTGAGATAGTAGTGATCAAGCTACAAATGAAAGGCATTGGACTACTCAACATAATTTAAAATAGGATTAGGAATTAGCTAAAACACTAGAGAATATAAAGAATACATAAATTAAATACTGTGGGCAAGCTACCAGACTTCTTTCTCCAGAAGAGCTCTGACTGATGTGAATTTACCCAAACATAGAGCAGGATTCAGACCTAAGGGCCTCAGACAGCCGTGGGGTACAGATAAATAATGTAAGATAGAGTAATATGTTTTACTTACTGCATATTATCTTTTCTTCATGTTTTTTAATTTGAATGGGAAGATTTAAAACAAATCAGTTCTCCTAAGTGAATTGCAATTGTTGCTAGCACTATGGCTAATTTACAGGACACTGCTTCAAGCATTCTCATTAATCAAGGATTTAAAAGTCAGTGCAAATCCCTTATTTACAGTGAGTGCCTAATAGGATAACATCCAACTGGTATCATCATAATACATGATCGGATTAGAATGTCTCTTGGGCGAGTTGCTCAAATTCATTTAAGAAGCCATACTCTAGTTGTAAGATATTTTTAAAAATATAGAAATAGCAGGTGTACAACCTGGAAGGCCAGACAGAATTTATTTTACTTGCATCTTCTTTTGTTCGTGTATTTTCAGAGCTTTTCAGATTCATTCTGCGGATGTGGCTGTATAACTTAAAATGCAGTCCATTGTAATATATGAATTCTTAAGAAGTTGGACATTTGCTCACATTTCAGAGAAAGGATGGTAGAAAAAGCTTACAATTAACTTGCCAATATAAAAAGTGGACCAAAAAAAATCACATTTTATAAAGCCAGAAGTCACTGCATAATGTAATTTCTGACAAATATTAATGGGTGTTGTCCCTGCAGGAATACCTCTTGCTTACATCAGTCAGGTCTGCTTGCAAAAAAAAAGGACTTCAGGATTTGTCTCCTAGCCAAGAGCAAGTTTAAAATATCACAAATCTGCCACCTTGCCTGAGGAAGGAAATGGTGACTATTTAAAGAAAGCTCTTGGCTATATCAAAAAATGATGCTCTAGTCATGACTTAAATTCAGTGACAGTCCATAGCTGTGGATAAATATCAAGCTGCCTCAAGGATTACAACCATGGGTTCCATACCTGTACCAGAAATTACAGTTGTGCCATTCTAATAATCCTCTTTGAATGCTACGTAAGTAAAAAGAAAAAACCCACCTGCAAATCAATAAACAATACAGGACATTTATTTTTTTTTTACTATGCAGTTTTTGCATGACTGGGCATAAATACGTACAATCGTATCCAGTTTTTATGAATGAAGCCTGCTAAACCTGAAGGTACCTGAGACTTATGATTTAAAAATTAAATCACCGATCTGAATTGTGTACTCATTAACAGTATATTGGATCCTGCATATTTTCTCCTGTAGTATTTCATCAGCTCTCCTTTAAATCATAGCACCCTACAGCTATTCTTGAATATAGTTTATTCCTTTCTTGTTCAATAATACACTTTATCCCATGAGAACTGCAAGCAAATCCAAATTACACAACAGTTAAAAACTAGCAGTGCTAAATTATTATATGAATTATAAACAGCATAACTGCTTGTGACTACTGTTTAAATTATTTTAGATGAGAACTTTAACTGTGTAATCAAAACTATTCTTAGTTATTTGTACAGCTGTGATGCTTAATGATACCAGCCAGGCACCACTGTGCTTGGTGCTAAAGGCAGCTGGAAGGAAAAGGCTCTGCTCTGAGGAGCTTACAGTTTACCTGAGGACCAGATGCAACAAATGAGTGTGAGGGGCGGAGCAGAGGATGAGAAGGGTCAGGTAAGGATACTAGTGGTTGCATGGGCTCTGATCTAGCAAATTATCCAAAATTATGCTTTAAGACAGCAGGAAGGAAGGTCAGGAAGAAAGGAGGCAGAGACAAGCCAGGCAGGAGCATGCGACTGGCCAAGGAGATGCTGGGAACAGATGGTACCTGGAGAGCACTGCCAAGGCTGCAAGCCTCTCCGAGGAAAGTCGGTGTGCTGAGGTGGTGCAAGAAGATGTGCAAGCAGCACCAATAGCCTAGCGGTTAAGGAACAGGAGGATGGAGCATGGTTGTGTGGGGAGGAGAAGTAACAAAGAAAGTCAGAAATTAATGGTAAGATCACGGGAGCAAAGGGGAGAAGGCTGTAAAAGGGGATGGCTAGGATACAAGGGAGTTGATATCAACAGACCTGATTATGTGAAGATCAGTGGGTAAGAATTTAACGACTGCTAACAACTGACTGTCTGAAAACATAATTTCAGATGTAGGACTAGGAAATTATATCTCTAGTTCTTTTCCCCTTTTCTGAAATGCTTGGTTATTGTCTCTGCTTACATTATTTTGTTATTTTCCTCCTGAAAAAAAAAGCTTATTCAAATACTTGACATTTAATTCAGAGAGAATCAGCTACAACTGATACTTATAGAGGTCTGCTTCAGCTTAGCAGAAGGATATATAGCTAGAGCCATGATATAAACACAGGTTTTGAAAAACCAACAAGTATTCACTTCAACAGGTATTTTCTGCATTAGCTGTGGCAAACTTTCCTTTAAAACTATGGTTCCTGTAATGTTTACAGAAGGGAGCTTAGAGTAGTCATTTTGTACTTTTGCACTGGGCACATTAACTTCTGAGGTAGTGATGGACTTTCCTAAAAAGCAATCCCTTGTATACATCCTTTTTTTTTTTTTTTCCTATTTTTCTATTAAATGGAGGAATAAAGTAACATAAACCAATGGGAATGCTGGCAGAAACCAAGAGGGTATAAAAAAAAAAATCACAAAAGTGTTCATGTGGAAAAAATCAAATTTCATTTTTGGGTATGAGATTAACTGCACAATTTTCTAGCCAAGACTGTGTAATTTAAATTTAATTTTCTGTGTATGAAGCGGTTCTCTATGACTGGTTGTTGAGACAGTTGTAGAAAGAAACTCAAATACGTTACATTAATCAGTCGTACTCTTCAGCTAGCATCTCCCCTGGTTTTAATAACCTCTCATTCCATGAGGCAGTTTCCTGAGAAAGATGCTATAGTGATCTAGCAGTAATACCAGCTCTAGACAACATGCCATTTGGACAACTGCCTCTACAGTTGTATTTAACCTGCTATAGGTCAAACAACTACATGTGCATCAATTACTGCTTGTCCACCCACATACAAGAAGTATTTTCTCAGTGCCGTGCTACTGAAAAATGTTATTTCCGGACATGGGTATCAAAATGCTAATATGTCAAGCACATACACAATATTTATTATATCTTTTATTAACTGCTGACATATTATTACTCTGTAATGTGAAAACACAGTAAGTGAAAATCAAAACACTTTCTCAAAACTGGCTCTCATCTAATTAATACCATCATGTTATTTCTTGAATTGGTCAGTGTTTGACACTGGGAGAAAGCAAAAGCCTTGATTAGCAAGTTCCTCTAACAGAAAAAAAAAAAAAAAACAAACCACAAAACCCCTGAAATGTCTAGGATATAATAACCAAACACAATAAGGCCTTTCAGTTAATAAAATCATTGTTGTAGAAGTTAAACTCTGGGTGTAGGTAAAAAGCTCAAGATGCCCTGCAGGCCACCTCCAGCCTCTGTCCCCAAATCTTAGTGGTAATGGGAAGGTGGCTGCCCCACACACCAAAGCAGAGTAACCTTATTTCTGGCCTCCACCTCTCTACATAAAGTACAGGAAGTCTATCTTTCCGTGTAACCTTAAAATCTATAAAAAATAAACCAGTATTATTTCCATGCAGAGCAGCATTTGTATTACTTCTCCAACTCCCCTCCTCCTCCCAAACATCTAAATTCTCACGGACAAAATTACCACAAATAGCAGAAATACATTTGAGAAAGGATTTACAGTAAAATAACATCAACAAAATTGTGTGGATTTCTTTTAAGCTCTGAATTTGAAGTTAATTGCTTTGGTCAAACTCTTAGAGCCACTTATCGCATCTGGAAAAAAGCAGAAGCAGAGCAGAGAAAATCCACCTGCTGGCAAAGCTGCAGCTTTTTACCTGGACATATAGCCAGGCAGCACTCTGAATTAATCTTTAAACATAAAAGTATTACTAATTAAAAATAAGTAAATAATCCAAATCTTTTCCTACCAGGTAATGTCCCTCATTCTCCTGTAACATATGAATAATTTCAGTTTCACAGATGCAGACAAAACAATTTCATTTTATTTATGAATACCTCTTTTCTTGTGCCCTTATGAAACTTTTGGGGAGCTGCTGCCTGGAAAGTTAACCCACTGTTTTTCCTCCCTGTTTATCTCTGTGTTTGGCAACTAATGAACATTCATATATCTCCATCAATATATTTTTCACTGGCCACTCTTCTATATTTAAAGGCATTGCAAGAAGATATTTAACACCACACTCACTGTGTAACAGCAGGGACTATTCTGGACTTTTGAAATAAGCTGATCCTGATCTTGGAAGCAGAGGAAACAGCAATCACACAGTCACAGAGTATAAAGGATGGGAGTTACCGTTTCTCAGTTTTTGCCAGGATAAGGAAGGTTTATTTTATTTGATCCAAGTCTTGTTACGGCACCGAGTTTGGTATTTGTAAAGGGAACAACTGATGTATACCATGAATGTTGGACTAATGCTTCAAAACGGTGCTGGCCATAATAAGGGTGACCTGTGCCTCTTTCACACCCTTCACACTGAGGTCAACTCACGTCATAAAAACCCGATGGCATGTTTTGCATAAGGAGTCATGTCAGCATCACACACACTTTTGCATTGATAAAGACCTAATTTTTTTTTTTTTCAGTTGCAGAGAAGCGTACTAGCACTTGACTTCTTTCCTGAAAACAGTATGACACAGTCTCGCTTGTGATTGATGCAGAACTACAAGTATATCAAAAAGACCAAACTGTTTCTATCCCTCCTGCTGGAGATATTGGGGAGGGGTGGCTGGCTGGGAATAATGAACAGATGAGCTCTATATCATGTCTACACTGCTCCATTTGCTCCTCCTGCCCTCTCTCTCCCCCTTCCTGCAGTGGGGCTGATGGAAACGGGAGCTCATACCCCTGCTCTTGGAAACTGCCGGCTGACCCCACAGCGTGATCTGCCCTCAGAGCCCCCAGCAATCTGCAGGAGCTTGCAGGCAGAACTATCCCAATGGTTTCTCATGCTGAAGAAAAAAAACACAAATGAAGAGACGTGGCACAAACTTGAGATTTATCCTTGTATTAAGTATCGATATGCAACATGCCAGCAAACAAACCACTGGCACAGAATTGCATATTGCTTAGTCTGTATTATTTATACCATGCCATTTATTAAAGCAGTCGTGGCTTGGATGAAGAACAAATGAATGAACTGTCACATTATTTCTCTCTCATCTAACTTTTGGATTTGCAGTGGTGTAACATTTCTATTTCCAGAAATAATTTTTTCTGCTAATTTTCATTCTGCGATGACAAATGCTTCTGTCATGGATCACACTGATCAGAAGAAGCTGTGCTTCTCTTCAACCTTCCTTTTCCATTCTTATTTCCCTCAGGTAACTAAAGTAGGTCAAGAACAAGGGACAGGTAATCTGTAAACTCTTTAAAATTAGTCACTTGTGCTTTCTTTACAGTATTCTCTTCAGAACACCTATATCCTTCTCTCATAAACACTATACTTCATTACAAAACAGAACAGCAAAAATGCGGTCTGATTTTTGTTTTGTTTTTGCATTTGCTCTAAACCTAAAATATATGGAATGTGATTGATGAAATGCAATCCTATTATTTCCTCCTAGGCAAGAGAATAATTTTGCCTGTATGACAGAAATGTTTCTGGGCATTATGCTTGTATTATCTGATATAATTTTATTTTTAGCCATCTCTTTTGCTGAAGTAAACATTTTGGTCTCCATTAATTCTGAACTTACAAAACACAGTGAAGACTTCTGCAGGTTCTTCTTTTTAACCCAGAGACTCTACGGTTATTAAACTGCAACATTACAACAATGATAGCAAACCTTTTAATTTATATTTATATATTACCAACCACCTGTACAGAGATTGTTGATTTTTTGGAATATGAGACTTACTGCATTTGTATTCATCTCAAAAAACTCAGACATAGTATTATTAAAGACTTGAAAAATTACTATTTGAGTTTTTGGTGGGGACATGAGGTTGTTTTTAATTTACCAGTGAGCTGCTAACATAGGCTATTATTTTGCAACTTCAACACATGGTTTAAGACCATTCTTAGCAAAACTTTAAAAATTCAGAGAAAAGACTGGAACCACTTAGTTACTAAAACCTCCCTTACACAGCAAAGGTAAAAATGCACTTATATTGATCTATAGTTCCATCCTTTTTATACAATTACAGTACCGCCAGTTTAACTTGCCATAAGTATCCCTGACTGTTACATTCTGCCTCACAAGAGTATTTTGCTCCACTAATACCCATGGGAATTTTATTACCAATCTCAAGAGAGAGGAAGGCAAGAAGAACCCTTCACGAGGAATATTTCCTGCAAGCTAAGATGCAGTCTCTGTTCTCACTCACCTTATTTTGAGGGAGAAAAAAAAAATTCCTATCTTCTTTCAAAACAGAGAGTACAAAATAATAATTTTATAAGAAATGTAGAAAACTGCATAAACTATCTGATGGCTTTTTAGCCATTTAGGTAAAACAGCCATCTCACCTGTGAGACAAGTGACATACAGAGGCAGTAAACGGGAAACATGGGATCTTATCTTTAACCCTGACCTATCCATACCAAGTCCTTCAAGTTCATTTGAGCATGTTTTTGACTCAAGGCAAATTTGTTTGTCAGAGCAGGTAAGCATCTGCTGTTATCCCTCTCCCAACCCTAGTTTTCCTCTCCTCAAGGGAAGATGAGCACCTGTACCACTGCCAACATTTCCCTTCCTTGATTTTTATAATAAAGATTGCAATTTAAAATTTTTGAGGGGCTAAAAGGGCATGTTGTTCCCTCCCAGATACTGGCTTCTTGGTCACATTTTATCCCCTACTATCACCAGGTTACACAGGATTACCTAAAGTAGGGAAAGGAAAATTGAAGCTGGCTTCCCACAACCCTGTCATTGAAGTATGGCCTTTTCAAAGATCAAGCAATTAGTTCCACTACTAAAAATTTGCTGCATTTACTATCTTAACGTTTTAGTTTAAAAACTCAAACCTGGCAGGACCAGGGAAAGTACTGAGGAAATAACTTAACAGTTTTGCAGGAAAGAGAATTGTCCTATGGAGCTTTGTTATGCAAGTGCAACTTGTTACTACTACCAAGAGTTAGACACACATGCATTGGAAGGAGACAATGCCTAATTGCCTTTCAATTAAAATAAGTTTCATTAAAGCTACTGTTTTGGAGATACCGTTAATTAGACAGTTTCTGAAAGTGTACATTTGTCACACAGGTATCTGAGTTTGTTAATGATGCCTTTATTTCATAACTGTCTAATAAAGGGCACTCAAAATTCAGGTGAGTAACACAATACAGGAAAGCAGCAACGCTTCATGTGCCTGGGAGCAGCTCCAGGCGACTCCTGTGGGAGTGGCATGCACCTCTGATGGCATCGCTTAGCTTTCAAGAACCTATGTACCATTGTTTCTAGGCTTCCATTTTCTTAAATAATCACTTCCAATAAAAAGAAGAGAAGGTTTAGAGCGGTGTTTGTTATTTGGACATGAAAAGTTTTCTCTCTGTCACTACTTCAGTGCTGTGAATTCAATACACATCACAGAATAGTATGATACCTACACTTAGGACTCAATGTTTTCCGTTTTGAAGATCTTGTTTGCAACTGCTTTTTGTTTTATCAAATTAGCTATTTAAAGATATGTTCCAGCCATGCTGGTACTTTAGCAAACCTAGATGTACAAAACCCCTAAGTCTACATGCATGCACACACACATTTTAATGAAACAGTTCTTAGACTAGGTTAAGTAAAAACTAAAAAGAGGAAGACAGAGACATTATTTACATGCAGACATTGTTTACAAGCATGTTATTAAGCAGGAACCTACCCTTTTCATCACAGTTTACCCAAGGGTGTCAGCCTAAGTAAAACTGAAGCTCACACAGCAGGTCATTTGGATTCGGGACCTAGATACATGGTCTTGCTTCAGAGTTCGGGCAGTGGCTTTCCCGTACCAAATAGAGGAACTGAGACCTCGTGCACTGTCCGTACTTCTGCTGATGGCATTTGGACAGTGAGGAGGAGCAGGCCAGACTTGAATAGGAAGGAGAGAGAAATCAGGCTCGGAGTGACAGCAAGATGGGATACTGAGATAAAGGGCCGGAAACATGTGAAAAATAACTGAGAGAAGCTGCTGGAGGACTTGAGAAGAGAAAGGAAACACTGTGCTTAATGTGAAGCTGGGGGGTGAGTGGAACCCTTACAAAGGGAAGAGAGGATGGAGGGACAAGGAATTACAGTAAATCAGCAAAGTGGCACAGGAAGACCTAAAAGGAAAGAAAGGCATGAGGAGTCTTGGGATGAGAACAAAGCATGCCGGACCAGCCACTGGCAGAAAAAATTATGGGTTTGTAGCCATCAGAACAGGCACCAAGATTTCAGCTTTCCATCCGCTGTCAGCACTTATCTGCTAACCACTCTAGCAAAGATTTCAACTTTTCTGCAGATGTCTGGTGCATGAGGATCCATAATCTTGAAGGACATAAGCCAAAGACTCCCACTAATCACTCTTATCTCAGCCTCAGAGATTTGCAAGGTGGATCCACAGACTCCAGCTGCGCCAGCTGTCTGCTTCAGGTTGTCAGTTTGATAGTGCATAGTAGACTATGTTTCTGTGGTTTGTTTTTAAAGCAACTGGAAAAACTACATGCAAAGCACTTGATTTGAAAATTTTAAGTGTGAAAGGGAATGAATGCCCAATGACTATTGGGTGCCAGAACTCGAGTCTTAAATGAAACCTTGATTCACATGCCTTCTGCCTGCACAATCTGATGCCATCTTTAACATGCTGGTACAGATTAATAACAACATATTTGAATGTCAGCTGGTGTAAAGCTATATGGTTCCAGAGAAAAAAAAATGTTCACACTGCAGTTGTGCATTTGGCCCATCATTTCTTGCAATATCCTTTAAAATTGAAAGGCCAAATCCACAGGGAATTATTTTAAAACTCGAATCTGCTTAATATTACACACTAATCGCTGTTCTGACTGCAACAGGGCATGCTTCTGAGATACTCTCCAAAAACATATCTGTTGTGAGGTAATGCCAAAAATCTAAGTTAAAATGAGTAAGTCTCATAAACTGTAATATTTCACCTTCATTATTATATTATGAGCAATTACTGTGAATATGGCAGAGAATTTAAAATCAAATGCAAACTGGGAAATTAACCATCCATACACAGCACAGTTATTCAGTATGGCATTATGTTTTGACAAAGTCTTTCCATTCTCTGGCAAGAGACCAAAAGGCACCTTTCTTTTATTTCTTTTTATAAGACCTTGTATTTTTATGTTGAGTTATAGCACAAAAGGAAGGAAATTTCATTTAATGGGAGAGCAAACAGAAAGATATTGTAAGATTCCTCTTTAAAACTAAAAAGGATTGCATAGGACCCAGGCTCAAACTCAGATGGGAGTCTAGAAGAAGTTCTTGTTGGTGCAGCTAAAACAATCAGTTGGCCCCCTAAATAAGCATGCTATGTCAGGAAAGGCTATAATTAAACTCCCTGAATCTGTCAGTCTTGTCTACATGGGAATGTTATTTTGATATAAATGAAGTTAATTAAAACAGGTATAACTCCCAGGTGGATAAATTTATGCTGGGCAAAAACACCAGATGTTTTCTGTGTAGCTTTGGAGATAAGCCATCTCCAGCCAGCCCATGGTTTTGCTCTCTGCATCAACAGGAGGACCTGAAGAGATCAGACTGCCCTGGTTCATCTGTACTCAACACAATGGGTCAGACCCTTTATGAGAGCTGTTACACTCACACTGACACTCTCCATGTGTCTGACTGCGTAGCAATCTCTGCTACACCTCAACTCTTTCGGTTTAGCTCTCTTCCCCATAATGGCTATGTACTGCGGTCTGAAGAGCAAACTGCACAACCAAAACAATCCAAACCAACCTATGTGAAAAATCTGAATTAAATATGACTATTTCAGGCCTTCTCCACTGGTTCAACATCACGCATCTAGGCAGTTTGTCACTGTCAGCACCCCCCCGCCCCGAGTTCCTTGTGTTTGACAGCCAGCGAAGGGTCATGTTCAAATATCTTAAGCTTTTATGAGTCTGAAGAAGCTTTGATACTGTCTCTTTCCCTTTGGCCATGTAGCACAGCACCTCAGTTCAGGGAACTGTTTTTTTCTTTCCTCCCTTATGTTTTTTTTAAACACCTTTAAAAAATGTGTAATCACTAAATTCTCCAGATTTCTTGGATTCCCCAGATTGCTTAGATCTGAACAAAGCTATAAAATTACCTTTGCATGTTGCTCATCATTGATTTCTCATGTCTTTAGAATTCTTTGGTCTTACACAAGGGACCCAACCTTCTCCCCCTCTGCTGTTCTCCTGAGGTCTCTCCTTTGGAGCAAGGGACTTTTCTCTTTTCCCTAATATCACTGCAAGATCCATTTTTTATAGCCTCTGCACACTTTTGTTTCCCTGCTGAAAGACTGGTAATTACCCTGCTCAGATGATCGAAGTCCTCTGTTGCCCACAGCGCTCTGCCTTTTGCAGTCATCATTCAGACTTCACTGCATCACTCTAGGACTCAGGATGAAATTATTTCATCTGTTGCTCTCTGTTCATCATAATAATAAGGGAGTAACACTCTTCACTTAACATTACCAATGTATCATGAACTTTAATATTCATAATAAACTTCAACGGAGAGGAACAGATCTTGAGCTGCTTGAAAGGGACAGAAGTGCAGGAGCTGCCCGCAAAGCACTGTTCAACAAAACCACAACATCCTCTCCTCCTGGATCAGCTCTTAAGCAGAAAAAATAGCTCTCAGACACATTTGAATGTTTTACACTACAACACCAAACAGGCGAGTACTCCTGGGCTGCTCTGTGATGCACCCTTTGCCACTCGGGGTATCCCGTGCTAGTTTCATCCAATAGCACAAAGCAGCAACTGAGATCCAGACTCTATCCAAACGTATTACATAAATGCAAGTTGCGTTATTAGGGTCCTTCAAGAAAGCTGATATGAATGCAATGATTTATTTCAGTGTTTTCAGGCAAAGAGCTCCTAATAAGCAGAGACACAACCTACCATATGCAGCAATTTGAAATACGAGAAATAACTCAAACGCTATTTTGATTGATTTTTACAGAATGCTAATGTAACATCTAAGCACTCAGATGAAGAGAAGGAAAAACTCTAGAAGTTAGGTGAGACCGCCCGGAGATAATTTGTTCACCTGATCACACCGATTTGCAGAGATTAACTGTATGGAAGGAGCCACACAATGTTGAATTTAATGATAAATGGACACTATGACAGCAAATGATTTCCCCTAATGTTCCATTATGCTTCTCAACATTTGAAATTTAATTACTTAGGGGGGGAAAGAAAAAAAAAAAAAGCAAAAGCCATCAATACCCTCACCATTACACAGTACTTTCAACTTAAGAAGGCCTTTTTTTCAACATAAAGAAAGCCTCAGGTGTGAACCCAGGGGAGGCAGATCTCAGACATTATGACAATGTTGCTATAGCAATTATTTGTGGGAACGTGCATCAGTCGCATTTTAGCTCTCAAACCCACCGCTCAGCTCATGCATGCTGTTCACAACCAGAATATAAACTGCCTGACGCTTACTGTATCCTAATAAGATTTGGCAATTACTTATAGTGATGTACTTCCAGTAACTAAGAATGAAAGAATAGTTTTTGTTACTAATATTTAATCATGTTCAGAGAAACTCTTTATGTCTATGCATTCAGTTAGATATTTCAACTGCTCTTTTCCATGAAGTCAAAGTTATATAAATACATTCTAAAAGCAATCAATTACATTTTCTGAATTACTCTGCATAATACATTATTCAAATCTGGTCTGCTTTGAATAGTGGTTATTTAAGATCAGATTAATATCTGGAAGCAAAGGAAGAAAAACTTAGATCAAGATAAAATTTTATAATCGTTCAGCATAAAATAGGGGTGTGAAAATGCAATGTTCAAGTATTCTTAAAAGCCCAAGCAGCAGAGAAAGAAATATCTGAGTAAAGAAATATCTGAGTCACATTTGCATGTATTTAGTCCATTTAATAATACTTCCCTGCTTGGCTAAACTAAATTTTCCTGGCTACATTCACTGAAAATAAATGTAATTGTGCAATGCTTGTGATATTAATAGGCAGCTTCAAGCCTCAAATCCCAGACTTTGGAAGGGTTTAGGCTTGAAGCTGGTCCAGTGTAGGAAAGCAATCTAAGAACTTAAAACTCACAGACAATGGACAAATGAGCTCTGCAGACCAGACCCTTCGGGGTACTCAAGTCATATATGTAGTCAGCTAGAAGCACTTTCTTCAACTTATTGTTCTTTAATCCCCAATTAACTTTATTTATTTATCTTCTTTTTTAAAAACTGCTTCAGCAGCCAGAACAAGATGGGTCCTAGGAGTGGATAATGCTTAATTCCACAATGAAGTCTTTGGTAATGTGTCCTGGTTTCAGCAGGGACGGAGTTAATTTTTTTCTCAGTAGCCGGTGTGTTTTGGATTTTGTGTGTGAAGAATATTGATAAAAACACTCTGATGATATGAGTTGTTGTTAATGAGACCAAGGACACTGTCTGGCTTTCCAAGTCTCGTTAAAGTCTTGTTAGTATGCAGATGAGGAAAGCTGGGTGAAAGACAGACAGAATAATTGATCCAAACTGGCCAAAGAGAGTATTCCATGCCATAAACGTCATGCTCAGTATATAAGAGGGGGTTGCCCATGGGAGGGGGCATTCTTTTCGGGCATTCTTTTCTGGCATCCATTCCATTTGGGTATCTGTTTGGGCACCCTTGGCATCCTTTTCTTCCACTCTTGCTTGCTGGTATCATTCCCTCTACCTTGATAGCTTGCTCTCCCCCCTTTGCTTGCTGCTCGGTGTTGTTCCTGTGATTGCTGCTCAGGATGGGCTGCGTCAGTCATTCAGACATTGGGTGGTGAGAAAATTGTACATTGTTCATTTTGTATATTTTGTATATTTTGTATATATTAATATCCTTACATTCTGTTATCTTTGTAGTTTTTAGTATTTTAGTAAACTGTTTTTATCTCAACCCACGAGTTTTCCTTTCTTCCCAATTTCTCTCCCCCATCCTGCTGCGTAGGGGGAGGGTGAGTAAGAAACTGTGTGGTGATCCGGGCTAGACCACCACATAATGAAAGATCCACCATGGTACAAAGTGAGTGCCCTACATAAAACAAGGCCACAGTGGACACAGCTATGTTCTGCCTTTGCTTACCAAGATGGCAAAGCTTCTCACTAAACTGTCAGATACACAGTGAGGCAGTTCCTTAACATTTCCTTCCCAGTATCTGCAGCCTATCGACTTAATATACACATATTTCAGCATGTCTTAATATTTTGCTTCAGCATAATGAAAACGTTGCAGCCTCCCTCCTTTGTTCTTTCCATCCTTTTTCTGCAGCAACGTCTGAATTAAAGTAGGTATGAAATATCTACTTATGCAAATTACACTCAGATATTTGAGGGGATGGAAATCCTAGGAAAAAAATATGTATAACTGAGTGCTCTCTGAGCAAAGCAATAATTTCTCTCTGTTTTATTTTTTTTTGGTCTCGAAATAAAATCCACGAGCCCTTTTCAGCACATGAAAGTCATACTTCTTAACCTCATCCATCAATGTGTGGAGCACGCTAGCCACTCCCTATAGTATTTTTATAGGTAATAGAGCAAAGCCCTTTTCTAAAATGCACTTGACACATGCTAATGCTTAGTTTGGAAGTACCTGCTTTGTTCTCAGTGCATATAGGCTGCCCTGTCAATCCTTGTCTTTTTTTTTTTTTTTTTGAACTCCAAACAGTAAAACAAGTGGTAACTGATATTAATAATTAGCAGTTGTGTATAGAGCTGCTCTTTAGCTTCTCTACCCAGTTCTCCACATTAAAAATAGATGAGAAGAGGATGAGTCTGACATTTAAAAGTACAGTTCCCTTGATAGGCAACAGAAATATGGACATCCACACAGTTCGAGTGGCTTTACTGACTGGGGAAAAGATGTCTAGGAAACTAATCAGTAACTCCCACGCTAGAATGTAAGGGGGTACACTGACACAGAAAAAGAAGGGAGTCTGACATTCTCCCCAAGGAGCTGTGGACTAGGGAGGCATGGCCCTGCAGATCTGAGATACCCTCTCAGAGCTTACACCATACCCCAGGACACAGTCCTCTTTTTTTTTTCTCTCTGAACTTGAACCCTCCTGATATGATTCTTTCTTCTTCTACAATCTTGAAATTTACCCCCTTTTTTCTTTTTATTATTAGCCATAATACCAGGTAGCTATAATGTTGTAGACCCAAGAAAAAGCCTGTGATCATGCCCTTTCCTATCCTACCATTTACTTGTAAACACACAAAATCTCCAAACAGTCCCAGTCCCAGCTTTTTAAAACAACACAGAACTCAGGAAATCCTTATGTTCCAGGATGACAATGAGAAATACACATTTTCTATTAGATGGCTGCTGTTTGCCTAATTCATATGGGTTTTATCGTTGGAAAAACAAAGGAAATGAAAGCCTTCCCTGTGGCCTTAAATCCTTTTTTGGTTATGGATTTCCTTCAGAAGAAATGATCACCTTGGCATGCATAGCTCTGACTTGCAGCTTTATGCAACAGCTTCCAATTAAAACAGCAGGACAGAGAGCGAACTCCCAGTTTCTTCCCCCTAAAACCTTCCACACCCACCGCTCAGTTTTGATTGAATAACATCAAGATGGCTTTACAGGAAAGCACATCAAGAAAAAGGCAGGCACTAATCCACCATGGAGACAGAGGTGGCTGATAGTCTCCAACTGGGTAATCAAAGAGGGATTAAAGTTTTGCGTCCTAAAGGCAGGATGCAGGTCCCAGCCACTGGTTCCCATCTGCTATTGAGCAGAAGGCATGGCACCACCACTCTGCTGCACCTACTGCCATCTCTCCTCCATGACCGGGTGTTTCTTCAGCTGAACGGGGTGCAGTGAATGCTAGCAGACAGGGTGTTTTCAGTGATTCTGTTCTGAAAGTTAAATCTGCCATTATAAGATTATGCTAATAGCTAAATCTCAGCTGTTCATGTCAATTTCTGCTTTGGGAAGGCTGTTATCCCCTGCATCCATTTAACAGGAACGGACTGAGCTCCTGTAAGGCAGTTCTCATGTACACAAAGAACGTATAGCACCACACGACACTGTATATCAGCAGTTCTGGAAACGCCGGAGCAAAGCCTCAAAGAGGTGATTCTAATCCCCAAATGCTGACTTGGAGATGGCAGACTTCTAGCAACGGCATACGCAATTACAGCGAGCACTTGCAAAATTTATTCTCCATTAAACATGTCGCATAAGTATTAATAGTTTGTCTTCTTTTCCTTTATTACTGATCTGACCTTGTTGTTATTAAAAGTAAGAAATAGCTTTTTTCATCAATACAGAAACAGATGTAGATTGATATTTATCACCAAACAGTCTGCTTCAAGCCCTCCTAGTTTTCTTTGAAGGATCACAAATTATTCACAACACAGCACGGTTTCTTCAGTGATCACATCTGATGCGTTTTATACTTGTTTTTGTATCTGATATCAAACTCTATAAAACACATCATTTTACGGGGAACCTGAAATTGGATTCCTCTGCAACAGAACATTTCCTCCCTTGACTGTCTGCAGCACTTTATAAAATATTTATTGATAGGACGCCTAAAAATACACATAGGCCAGCACAGCTTTAAGATGGATAACTATTTAGCAGCCATAGACCAGGTTTCACACCACGGGGTTCTTATTAGGCATAGTTGCCTAGAAATCACACTTATTTTCTGACATATGATTACAAATATTTTCACTGAAAAATGAATAATTCAGCTCACTGAACAGACAAAATTACATAATTTTTACTTCTTCAAGATTCCCCAGCAAAAGCTGTGCTGCAAGAATGTGTAGAGGACCGGGGTGAACAAGTCTGTGTCTTTCTGCCTATTTCTCTTTTATTTGAAAACAAGATTTAATTACTCTTTTTGTGACACACATCATATATTCCTGGTCGAGCTTTGTCATGAAATGTAGAGATGCAGTTTTGTGCCTGGCATTTCCCAGTGCGACTCCCCGTGATGCTGAAAACTCCTGTCCCCTGAAATCCTCTGGGCTTGGCTGCCTGCATACGAATGAAGCCGGGCTCTTCTTCATAACACAAACAGCAAGGCAGCCCTCTTTCCTGGCTAATTAAGGCAGGGACAAACACGTTCTCACCACACCCGGAGACGCAGGACTTCCCCAGGGAAACATGGCGCTGGGTTTTGCACCAGCAACGGACACAGCCAGAGACACGCATGGCCACTGCCCCACCCTGCAGTTACTTTTGGACCTGCTGCTACCACGACTATGCGGGGTGCATTTCCACTGAAGCACGAAGAAATCACTCACTGCTTCCATATGTTTTGGCTTCCCCACAACTGGCTTCTCTGAGTGCGGATGACAAACAAGTGCCGGCACTCGGACACCACAAGGAGAGGGGCACTGTGGGCGGTGCTCCCTTTGCGCCGCGAGCATCTGCTCTTTGGGAACCTTTACTTGCGAGAAAGGGATCGCCACAATTCCCAGTTCTGTTATGGATGCTGAGAGGTTCATCCTCCTCTGTTACTTATTCAAGTTACAAAAACCCTACCTGCCCATTATTGTACCTTCTTTCTTTTTTTAAAGATAATTAATTCCCCTGTGATACAGCGATCCCCTCCCAGCATTCAAGTTTTCCACTCTCAGTCGGATCCATATGAAACATGCTGAGGTACCACCTATCACCACTGCAGTAGGCTGGGGCGGGCTCTACACTGTTTCTCAGGCTGCACTGTACTTTCCAGAAAACACACTCTGTATGTTAAAGACACACCTTAGTATTACACAACACAGGCAGCCCGAGCACACAATAACTCGCTAGAATCTTTTATTCACAAACACATCTGTTGCAGCATATTTCACCATATTCAAGGGACCACATAAAAGCTTGTTGTCTGCTGTCTGTAGGTGTAGAATGCACCCATCTCACGCAAAAAAAAAAAAAGCAGCGTTGCTTTCCCGAAAGGAACGGCTGGAGGAACTGAATACTACTGAGAATTTCTGCTTGATAAGTATAGCAATCTTAATTGAGATTTAATGTTTACTTTACCTGGTTAAACAGTGCAAACACCAGAGAAATTACTGTGAAATAAACAAACAAAAAAAACTGTTTAAAAGCTAATTAACAGTGGCTGAAAACTGCTTGGTTCAAACAATAACCTGCCAAGCAACCGCTATTTTCCAGCACAGCAATGCTTAGCCTCACAGATAAACCTTTGAACTCATTGGGCTGTTTCAGGCACCTGAACCACTAATTCAGACAGAATAATTTAAAAGAAAGCATAATCTTACCTGCAGAAGAGGAAAATGACTAAATATTTAACTAATTCTCTTGTACACAGTGAACTAGAAAATCGGCAGAGTAAGCACGTGTGTGTCTGTGGGAGATTCTGCATTTAATCCATGCATTTCATAATGTTTAGAAAGACACAATCATCATTTCATAGCTGCTTTCACATAGGCCATTGCTGTATAACTAAAAACTTCATTAAGCTGTCAAGTCAAAGAATCTGGGGAGTCCTTCCATATGGCTGTATTCACCTTCAGATCAGATCCTAACTTCAAAGCCTGCACCGCCTTTCCCACGTCAAGAATGATCCAGTTCTGGAGAGGCCATGCACTGCATGCGGTGGTTTTAACCTTGCCACTTTTACCTGCAAAGGACTATTCACATTTAGAAGCACTAGAGATTCAGTAAACTCATTATTTCTGTCCAAGTCCAAGCATTTAGATCACCCCTCACACACACTTACACAGCCTCATGTTTTGCAAAATAAAACTAATTTAAGTCTCCCTGCTTCTTTTGATGTGGGGCAATCACCAATGATCTCCAAGAGCCTTTATGATGCTTTATTTTTAGCCTCTCCTGCTTCGCCTAATCTGGTAAGAGAGCCACCTTAGCCTAGAGAAGCACAAGCTGCAATGCTTCAGTGCACAGTTGAGAGCTAGGGCCAGTACTGGGTACACGCAAGAGAAAAACTGCACTTTTTCAACAGCAGCAGCAGCTCAATATTAAAATATAGAAACATACATGCAACAAATAGTCCTAATTATCTTAGGACTGCAAAGTGGAATGCCAGAATCTCAGAAATACATGCAGAAAACCTTCTTATCAGAAATAGTATCTCATTTTCTTCAGCAATCAGGACCTCCTTCGAGGCCTCATTCTATTTCTCATGGTGGTTGGTCTACTTTTCTCATTCCCTGTGTTTTTAGCTACTGGGGATAATAAGAATATGGATAAATAAGTTATTCTACTGTCATGTAACACTGGTAACATACATATAATGCAGTAATTATATAAGCAACTGTCTCTATAATCACTCTTCAAGGAATCACTACATAGAAATCTGCCACTTTGCCTTTAAAAGCACAACCCTAACCTGTCCAAATCAAATTGGATTTTCATTAAAATACTGCAGGAGTTAAGCAAATAAACTACAGAATGACACCTTGCAACAAATCATGCCACAATTTATACTGTGGAGAGCCAAAGTAGGAAGATATTTAGGTAAAATAGGAACTTTCATTTTGTTATTTTTTTTCTTCTTTTCCTCTCCCACAGAAATCCAGTGAAGTTTCAGAAATGCCAACACCTACAGCCATATCTGTTAGGGTCTAAGCTACACTGAGTAGTGAAGAAATTATGGATGTTAACCATGGCAAATAGGAATGCCTATTCTTGACCCAGACCACTTTTGCTGTTCATCACAGGACAGATATTAAAGCATAAGGATATTTTAAAAAGAAAGGAGATGAAGGAATATTTTGTACTACCGTGTAAACGCCCAGATGTTCACAAAGGCAAAAAACCACTTTAATCAACTCCTTGAAAGACAAGTGGCTTTGGCATTGTGCACCAACTCCTGCATCCAAGCCTGCTCTTTGTAATGAGTGCCATTCCCCCTCTAACGGCAGCATCTAATTTCTTTTTTTCATTAAAGGCTCAACATTCTTAAATGAAAGACAAAATAATTTCAAAATCAAAGATCAAAAAGCCAGAATTGCTTCACAAGCAAACTCTTCCTGTAACCGTTCTTTAAATCCATCTCCCACTTCTGCACCCCTCCCATAATGTCAATTGGATTTAAGTAATAGTTTTCAGAAGCCACGATAAACTCCTCTGCTGTAATTCCACTAACTGCATCTTTAGGTCTTACTAGTCATTACTTCCAATGCTGCCAAGAAGGAATTTTGCTTGGATAAAGACTGACAGATCTACCAGCCTCTATGTCCTCAGCAGGTTCTGCAGAGGTACAAATCATTAAGAGAGGAACCCCTGGATTAGGATTATTTGGTCAGTTGTTGCACTGAGATATCTTCTTAAATAAATGGACTGTTGCTAACAGGCTACTTTGGTAGAAAACATGGTTATTGCAGACAGTGACACGGATGATGCACAGACATATTTCACAGCTAATGGATGTCTTCCTTAGTATGACTGCGAAAGGCCAACCCAGAGGTCATGAATATTATAAGGGTCAAGCAATCTTTGTCAACATTTTGAAACACAGATATGCAGAACTAAAACATATCATGAAGCCTTTGTTACCCCCCCAAATGTTTACTCTCATTATTATAATAAACACAAAATGGTGACCACTTTTAAAAACCACTAACACTGAAGAACCCATCAGTGACAAAAACACTGGTGTCAGGAAAGAAGCAACAGAAAAATGTTCAATAACAAGAATTTAGCTTATGCTCTGTCAGTAACTAGTAATGTAAGTCCTCATTACTGTATATAACTATGTTTATGCTTATGTTTTGTACTTGTAATTTGTTCAGGTCTTGCTACATTAAAACAATGCCTAGAGAAATAATAGAAAAATAAAATAGAAAAATATGTTCACTCTTCAGCATTCCTAAACAACTAATTTAAAGGGCCAAATGAGCAGCGCTGGACATTTTTTCCTGCCTAAAGACTTATAATACATATCTACTGCTAGAAAGGTCAATCTAAAACTGTAATGCTAAAGGAGAACTTTGGAAACAGACTGGACTTTACAATCTAGAAATTCTTTTCGAGTCTTATGTTCTCAGCTTAGGTAACTAGGAATAAGTTGCTGTGTGGGTGAATGGACCACTATGAGTTTTTGTTTAAACTTTGTGTCTTGAGTTAGACTTCCCTGCCTTCAGTCAGAGGTCTCTCTTAACTGAACTGAAATTTTGCTAGCTGGAAAGGGCTATGACATTTCTCCCACTCCAGTGATGGGTGGAGACTCTTTCCCTACATTAGGAGCATCAACAACTCCATTTGTTTCCAGTTTAGAAATAGCAAGGCTAATTTTTTTTTTTTATGTCCAGTATTTGTACCTGATAGACTTCCCCTCTCCCCAAAAGCAAACAGGCAATAAAAACTGCAAGCACTGATCTCGGCAAGTAAATCAAAACCTGTCACTTCCCCAGGGGGGTGCTGGGGCGGGGGAAGGAGGAAAAAGGTTTTTTTCTCCTCATCACAGGGTTTTGGTATGTAAGGCAACTCCTAATTCTGCTGCTGTTTTAGCACAGAGACAGATGCCAAAACACATGCACTCACTCACTCCTCTTTCTGGCAGCTGCTTTTTTTTTTTGTGGCGTTGTGCCTGACCATCTTATCAACACACATCTCAAAATATGACCTCCCCCAGGTACTCTCACAGACATACAGTTTCCATTGGCTCTCCCAACCATAAATCTGTCTGCAGGTTTGACGGCCTGCAGCAAAACTGGCCCAGACCTCATTCTCTTCCAGCTTCCTCCTTTTCTTTCCAGGTAACATTTTAGTGCTCTTTAATCACAGAATATCACAGAACTTTTGCAACAATTCCAACTTGCTATCTTCCTTCACAGCCAGAAAACCCAATCCCCACAGTTATGAGCTTTTCAGCCCTTTTTTTTCCCCCCAAGAAGTCTAATATTCAAAAGGTTTTAAGACCTTGCTAAGCTATACATGTCCCAGTCTACCCTGCATAATTTTCTTTGCAATGTTACTTTTGACATGGAAAATGTGCTCTATGAAATTAAGGGCTCCAGCAGTTTACGTGCATATTTCAGGTTCTAACACATAATTTTCACATCTAATAGCTCCTAATGGCTACATATAGAAAGGATACTCATTTTATTAAACCTAGCAAAAATTTTATTAAAATCCCCAAACGCTCTCTCCCCCAATGCCTTATGTTTATTGATGCATCTCAGAAGCCACACACTGAAAACAGTTTCTAATACATCTTCTAAAGGCTTGCTGAAATACATGTACAGATATAAGAAACCACTGCTAAGGAGCATTATTTTTTTCAATTCTCTAGTTGAATGGATCTCTTGATATTGAAAACTCTGGATCTCCGTTGCTTTATTTTGAGCTTGATATTCCTCGCTCTTTTTCAGGCTTAGCCGTGATAGCAAGCTGCTGCCCAAAGATGGACAGCAATCGTAAAGGAATGGGTGCTGTAATCCATGAGGTCAAAGCCTGCCTGCATCTACCCTCTATTCAGTTTCCATAAATGTGGAATATAAAGAAAATAAAACTTCCCTATTGCCTGCTGCAGCTCAAAACCTCTCTCTGTGCACTTAGGCGTGACCCTTGCTTCTATGGCAGTGGTGTTTGAGTATCCTTCTTATGTCTCAGAATACCAGAAGGATAAACTCTAAAGTCTCTGAAGACTTCACATTTGTTTTCTCTTTCTGGAAGGTTAAGGTGGCCTACTCTTCTTAGGTTGGTTGTTGTGAAGGGGCTACAAGAGTTTTCAAGACTGGTTTCCCAATCACTGACTCATGTAAGAAACATTTTAATTTTTTGCAATTTATTTAATCCTCTCTTCCACTACCTCCAAGATGTTCATCAGTGTTTACTACTCTGTTTTACAAAGTGTCTTTGAGGATGGCATTAGCATCCTCAAAGTTAGGCGTAGCATGTCTGCCCAAAGAAGATTCTCTGCCTGAAATCAGATTACTCAAATACAATCTTTCCCCTTTATACCAGGGCTGAGAGCCATCTATGATCATTCTCCAATACATAAGCTGGCCCCCACAGCTGAATCACTGCAGAAAAAAATGGGAGATTATGTATCAAGAATTTTTGCAACGCTGCCGGAGTATGAAAACATGCACACACGTACTCACTGCAAGGGTCTCAATCTGAAGAAGCAGCTGCCAATTAGCTGTCCCCACAAGGCTAATTTATAACTCTCTGTGAATTCCACAGCTGTAGCCCATGGCTGCATGCAAGATTCAAAGTACCTTTGAATCCTTTCACAGACTTTTCACTTTGTTGTTTTGAACAACCCTTCATCAATTTTCTGAGCATAAAAGCACACTAGTGTGTGACCTTGGGAAGGCTGCCTTCTTCACAAGCATGGCGTGCAAAGGCAGGAATCAAAGCGGGCTGGCTTGCAAGATCCTGGGTGGCAGATGGATGGTTTTAGCGTATCGGCCGCTTAGTTTTAAAAATATACTGAAGGCAAGCTCTTGCACTGAGATCCCTTCCCCTTTATACTGATGTGGCTTTAAGGGGGACTACTGCATGTGAGCTACTCGCCCAACATGCAGTTCCAGAGGAGCAAGTTTGGAGCAGGGATGGATGCAATGATGCCCTGCTGAATTTTCAGCCAGCCAGAAATAACAGATAAGAAGCAAGGATGGCTCCCAGTCACTTTAGGGAGGTGCTGGTTCTGAAATCTGAGTATACCACTCAGTATTCCAGTGTAAAAACAAGGTTAAAAAAAATAAAGAGACTGCACTACCAAGAGCAGCAGAGACAGTTACAAGAATCTTATTTTGAAATTTTAATTGGCATGAAATTGACAGTAAGGACAGCACCACTGTTTCCCCGATTTGACCTCTGAAGTGCAAGATAAACAAAACTTCCCTGATAAAGACTACAATCTCAACTCTTAAAATGTGTCTGGTAGTCAGGCAGCTGCCTGCTTTGTACAGACAATCTAATAAAATTAGAGATCCTTGGAATGAAGCCAGTATTTTGCTCAGTTCAGCATCCAGACGTGTCCCGCTCCCTCAGCCAGAGAGACTGTGGGTAGGGCACACACACTGCACTTACAGCCCTGAATCAGGCCACCAGCACAAGGAGGAGCGTTGGCAGTTTGATTACAGATGCCACCCCTGTGTATGTGCTACAGTAGTTTCTCGCTGAAACTCCTCTTCTTCTTTTGGAGACTGAGAGCACCTGCTGACTGGAGCATCCTTTCCAGTATTTCAGAGCCAGAACAATTCACATGGAAATCAGATTCCATAACTTAACACAGTTAAGTAAAATTTCCATTAGGTCTATATGAATTTACAAAGAAAAAAACAAATTTACTTTTTTTTGACTGCTTACCTCTCTAATTGCCACAGATCTGATGACAGTATTTGGTGGCAAGTGTTTAACTTGAAGGACCATCCTCTAAGGACAAAAACTCAGCGTATATAGAACATGCAGTGACTTCCTTAATTCTCACTTCCAATTATTTTGCAAGGGTCATTGGATATTCCTGCTTTTCCTTTCTTCCAGGAATATCCTTCCCTCTCCTGGTTGTCATCCCTAATACAACAGAGCATGCATCCATGCAAAACCATTTACAGGAAGGAGAAATGCATTCTCCAAATTAACAAACTTTCACTGGAGGAAAAAGTACACTCAACCCCAAAGAAGTAGTTTACTGAATCATTGACCTATTTCAGGTCATACACATACATGCAAAACACTGAATCTGGACAGTAACTCAAATGGCACCTGAAAAATGCAAGAAATAGCACCATTACATATTTTCTAACATATTTAATTATTCGACTATTAACTTTAATGCTTGGGATAATTTCAACTTAAGACATAACTTATTTGTCATTGCTAATGCCCTCTATTAGATAGATGTCCTCTTCTCGGACACTGGTACTAGAGGAAAAGCCCAATAGAGAATATTAATTGGAAAAGATGTAGTTTTAAATATCTGAAAATAACAGCACTAAAGTTTTAGTATAAACGCATGTGAAATAAAAGACAGTTTGAAGTTCGCCATGAATTGAACGTGGATTAATTAAACAGTGACACAAACTTTCTCCAAAAGCCATAATAATGCGATTGATAATTGTTTTGTCCAATTCTTGCTTGGATCCTCAAATTCACTCAAAACCTATAAATTCTCTGGCATATTTAAAATAAAGGGAGGTAGATTTAGATTAGATATTAGGAAATTTTTTTTTACAGTGAACGTGGTGAAACACTGAAACAAGTTGCCCAGAGAGGCTGTAGATGCCCCATCCCTGGAAACATTCAAGGCCAGGCTGGATGAGGCTCTGAGCAACCTGATCTGGTTGGAGATGTCTCTGCTCCTTGCAGGGGGTTGGACTAGATGGCCTTTAAAGGTCCCTTCCAATCCTAACTATTCTATGATTCTATATTTATAAATGAATGAGGAATGTGAACTTCCAGAAAGAGATGAAGGAACAGGAGTGTCTACATATGGACAATTCTTCACTCATATACTGATTTGGCAAGGAAATGGGGCCAGAAAGCCCTGGACTCACACCACCAAGCCTTTGCCCATCTGGATGTACTGGGCTAAAAGAGATGCAGACTCTAGTCAGGCTCTGAATAATGTTGGTTTCTACATTGTGAGAGAACATTGTTTAACCAACATTTTTCACAGCTTCAGCTGCTCTTACTCTAGTTATCAACAACGGGTAAGGCAACATCTTTCCATTTTGCTCTCTATAAGGCATCAGTAGTACAGGCATATGTCATGCACTAATAGTCCGATAAACAACGGAAGCTGCTTATAGTTCATTCAAGGGGAATAATGTTATTTTCCAGGGTCATCTTATTATTTAGTAATCTCAGATGGTTCTGTCTAATTAATCACAAGTAAATGAGAATCTTCTCTTGGATATGAAAAGAATTACAGCTGAGATAGGCTTTCAATGGGAATTAGTCACTTCCCACTGTATTTTTAGATCATTTACCCGGGTTACTTTCAGTTGCTTTATTTCCACGTACATCAATACCTGCAGTTGAAAAACTGACTTTAATCCCTGAAGCTGTCTGGATACGGGGCTATAAAAAAAATAACACAAAGTCTACTAGAGCAGTCAAGTCAGTCTCGGCACAATGCGAGGCAGGAGCAAGGGTCATGGATCAGCTGCCAGAGCTCCTCATCCTGCAGTGGCTACACACTGGAAGAACGATCCCACTGTCACAAAAGCTGCTGCTCTTTCCCGGTTCAGATAAATCACCTATATAGCAATGGGGAACAGATATTACAGACACTTCGGATGCAAGAAAATTGTCTAAGACTTTTTCAGGACTAGGTGGACCATTTCAGTTGCCTATTTTAGACTGCCAGAAAAAAAAAAGATTAGACAAAGTGACAGATACATTCCTATGAGCTTAAAAGTTACAATTATTTCCTTTGTAACCATCTGCTGCACAAAAACAGTGAGATTTGAATGTCAATCTGTATCCTTTCTGCCTCACACATCATCACCAGTAACCCTGAAGGAGTATTTTGCAAAGGTCACCTTTGCAGCCTTTTCAGATGTCTCCACGACCACTTATCTTATTCCCTAGGTATTCCCAGCAGAAAGGGGAATTATGCAGTGCTAGAAATTTTCTTCACAGGTAAAGCTGCAAAAAGAAGGGTTAAGGCTGGTTAAGATGAAAATTGTCAGTGTAGCTTACGGAAAAGTGTGGGGTCTTTCTTTGTTATGCCTGTAGGTAAAAATCATGCAACTGGCAATTTAGCACTTCAGATACAGGCAAGAAGGAAACAATTACACTGATTCTCTCTTTGCCATTTCATGTGCTCTGACCCCTGCAAGAGTCAGTAGAAACATCTTGCTGTCTACTAAGTTAGCTAAAATAACTTCCATAAATAGAAGAGTTAACAGAAAGGCTTTCCTGTAAAGTCTCTTCCTAGCCAAAACTGAGCAAGGCGACCATAATCCAACATGCGCTGAATGTGGCAGAGGACTCCTGTGGAGACAACTCACTGGGCCAGGCTGAGTTTAAACCCATTTAAAGGATGCAAACTGTTTTTCTCAGGGCTAAGCCTAAAGAAGGATAAGGGTGCAGTGCCCTAGCGTTGTGCCCTTTATGCTCAGGACAAGAGGAGAATTATTTCTGGCACTGATGCAGAAATCGTGGCTGATTTCAGCCAAACTGTGCTGAAATCGGTGGCCACTGCTCACGTGGGATGCGGCAGTTCTGCAAACACAGTTGTTGGCGAGGGCCCAGGGCTGCTCAGGCTGTTCAGTGCAGATGGACATCCTCTATGAAATCAGAAGCTACACTTTTAGCTTGGCTTTGCAAACCACTGCGAAGTTGGCATGGGCCAGGGGAAGTGAGCTTGCCCAGGATACGGCGGTTGACGTTGACGTCAACCTCGCAGAACATATTTGCATTTGGGAGTGGAACTTACCGGAGGGGGATTTTTTTACTAGCCTGCTGTGATTTTGGCTGAGTGGTATCCCACCCGCTCCTCACTGTCACCTTGCTGCTCTAAAATGCGACAGAGGTTTGTTCTTTGTCAAACTCCACCGCGCTCCATTCCTCAGCTCCCCTCTCTTTGGTGCATTACTGATTTAAATATCATTATTTAATATACTTGTTATATGTGAAGTAAAATTGTGTCTTTTCATTATCCCTCTTATCTTTGTTACTAAGCATTGTAATACAAACGAGGAACTCAAAAATATGCCTTACTCCTAAGCACTACGTGAACTTCATTTTTGCTTCTACCGTACAATATACTTAACACAAATAATGTCCATCTGTTCATTTTCTATGTACTTTCTGGGCAACACATTTCTAAATAACCCTTTGGTCATGCAAGAAAAAAACAGGTGAAAATCAAAAGCCTTTTTCCACTTCTTCAATGCAGTTGTGCCCCAGGTGTATATTCTGCTTTGAGGGAATTGTAAAAATTGGTAATGGTCATAGTGCAGACACACAGCCCTGAACTCTAACCACCTTCTTCCTGATACTGAACCCACTCACTTTGCTAACTTCCTGGTTATGGCTAACAGTTCAAATAACCTCATCGACAAATTTTGAAAACCCAACAAAAACTCTGAATGACTTAAGGTGAAGCAGCACTAAACAACACCACAGAAAAGCAAAGCATCTCCCCCAGCCTCCAGAACAGAATAATATACCAATGGCATACACGATGGTGTAGCCTTCACACTGAGACTGAACTAGTGAGGGAGTTGTGAAAATAAATAGGAAAGGGAATAAAAACAAATCGGAAGAACTACAAGAAAGAAAAATAACCAAATAAAAAACTTGTGGAAACTTGAAGAAAATACTTTTAAGTCTTTACTTCACGTAGTTCAGGTTTTATTGGTTTGCAGCCATACCACAGCTAATTTAGAGAAACCAGCCAACAAGGCAATGACATTACTGTGACCAAGAAATGCAATTTCAAAGCCCACAACTGACTATATTCATTTCTGGATTTCTGCCAAAAACATGCGGCCAGACTCAAACCAGAAGGTGTTCCAAGGTCCTGGATGTTACAGACTATCAGCCTGAGAAATGCCTTACCACCTGAAAGATTCCTAGCTCTTCACTGGCAAATAATCGTTTAGTTCATGAGATGGAATTTAAAATTAATCATTTAGGTGAAAATACTGACTTGCTCATTTTCCACTTCACTTCTGACATGCTTTTAGCAACAATCAATCACGAGATAGGTTTAGAAATAAATTAATACGTCCTTCCTTACTTGGACTTCATATTCTGTGCTATTCAGATTTCTGCCAGAGATAACATGTGAATGACATTAAAGTCAATGACAAAACTTCCACTGACCTTAATGCTGGCAGAATTTCACCCTAAATCCACCTTTTCTGGAAACCCACCCACACTGCTGCACAAGACTAACCCATATGTCCACAATGCCCAGATCTTGCAAACACAAAACAGACATTCTAATCCATGGCCTTTCCACTTTTTTTTTTTTTTAAAGGCTGCATGCATTTTTTCCCATATGCAGTCTAATGCATTAGTAGAGAAAAATAAGCAGTATTTGTCGCTAGTAGCAAATTAGATGTATGAGCAAAAAACAATAATTTGACCTCTTTTGCAGTGTCCCAACAAAAACTAACCAGATACAGCACATGGGCTACGCAGAAACAGTCCTAATGGGTATTTCGTTGGAGGAACGACAGATGGGTTTCGTTGGCTGCCTGTTGATGTACGCTCATTCCATACCCTTTCAAAAAGCTGTTGACTGTATGTTTTTCCCCCAGCCCCTACTCTGTCTCGTCTCATCTCAATGCAGCACTTGAATTGGCAGCATTACCTGAAGTTTCACCCAAGAGGGATTGCAAGATACAATCTGAAAGAAAAAGTATTAGTTCTACTTAACTGTGTGCGACTATATAGCTAAACCTAATTATGCGAACCACAGAGAAAAATAAAAGTACAATTCAGATGTAGACAAAGATAAAAAGAGAGAGGCGATGCAAAAAAAGCAGGGTAAAATACAGTAATCATTCAAGCTACCCCACAAGAGCAGCCTCTTGTGCTTTTGTCAGACTCCTCCTGGATCTGACAAAATACTGTATGGATTGAAAACCCGAAATGTAAAAACAAAGATGGAACAATAGAGTCAGAAATCCAAAGTTACTACTGGCTGAACATGCAAGACAAGCACAAAATTATTTTTTGTGTCAGAAAAGCTGATCTGTTAGTCACTGAAAAAAAAATTAACTAATTTGTAAGAATTAGTAACATGAAAACAAATAGAATGACTAAACTTTATATTAATATATACAACTAAAAATAATTATAAAATATTTCAAGCTATAGAAAATGTTAATCAAAAAGTTATGAAAACCATTTATTGTTTATCAACAAGTTCCAACTGTCAACCTTATCCTTTCATAAGACTGAATTTCATGTTTTCTTCAACCGTTTATCCTGATGATTTCTTTATATACACACAACCCAAGCAAGCTGTGACACCACCTCTCACGGTGTGAAGACATAAAGAGCTCTAAGGAGAGGAAACAACAGCTTTAAGCAGTGGCGATGGGTGACCCAAGGCAGAAGGGTGCCAGGAGAGTGTGAAATCCTTTTATGGTACAGAGCTGCTATAGTTTACATGGCCGTTGAAACACCACCATTTTCAGTAGCTGAGAAGAGACAGATGAACAGGTACCGCTCCAAGATGTCCTACAGGATGTCTCCCATTGGGATTGCAGCAGGTTATATCGTACCCTCACCAGTGTCACCAAACCACCCTCATGACTGTATTTTTGTTAAATCATTTACCTGGCACAGAAGCAAGTTCAGAAGAACGTAATTTTTATTTTGAAGCATCAGTATTTTAGTCTTTCATGTGCACCTCTGTTCTTTGGTACTCCACGTGGGTACCTTTCATAATGGCAACAGAAGATGGCTGAACCTCCTCTGCATTTCCTCCTTGCAGTAAGCCGTGCTGACAACTCTTAACTTTTTCTGTCATCTCAAATGCACAAGGTCAAAAAATAAACCCTCTCGTGCTGTGACTGGGATTTCTTGCTAAATCAGCATTACTCCAAGACCTAAAGTGCAGTTGAGTTTTTAAACATTGTCCTTAGGCTGGCTGTCTCCTCTGAATTCCTGTTGAATACTGATTTGGGATTTAAAGGTCCAGCTGCCCACCTCATCAGGTCGCCCTGGTAAATACAAACTTTGACTGATTAATGGTTATTTTAAATGCACAGAAACCTCGAGGACTAAAAAACATGGACAACATGAACTTTTCTTCTCTTGGTTTATGCCACAATGTTTTACATCAAACTGTACCTTTACAGAAATACAGGCTTGCCCTTCAAAATATAACCACCAGTCAGATTTTTGTATGTACTGTTTTTTTCC
Source organism: Tetrax tetrax (assembly GCA_009806455.1). Taxonomy (NCBI): domain Eukaryota; kingdom Metazoa; phylum Chordata; class Aves; order Otidiformes; family Otididae; genus Tetrax; species Tetrax tetrax. The sequence continues at coordinate 432,338 of WHYT01017200.1, read as the reverse complement.
AGACACTTCTAAGGCAAATCTGCCTAGCCTTATAATCAATCTTAAAATACCAGAAAAATCACTTGATATTAAACTGGAGACCACACGTTGGCTTTTGAGATATTCATAACTCTAGCAGACTTATATTAAGCAAATGGAATTCATTTTGCAGATGTTATTCGGATGCACCTCTCCACAGGTGAGCTACCATCTAGGCAGGTTTAATGGACAATTCCTCAGGCTGCCCTGGCAATTACTCCTGCGCTGACCTGGAAGGATCATTAATATTAGGGAGTCGACAGGCAATCCAATTTCCACTCTGGCTCAGCCCTAAGCTTCTTCTAAGTACATGCTGTCAGCTGTGTCAAATTATAGATGATGCCTAGGTGACGTGGAACAGAGCTGGGAATGACAAACTCGATGCACAAAGTTTTCAGCCTGAACTTCAGTAGTGGCCTAAGACACCAACAGGCCACCTGGCATAGGAAAACACTAGCAACCACGCAAAGTATTTTTTGAGGGGGTAAGATGCAACGTGAAGAGCAAGACCAGGTATGGATTAGCTCAGAGCACTAAGAGAAGAGCTACTTTGTAGAGTTGCATATTAAGAGATATAAATGCATACAATTAAAAAAAAAAAAACAGCTTAATGGCAGAACTCTGAGGAAGCCCAGCTAAAAAACGCAAAGAGGATTACACCATGTACTCGGTACAAAGTTCTGACCCTCAGCCCCACAAGTGCAGTCAAAAAAAATTAAGATGCTCAGACCCAATGCAGCTGGTAACCTTTTCATAATCATGAGAAAAGCCCCCCAAAACCCTGGAGTCCTCTCAACCCAGTGGTTACAACCTGTAAACTGGGATAAATCCGAACAATCATTTCGCCCACTTTATTATCCTCTGATTCATTTGGAAGGAAACAATGCGTCAGAAAACCCTATCCCTTTTACTTTCAATCCACTGAGGGGAAAACCAGAAAATTAGACATTTATGTACAGACAGAAGCTGCTGCTTCCTCTCTTTAAAAGCCCCTCTACTTCTTTTGGCAACCCTCCTCCTCACCTTTCTCTTTGCTCACTATCGCGACAGACCCCGTCCCACCTGCTGCCAGCCCTGCTTTTGCCAGCAGAATTCCCATGGTGCACGTAGGCGCGATGGTGCCACGGCATTTCAACTCTTCTCTGGGAGAACAAGGAGCCAGGAGAGACCCCACTCCTCCCCAGAGGAGGTGGGGGCTCTCACATGAACACATACCTTTCTGCTTCTCGTCAGGTAACATGGAATGCTCTTTTAAATTAGATGCCTTGGAGGTTCGTTATTTACAGATAAACAAATAAACGAAAAGCCGGGCTCTTTGGTGTTAGAAACGAGCAAATAAACAATCAATCTTTTAAAGATACACAAACACTTTCATAGTCATAAACATGCAGCCACTTACCCTCCCCCAAAAGATCAGAATGAACCCCTTCAAAAATGAAGCTTATTTGCAGTATACATCATGAAATATTAGTCAATCAGATATAACCATTCATTTGTCTGTAATTTTTCTTATCAAAACATGCATATAACTCACAGGAATTCCAGTTGTGCAAATGTTCACTGAAAAAAAATCAAATCAAAACAAACACACACACAGGTACACACACACATACACACACATATATTCTGAGCCAAAATTAAAAGCATGCATGGTCAGGGTTTAAGCATCAATTAAGCCAAAATAATTGCTAGATTATTAAAAAGAAAGCAGCCTGGCAACTATTTGAAGCAGGTTTTATTCATGCTTTTATTTGGTTCTTCTCAATTTTCCTTTCCTTTATACCCATTTGTAGCAAACATGCTAAAAAACCATCTCTATTTTTTAAAAAAGCTTAAGAGAAAAAAAAAAAAAAA
>WHYT01017200.1:354406-429514 GCA_009806455.1 Tetrax tetrax | reverse complement strand
CAACGGGCGCGGGGGAGTGGGGGCGAGTTTTGTCTCTTCCTATTTCAGTGGGGCGGCTGATGCATGAACACCTCGGTAGCCTAATCCAACGCTTTAAAAGTTGAGGGCCGAATAAGCTAGAGGCAGCCAAACAAGCCCATCAAACCCCACAAAATGGAGGCGTGCTCCTCCATTCCAAAATGTTCCCACCCCCTGCCCCCACCACTGCACAGGGCACAGGCCCTGGTATGTGATGCCCAAGGAGCGCTTGCCGGGCGCAGGAGGTGACAGGGCAAGGCGCTTCTGGTTGCCATACAGAAACCTTCTCTGTAAGGCACACCCACCATCTTAGATTGGCGGTGGGAAGAGGATCAGTTACCTAGTGCTGCCAGGTGACCGAGGTGCTGGGGACAACCTTGACAAAGAAGCAACCCCTGACAACACTTCCGTCACGCCAGTCAACAAACCTAAAATACTCCAACCGTAATGTCTATTCAACAGATAGCATTTTAGAACAACACAATTCTATTTTGATTTGCATTAGTGAGAGGTTTTTCTTTTTTATCTGTTTTTTTTTTTTCCTTCCCTTCCCCGTAACTTTTTTACCAAATCCCAACAGTTGCAAGAGTTGAAAGTTACCAACCACCAACCCTACTCTCCTGTAGGGCTTTTCCAGAAGCCCTCAAAACTACTTTAAATAATGGATGTCCATGCTATGGAAAAAGACAAGTGAGATACGAAAGAACTGGGTGAAATTAACTTTACTGTTCCCCTAAACAGGAGCTCAGAGATGACAAGGTAGCCCTGACATGCCTTACCCTCTCACATCCATTTTAGTGGCAGCGTGTTTTGTGTTTCTAAAGGCATTTTGCACTTGCACCACCGTTTGACAAACCACACATCTACATGGAAATTACTGCTAAACGCCCAATTATGTGGCAGTAACACAAAGGTAATGCTATGTCTTAATATGCTTTATAATGGAAAATAACTTGAGATGGATTAGTAAAATGTCTGTATGAGAGATGTCTCCTTCCTCTAAACACAGAGCCAAGTTTGACCCTAAGATGTGTGGCTCAGTATATTTAGAATCATAGAATCACAGAATAGTTAGGGTTGGAAGGGACATCTAGCCCAAAGGTCATCTAGTCCAACTGCCCCTGCAAGAAGCAGGGACATCTCCAACCAGATTAGGTTGCTCAGAGCCCCATTGAACACATCCATCCCTTTTCCAGGGACGGGGCATCTACCATCAACCTGTTCCAGGGTTCCACCACCCTCATTGGAAAAAACTTGTTCCTTATATCAGGTCTGAATCTACCCTCTTTTAGTTTAAAGCCATTATCCCTCATAGAGGTAATTTGGTAGACTTACATAGTAGTGCCTAGATTTTTAATGTTCAGTGATCAAATTATAAGCATGTGTAATAGATGTCTGCAGGCTTTTTTTCCCGATGAACTGCAGAATAACAACCCAGCTAGACAGCAGCCAGGCTGCTTGCTGAGCACGGGTGCTGTTTGCATACATTAATTTGACTGTAATTCAGTCAAGCCAAAGACAGTTAATGCTGAAAGAAATGCTGCATGGCTTGTTGGAAGTGGCGTTACTCTTTGTTAAATGTCTACATGGCACTAATTAGAGAAAAGTCTCTGCCCTGCGTCTTACACATGCCTTGTTGTCAGAACTGGACTCCTGACCCTCAGGCTGGCAGCCTTCAAGAAAATATGCAAGTGAATGGTGCAGAAAGTACTATACTCACTTGTTCTACACATATTTTTCTAAGTTTGCTTTCTTCTAGTGTGGGCGAGAAAAATTAAAAGGTCCCGTAGAGCTGAACATTGTATTTTGATAGCTCCCACAGTTGTAAATCTACCAACATTTCCACTTGGAGCAACTCTTGGCACACCAAGGAACACCCTAGAAATCCTGAGATCTTCAGATCTTCACTCTGCACCATTCTCCTTTGTGAAGACAGCAGGGGACACCATCAGGCCATAACTATGTGACTGCTTATGCAGTGTTTTACTGTGGGGGTGGCAACGGTCAACCCTTCCAGCCTTCTTTGCCCATCCCTTCTCAGGGACCAGGGTAGAGGACAGCAAGGGCAATGCTGATGGTTTGCAGCTGTGTTCTGAGCGCCCTTCTGGCATCAGCATTGATTTTCCTGTCTTGCCTGACAATAACCCCTGTTGGGGCTGTGTCCTCAATGAAAGGAGTTCATCTAGGGGACAAAACAAATAAGAAAACCACTCCTGTTTTCATTAAGAAAATCGTCTAAATGAGAATATTAAATACCATTTCAAGCAGTCCAAACAATGGGGTCCTTTCACATTCACAAAGTCAAACTTTGATTAACCCCAGCATGTGCCTTCCTGAAAGACAGGGCTAAATTATCTATAATATTTCACTTGAGGCGGTATTTTTCGGTAGTGTGATTCTACAATAACACTATTAACAGTAATGGACTGTCATAAATCCTATGTGCTTTTATCTAGGGGACAAACTTAGCAATAACAGCAATGATGAGGAGGGATGGCAGATCCCAGCTCCTCTCAAATGCTGAGCAGATGTCTGTGAGGACAGGATGCTGTTTGGGAAGCCTTGCCTTGAAGTGACAGGAGAAACACTGCAGGGCGCAGCTTGCTATGAGCTATGCTAGGTCAGAAAGGTATCACATACAGATTCGGGTTGCCTGGCAAAAAACAGCTTGGAATGGAATAGAATCTTCTGTTGGAGAATGTCCCTCCATCTAACCAAATTCAGGCTTGCTTTTTTTTTTGCTTTTCATGGAGATGCAACTGTATGTGTATCCTGTGTGACGTGCTACGTGTGATACGGAGATACAGTAGACAGTGTGGTTAGGATTGATTTTACCCAAAGAGCGTGAAGACACTGTAAGCGTTATGGGCTTAGCAGGGCAAAGCAGTTAGTTAGAAATGCACCTGACTTTACACTTAATACTTTACACTTACTCGTGAGTTTACATTTAAGTAAATTCCTGACTGCTTTGTTGAATCAAGGCCAGATACACAAAAAAATAACACTAACTGCAAAAAGGCAATGAACCTGAATTTGCTTGAGTACACACTCTCAAGCTGTACATGAGAGTTTTGCTGAATGTGTATATTTTGCCAAATATATACAAAATATTGCTTAAAAACCTGCTTGTCAATGCAGTGAGGGATAGGAAATGAGTAGTACAGCACATATTTCATAGCGAGGGACATTGTAGTACCACAAAGACGGATCTATATAGTTACTAAAATGCAGTAACAGCATAACGCTTGAAAAAAACAACATTAAAAATTACATGAAATCCAACATACACAACCGAGAACACAAGCCAAACTTGTGATTTGATTTAAATCTAAATATGCTACATATTTCATTAACTAGACAAGAACTGTACAGAAATATAATCATTAAAGTCCTTGCTACTGCACAGAACAGGCAGATAAAATTATTATAATTTATCTAGGAAAAGGATCTACCGAAGAGCAAAAAAAAGCTCCTCTTTTTTTTTTTTGTTTTTTGTTTGTTTGTTTGGTTGGTTGGTTTTTTTTCCTTTCAGGTACCATTTTATCGAAAAAATTTGCACCTACAATTCAGACAGAGGTGTAAGCCTTAAGTTCTTACACTTCAACCTAAGGGCAAGCATAGATGAAGCAGTTTGAGATGAGAGTGAGACTTTTTATGTGCTTTAATTTCTGCATGAACAAATAACGTACTTAAACCTTGCGTGATGAAAACTCAAAAGCACTTAATACTTTGCAGGAGTTTATTGATAAGTGCATATATATGTGTCCATGTGCACACATAGCTACGCTTCTAGATAGCCACTTGACAGGCTGAAATACATTACCCACCACTTCTAATGCTCTTAATGAATGTGAAAGTTATGTGAGTTTTAAATATAAACTTCACATGTCCTTAGGGATTAAGTTGCCATTTCAGCTTGAGAGTCACATCTCTCATGCTCAGGTAGGCCTCTGCTGATGGCTAGTCACCTGCAAACCCCAAATATTGACCTTGGGAAACGTAATCAACAACTTTGAGGCATATGTGGATTTGCAGTCTACTCAGGGTTTTAATTTTGTAATTACTCATATGCAGATTCATTCCTATCCAGACAGAGCTGGTATTAAGGAAGTAGCCTTACTGTTTTCGCAGAACTGGGACAGAATTTGGGATGTCGTTCAACGTGACATCTTCGCTTTCCCCCTGGAGACTTCTGCAAGACTCCACTCTGCTAAACTACCAAACTCTGGGAAACAAATGTCAGTGTCAACACTTTCTGTCATCTCTGTAACACTTAGTGTACTCTGCATCTGTGACAAAATTACCCCCTTCTGGCAGGAAGTCTGTAATCTCCTTCCCAGAGGTCTGAACTTTCCCATCATGCTGTCAGCCAAACTGTGCCCATCAGACCGGGTTGCAGATACCTCTGTTCCCGTGGATCATAGGAAAACAACCTCGACAGTGATGAAAATCTTTGAGAGAACTGCCTTCCACTGCTTGAAAGGTCAAGATCCTCCTTCTTTAAGCAAATGGAAGCAGAAGAACTGTCACTGGAAAAAATTACTCTCTCAAGAAACCATAATTTAGATCAATCCTACCTTTTTGGAACTAACAGCTGCCATCAGACTTTAGCCCCAAAACCTGTACTACCAAGAAACAGACAAAATGTACTATTGAGGCAGGGCACACACCTATTTTGATTCTCTGCTTCCTATTACCTCCTATTTATTAGTCCCTACATTTTTTTTCCAGTCTTTCCAAATCCTTCTACACCTGGTTAATCAACACAGTCGTAATAATACACAGGGAAAACCTGATGATATGCAGTTATTATGCTAATTATATAGGGCACATTTACTTTGTCTCAATTGTCTCTGTAAATTACATTTCTTATCCTTGCAAATATTAACACTACCTGATTGCTCACACCTATCTCATTTAGACATAAGTACTCATTGCTTCTTCTAGGGTGGAGGGGACAAATTACATGGGAAGAAACATGGATACAGATTTAGGAAGGGGGATGAAATCAACTAATTGTATTGAAATCTTTCCAAGGATGATTACAAGAAAACAACTGCAAACCTTAGCATTTTTGAAATGGCAGAATTAAACATCGGTGGAAGCATGTTTAAAGATGAACATCTGTAGAAGAAAGAGGAATAAATTTTGCTCCTCAACTCATCCTATCTACAAAAGCAGATACAAAGAAACAGTGTATGATGCCTTTCAGTGAAAAAAAAAAAAACAAAAAACACAAACAAAGATCAGATGAGACAAACCCAGTGCAGCATTCTGAAATTTTAGAGGTATCATGCCTATGCTTTACTAATTAAAAATAATCCAGAATGACAATGTCTGCTTATTCACAAGGATCCTTTTCACCCTTATAGCTATACAGAGCCACCAGTTGTGACACACAGAAAGTATTCACCCTTGCTATCCTGTGCTGGCTATGAAAAGGGAGTTTTGCCCTCCTGTTTCAGTCTAGGAAGTATTAAGGCTGCCTTAACTTGCACCTGGCTGTCCACTGTCTAAAAGACTTGTAAAGACATCATCTGCCTTGATTTCTGTACTGACTGCATTTCTGTAAAGGTGACGAAGTCCTAAATAAACTAGCTTTTTCTTCCCCATAGTGGATTCTCACGGGCACACCTGCTTCTTTTGTAAGGAGGCAAGGGGAGCACAGCACAATGATGTACCACATCTCTTTGATTTGTTATTTTAAGCCAAAACCCAGCAATTTTACAGGAGCTATTCTCATTTCAGTGGATGTCCATTCAGGCTCCAGGTTTATAAGGGAATCTGAATTATCTCCAGAAGTTCAGCAGGGCAGATGAGCCCCCAGCGTTCAGATGAGCCTGGGGAAAGGGTCAAGCTCAGCACAGCCGAGGCAGTAGCAAATTTCTAAATTGCATAAAGGTTTTCTCCTCCTGCAGACAGCAACAAGATCCAAGGGGAAGGGGAGAAAGAGCTCCCCTGCTGGCAGTAGCACACCAACAAGGTGCATTTTCCAGAAGATGCACAAGAAGTTGTAATGGTGTGAAAACAGAAGTCGAGAATTCAGGGAGGCTGAGGGGGGAGGGAATCAGAATAGTGAGCCCCACACATCTGCCTTTTGCTTTATGCTGTTCAGTGTGTCTGTGATCATGTTTTCTTTCCCCAAACAAGAACAAGCAAAATAAAGAAAAAAAGTCTTTGTGTTCTTTCCGTCTGGGTATGCAATGCACATCTGTGTACGTCGAAATAAATAAACTGGGAGCAACTGCAGAGGAGGATAGTATGTAAACAATAAAGCTATTTATACCATTTCATAACTTTGTCAACATTCAATACTTAAATGTTTCTATGTGATTGTGTGTTTCACAAATTACTAGATTCAAAGTGATTCTCTCATCAGCTTTGGCAGCGTCAGGAAAGACTTCACCACCTCGTGCCAGCCTTCTGTATGGATAACAGGGGCAACTGCCTACATCACAATGTATATAGGATGATGAAACACATACCATAAGACACAAAACTGTTGTACTAGATAGTTAGGGGAGCAGAAAGACAGGTGAAGTCTCAGCTTCCTGCTTATTTTCCCAAAGTGTGAATTTGCACTGCTCCATCAGAGCCATTTTTAGCAGCTGGTGAATTCGTGTTGCAATTTCAACATCTATAAAACAGTTCAAATCTAAAACTAACAGAGCAGAGAATATAATATACTGGGTTTGATTGATCTGGATCTTCGAGTTTCTAAAACCTTGTTGCTTCAAAGAAGGTTGCTGTAAGTATATTATTTGTTCTACTTCAAAATAATACCTTTTCAGAGACACCCACATAGCTTAGAAATAGATGTGCAAATGCATTAATTTTTGGCCTTGCTACATTTTGCAGAGTGGGAGTATAAGGAAAAAAAATTGAGAATGTGAAACCTTCCTTCTAAATTAAAGGTTTCATATCCTAATAAATAATTTCTTTGGCTGTTAGTAAACGCTTCCATTATCCCCTAATGTTGAGAAGCCGACAGAGACTGGGTGTCTACTGCTGCCTCTTTAATCAGAAATCTGTTTTTACTGTTTTTTCAGGTAAACAGCAAAGCCTGGGCCATATCTCTGTTCTATGCTCTGTGGAAAAATAAAGCAGCTATTGAATAAATACACAGGCACCCACAAAAGAACATGCAATGTAATGTTGGCTGTTCACCCAGCACAGTGCTTCCCTGTGTGAAAATAAGGTGGTTTTCCCGTGACCTCAGGGATGCGAAGGGCTTCCTTGAGCCCGTGGGTTGGGTTTTTACAGGAAGGATGATTGATGTGGATAACTGATTCAGGCAGCAGCTGAAGGTAGCTCAGCCTCCTCTAAGCTGACAAAGATGAAAATGCCGGGAGAGAGAAACCTTCAAATGAAGAGCTAATTAACGGATGCAGTTGTGTGCTGGTTATCGGGGGGCGGGGCATGTCTAATTACAGGCCTAGAGGAAGAGCGCAGAACTAATGAAAGAATTCACATTTAGCAGAGAATCTCTTGCTCTGACATCAGCCTCTGGGTGACGGGAGACAGAGACTGATGGGCTGACGAAACTGCTTGCATCTGCAAGGCACAGGGCTGCTCACCTGCCCCTCTGCCACCAGCTAGGTTTAAAAGGAAAGGGTTTTTACCATGCAGGAAAATCAGGCAAACTAGAAGAGCCATGCAAACTACACCACACTCAGATCAAGCCATGGGCAAAATTAAAAGCAATGGGAACTCCTTAATTGCTGAATAAGAAACTCATATTCTCTAGAAGGGCATAAACCGAATAGGAAACTGAGCTTTTAATACTTGGACAACTCTAACAAAACAAAGCAAAACAAAAAAGGGATTTGAATACTTCATGAGAATTACATGATTTTCACACTTCAATTAAATTACTGTTTAGGTCAGCCATTTTGCCATGGCCAAGAACTATACTGAGTTGTTGCTGAGGGTATTAGTTGTTTTTTTTTGCTTGAAGTTCATAGCATTTAAAGAAAGAGATTAGAAAAAATATCAGACAGACATGCAGAGACCATTGAAACGAATAGAAAGACTTTTGTGGATCATGGAAGAGGCATTAAAGGGCTTGTGAGAAACCCTGGAAATCAAATGCAACTCTGCCAGGATTTCAATCCTTATTTTTCAAAACATCACAAAGTCCGTTCTCTGCTTTCATACCTCTTTGGGAAGCACAGTCACCTACAAGCGCAAGTGAGAAGTCCTCATAAGAGCACTGTTGCTATCACCTTGCCAGTCCGCACTAAGGAAGGAAGAGAGGATGCTAGTGCTGCTCTCTTCCTAGGCAAGGCTTGTAGGTTTGTAGATCTGCATCCTTAAAAATGTCACACATACATTTTTAAGACAAGAGCTGTTAGAGAAGCTGGTTTGAAGGTAGAGTACATACTATGCATCATTTTTAGGGAAGACTAGAGGTAATGTAACACATTGAACCAGTATGGAGGTACGTGATGCAAGTGAAAAGGTTTCACTACCTACTGGTGTTCATGGTTTCCCAAGTGAAAACTCTGACACACTATTCATATTCAATTTTATTGCTACTTACCTAGTTAAAACACAAATTAGCCATAACTTTCAATTCATTATGACAAGACATGAAAAATCAAAACCATATTGCTCATTGTGATCTTATTCTTCCAGTGCATATGCAGAGTATTGTAGAAAAAAATGAGCTGTATTTTTGGCTGATATCTGTCAAACAGTCTGCTTGTGCAGGTCACAGTTTTGTAAGCAGTCAAATAAGTTCATGATGATAAACTGGAAATTACAAGACTTATGTACAAGGCCACACACAAGAATGTATACCCCTACATGTTGGGAACACCCTATTTGTTTTCTGCTTTGTTTACTATCAAATCTTCTTATTTCTCTTTCATGCTAAGAGACAAGTAATTAGAAGTCTACTAATCAATAGACCATTTTATTATCCAGCGCAGCTCTGAATAATCCTCATAATTTAACTAGCTTCTGAGTAGGCCAGCAGGGAATACGTGGAGAAAACAAAGAATTTGACAAATGCCAAGGGCTAGTCAGTACAAAGCAGCTTTCAAGAAAATAAAAAAAAACCTACCAGAGATTAGTTTTAAGTAGTGGAATCAAAACAGGTGAAATGCAAATTTGTTTTTTCTTCTTTTCTTTGAAGTAAAATTCACAGCTGCTTTGCCCCAGCTAAGCCCCGGTGGTCAGGCAGGTTCTGACTTCTGGAGGTGGAACCTCCTCCTGTGCCAGCGAGCTCTCCTTGGCCACAGGAGGATTTTTTGCACAAAGAAGGGAAGGAAAGGAGTATGTTATCCTCCCTCAGGACTCCCAACAAGTCTAGGTTTCTCCACTGACGCCTTGTGAAGAGAATCCGCAGCACAGCTATGCTGGACCAGCTGCATCCTTGGGCAGCAAAACCAGGTGCTGTCCAGGCTCCATTAGTGTCCTTCTTCACACCACTGAAGAAGGGGATTTAGCACCTAAATGCTAACAACAAAGAAGCAGGGATATATTTTCTGCCACAATATTAATATATTCAGAGATTACAAAAACAGACAGTTCATCTGCTCAGATCTCCTCCCTTCTCTTTTTTTAAAAACAATATCATTGAATTTTATTTGACATTCTAGAAGTGTATATTTATTTAATTGAAAGCAACCAAGATAATTATTCTTTCTCTATCAAGAATGTTTTCTGTGCTTTAAAAAAGACTACAGAATAAAAAGTAGGACAATGCAGAGTAAAAACATTAATTAAATAGTCCCGAATGCATTTTCTATGCTTTTTCATTTCCTTGGCAGCATAGCTGCACTATTTCCTCATTTATTGTTAATGAACTAAGTATACCCTTGCTTGGTCTTGCTACAAAATTAAAACAATAAAAATAAATAAATGCAGCCTAACATTACATTTAAGCCTTTAGGTCCATAAGAAATATTAACAACTCAAATCATAGTCAGGTTTAAATCACAAATTTTTCAATATTTAACAGAAAATTGCTGTAGCCAATGCATAAATAATCAAATGAATAAGATATGGCAAGATGGAAGCAGACTTTAAAAAAAATATAAAGAAATATAGGATGCAGATGGAAATGATTGTGTATATATAATAAAAAGTCAAAAGTCACTATGCTTAGAATGGATATAATTTTCATGTTGAACTTATTTTACCTTGGAGTCCATGACTGATGATACAATTTATTTCACTAATTACATTATTTCTAAATGTTTTCTTAGTGCAAAATTTGGTTGGAAAATCTCTGGGTCTTGCCTACTGGCCTAACCTTTATTTCTTTGTTAAGTCTGTTTTAGCTACTTTTTGCCAGATTTGGGGGAGATCATCTGATTCAACAGGGCTAGCCCCTTATCATCAGCAGCACAAGATCCTTTTTTCAACTGATCATACCAGTTCACTTTTTACTGTTATTCCTACTGGAACTCCACTCTCTTGATACCCTCTTTTTATTCCCAACCTGTTTATTAGTGGCCAGTTTATCTCTGTTTTGTCTCATGTCTTAGCACTTTCCCCTCTCAGGTTCATTTATTTTCACTTCTAGTCATTGTTTTGCTGTGTTAAAACAAGCCACGTTCTTTTAGAAGAAGGAAACATAAACAGATCCGATGAGCAAGGATGTGAACTCACAGCAGTTCTTATGCTATATGCTAACTACCTTAATGTCATGCTTTTTAGAAGTACACTGGGATAAAGACACACACATTTCCAGTGGATACCGAGTGCTGATGTAGTGCAAGCTCCATGTAAACCTGAGGTGACTGGCTGATGTAGCTATACTCTTTTTTTTTTCCTGTTGTTGTACAGTGTCATGGCCAGTTCTCTCTTCCCTGATACAGGGCAGCAGCACAATTGCCACAGTACTCCAGCTTACTCATCCTGTTGTCATTTAGCACATTGCATGCTTTTACTTCTCATTCATTTCTAACTGATGAGCAATTAACTTGTAGCTGAATATCTTGTTATTCTGAAGTATGTGATTTTGTACTTGATACTAATTAATACATCTCTCTGCTCCTACCCCAGTCCACAGGGTCATTCAGCTTGATATCCTAATTTTCTCCATATTGACGATGCCTCCTTTCTTTATGTCATGCCTAATCAGCGCACCTCCATTTTTGAGCTACTCCTGGGCTACATTTTTACTGCTGTTCATTAAAGTTAGTGAGTCTCAAGGAAGAGGCAAGACTTGCAATCAACCAGCTCATCAACTAGGAACAAAATATTGGTTTTCTGTTCCTGGCAGGTGGCATCTAAAGTCTTGGCTTCATCTTACAGTTATCTACAGCCTGAATCAAAATTTGGAAGAAGGTCATACCTACTGATTTATAAAGACAACAAGAGCTACAAGAACAAAGTCAGGCAGAATGATAATAAAAAAAAAGGAGAGAGGAAGAAGAGGCTAAAATAATCTGCAACAGTACTGCCCAGACTCCCAGAAGGAAGAAGGATAAATGTCACAGTCCTTATAAAGAAAAGGAAATATTTTGAGCCATATCTTTATTCTGATCCATAGTGCAATGTCTTGCTGACGTATAAAATTGCACCTAATAGCAAAATACATCCTCAGTAAAATGATCAAACCTTTATTTTTTCTGCAGCTATAACAGAGTAATTGATAAACAATGCAGAAGCCAAAGAGAAATAGCATGTATGACATCACGTTCTTTATCAGACAGATTAAGTAAAGTTTTAAGTGCTGCAAATGCCTCATGTTCATTCTTTGTAGACTGGTAAATTCCATCTGTTAAGAATGAATTTCCAGTTGGCACACAGAAAATGACTGCACTGTTGTATAAGCATCTCCACTAAGCTTTGTCATTTATTTCTGTAATTAAAACCATTTTGAGAAAGATGTAGTCAGTTCAAGCAAATTGCATGTTACAATAAAACAATTCTAATAACAATACAGAAGTTGTTAATAAATACTCAATTCTATATAGGAAAGTATTAATTGGAGCCTGAACAGGCTTATAGCTATTATAGGGCTTTACTATGTGTTTTCTGCACAGAATATGGCAGTTACATTTGCATAATAATCATAAATACAATCCAGAAATGTATTTTTATTTTTCTGAATAACCAGCCTGTTAATTTATCAAGGGCTCCGAACATACAAAATGGTGGAGCAGAGGAAAAGAGAGTGATATGCCTTTTTCATGGGATTCAGTAACTAGAAACAAGAATACAACTGAAGGATGAAATTTTTAAAACAACTTTCATTGATTGTAAAAACACAGTTTATGGTTTCTTAGATCTGTCTGCATAGTGTTTGCCAGCCTCTTCTCACCTCTCCAATCCCAAGAAGAGCAGCAAATATGTAATAACTGTTCCTCTACTGATTATTTGATTAGAATTTTTTTTTTTTTTTAAATATAAGTTTCAGAGACTTTCCTAGCAGACCACACTGTGGCTAAAAGCCTACTTGCTACATACAGATAACTTAAACACGTGCCACATGCTCTGAAAAAGCAACTTCTGGAGTAAAGAGTTTTGCTTTTGTACGTGTAGGTATTTGCAAATTATTTATCTTTCCTGTCTTGCTTTCAGGGGAACCATTTGTGCTTACTAAAGACCGCTGCTGCCCAGGTACCTCTAGAGGATGTACCTCAACCAACCAACCCTACAACCATAGAAACACCAAGCTCCAAGAGGAATATGCATCTCAGTCAAGAAGGTCTGGAGATATTCAGCAGTATGCCTCAGGACAAGACCTGCAGTAAGATGAGGCAATGGTGCAGCCCAGTTTGGTCAGAAAACTTCTTCCCATAATTTCATCAAGCTTGATGAATGAGATCACTAAGGATCATGACCTTATGCATTTGTAGGAGTTTTGACCTTTCAAGCACAAGATGACCATTCCTAGATCATTTATCCTCTGACAAGGACAAGATATGAAGATAAAGCTTATCATATGAGAAAATGATCATGCCCTTCTTAACATTCAGAAATTTTCTCTTAGGAAAAGTGTAGCAACAGGCCCTACTGAACAATCTCTCCCCATCTTTCTTATAGGTCCCCTTGAGGTACTGGAAGACCACTATAAGGTCTCCCCAGAGCCTCCTCTTCTCCAGGCTGAACAGCCCCAACTCTCTCAGCCTGTCCTCACAGGAGAGGTGCTCCAGCCCTCTTGCCAACTTTCCTGGCCCTCCTCTGGACCCTCTCCAACTGGTCCATGTCCTTCTTATGTTATATAGCTCATAACTGTACTTGTGATTCAACATCTTGACACTAACATCCCTCTCCTCACATTTCCACCTTCTACTTTTGTCTCCAAAGAAATTCCTATCACCAGAGGCTTCGAAACAAGCTTATTTCAGCCTAAGAAGCAAAAGAAAGGTAGTTTTATAGTGGCAGAGATGGCTATGTTCATGATTTTTTTTCCTCTTACAAGTGGTGGCTTCTCCTGAACACTTTTACAGCTGAAACCCAAGAAATACATACCTCAAAACCAATTATATTCCCAATGTTGAATTTTGACACATGTAACACATTCTTTGCTGCAAAGATGAAAGCACTTTTCTCACAGGCTACTACTACACCCTACTTTGTAAAGACAACACTATAGTTTTATTTCATGGTAGTCCAGGTGCTGCAACTGAGTGAGCGGTGACTCAATAGCCTAAAATGAGCTGGCCCATTCCAAACCTGAGACGTTATTCCACCTATGACATCAACAAGAACTGGTACCTGATGTCTTTCTTTCTCTGCCTGATTAGAAGCCTTGAAGGTTTGGGGTTTTTTTGGTTAAAATAAACAAACAACTCCTCCTCAAAACAAAAACACTACTCAAATCTTGTTCCTCTGACAGGTGACTAAATCACAAGAAAACTCATACAAAGTCCTAATTTTACAGTGAGACAAAGGACAATCTTTTCTATGATTCTTTTAAATAAGTTAATATTTTATGCTTGCTTTCACTCAAAAGCTTTTAGACTCCTCTGTTCTCGACCTCTTTCTCTCTTTCTCTGTTTATTTTTTTAACAGACTAAAAGAAAAAAAAGCAAACAAAAGAGAGAAGGAGACAAAGATTTCACATTATTTTTTGTCAAAAATGCCACTGCAGATTAAAAATCCATTGAAAGCAGAAATATATGGACAAATATAAAAGAGATCAGGTTTGACATAAATGTGTTTTCACATTAAAACTACTCATCAACTCTCTGTGAGGTCTTTTCTGCCAATCACATAAGGGCTTACCAAACCAACAGCCTAACTAGACTGGAGTCTTAGCTTACGGGAGTGGATTAGCAACAGGTGAACAGAGACATCCACTGGGACTAGCACAGATTTCACTGTTAGGTTGCTGATACAGACTTGCTCATGAGAAACACATTCTGCACAAAGCAATAAACCGCATTCTGCGCCCACGCTTGCATCCACCATATAAAAGTCCATCCAAAAGACAGCTACTGGTGGCACTGATAGGAGCACCTCATTTCTACATATACTGACTTAGAAGCTTTTTCCTGAAAGTTTCACTGATATCAGTCACCTCAGTGTTCCCAGGAAGGAGAAAATAAGGCTGTTATTACTGCAAGAGAACAGAGACATGGGGGATTAGCAGATGCAAGGATGCTGCTGGAGTTCAAGGAGAAATGGCAACTTGAGAAATGCAGTTGCTTAAGAAAAAAAAAAATCGGGAACAGGTTTTGAGTGGGGGAGATAATAATGATTAAATAGGCTAAATAAAAGGGAGGAAGGAGTAATCAACCAGGTTTTTTCCGTTGAGGAACAACTCTAGAAGTATGCAATTAATTATGGAAAATAGCACAATTAATGAAAAATACAAAGGAAATACATATGGAAAAATGAAGAAACAATCTTTTGTGTGGGTGAGAGTAAACACAGAGAAAGATAACAATGTCAGATATAATATGTTATTAAAGCTTTTTATTTCCCTATGTCCCTTTGCTTTTCAAACTCTTGCAAAACATTACCTCATCTGTTGTTTGTTTTTTTTTTTATCCCTAGTGTGCAAACTTACATTTCTCATCTTTGTCTTTTCCACTGTAGACAACAAAACTCTTATCTAGCCAGAGCGCCATCACAGAGAGACAATGTCATGCACAGCCTACTGTGTCTTCAAGTACATTTGTTTGGATTTGCTAAATGCATTTTGAATGTGTTCATCCACCTCTTCATTGCAGAAGCTCAGGGAGCTGAAACATCAAGAAATGTCTGTTTTTGAAAATAGTCCTAGATATATGCTCACACCCCACATTTCTAGAGTGGGTTTTAAGTAATCAGAGGAATCTGGCATGGTATATATTGTTTAATCAGTGGATAATGCAAAAGCATTTCTTTAAAAGTATTTTCTGTCATCTCTTTAGCTCCTAACCTGCAATTGTCTCAGAGAAGCTTCAGACAGTAGATTGTTTCACTTAAATCCTGAGTAAATTGGCTTACATATACTCTTTGTAACTTATATTTTTCTCCAAATAACACATTTACACTGATAAAAAAAAAAATCTCTACTTTTAAGCTGTTGGAGCTTACTTCTGTTTCTGAAATTTGAAGGATGTTCTTATGGAGTCTGTCCTTTTAGCTGTTCTAAACAATCTGCACCTTCGATACTGTAAGTACAGCTCTGCTTCCAAAAAACTGTTTTGGGGGCATTCACTGTGTGGTGGAGTATAGTACAAAAGACGATCACAGAAGTGTGCTTGTGATCTGAGGTCTGGCACCGAGCTACTTCAGCCTGAACCAAAATCAAATGCAAATTTCATAGCCTTCCCACTAATATACATCTTCAAACAAAGAACAGCCCATTTGTGATTTATGCCACTGCTTCTTTTACTGCAGAACCTCTCCCAGATGTCCTCATCACTTTAGGATACTGCCCTTCAAATTTGCTTTATAATGTGCCTTTTGCATTTCATAAATCAGCGCTGAACCCTTCACTTCTGTGCATTACTCCTGAAAATAACCTCACACATCTTCTGAAGTATGATCCATTCACTTGGTGAAACTTTTAAGATTTTTCTTTAATGTGTCCTGGTCAAATTCATAATAATAGCATATATCCCATTAAATGTTCCATGTAATAATTAAATGATAATAACTTGATGATTCCACTGAATAAGGCAGGGAATGAGATCTCTGTTAAATTTCCTTTTTCTGTCCAGTCACAGGGCTGGAATCTGACTACTCAGTTCTCAGTAACACTTTGGTGACATGAGGTTCAGACACAACCCAGAAAAAAACAGCCTATGGTGTGGAGAATTGTTGAAACAACTCAGGAGTGACTTAACTTCATGTCTGGATCAACAGGGAAAACCCTAAGCTAAGGTACCGAAACAACTCTGCTGCTCAAATTTCAGAGCAAAATTAATTTATGTGACCAGAAGCTTTTGCCCAATAGAGGCGCTATGTACTACTTTTAAAGTTGGGTTTTTTTGTTGTTGTTGCCCAAATTCTGTCTAGAACTCATTTTTAGATGTCAGAGGCCTCAATGGCTCTTGCCCAGTATCCCTTAAAGCATGCTGTGAGTTTGCATAGTGTTTAGCAAGTTTTAGGAGGACCTGCATTGGCTTGTCATATTTTGCTGTTTACAAAAGCAAACCAAATAATTTTAGAGTCCACTTAAGAGTTTAAGCAAAACTTATTTGAATGCAAATAAAAAAAAAGATAATGTTCCATACAGATAAAATACCCTATGCAATGAGGAGGGTAGAGGAGAAGAAAGAGATTAAGAAAAGACAAACCTGTGCACAAATAACTTCTGTGAATACATCTCATCTAATATAGGAATAATGGTATCCAAGGATTATATAAACATTATTCTACTGAATTTTATTTACAGATCTTTTTTGTTTTGTTTCACTGGTGTCTCAGAAGACTCAAAGCTGGAACCCTGCATTTGTATTAAATTTTATAGGATGGTTCAAAACCTATTGGAAGGTTATAATTTTATAGTAAATTATATAGTGACCTTTTTGTAATGCTTAAGGTGGTAATACTTAGGCTAGGTATTTTTCAAATAGTGCAGCATATTTTTAATTTAGGAAAATGTATGCATAGGATTTACAGAACAATCTAAATTATTCTGCACTTGACAAGATTTCAGGAGTCATGTCCATTATAACAGTATTTTTCCCGTACACTGTTTGCTTCACGTCTACACAGAAATAGCCCCTGAAATGTCAAAGAATATGGAAGCTAGGTGGTTGCTTGTTGACTGGTAAGATTACAAGTTGCCAGACTCTCATGGCAAGAACAACTGCAAGGCCAGATGACAATCAAATTGCACTCTTAATTACTTCTGCCGCAGAGTCTAAATATACACCCAGCTTGTGCCAAAATCATGTCATGCTACATCTAGCTGATATGTGTCAAGGGACTGTGTCCTTCATTCTCTACCAATATTCAGAGGTATCAACATGGATAAATTCAATATGTGGATTGTAGCAAGTGCTGAGACCTCACTTGATATATATACATATGCATGTCAACCTAGATAATATACTTGGGCATGGTAGGCAAAAAAGAATATAAATCACTGTCAAGATAGGCTGTACTCCCTGGAAGACAGTCATGGTGCTTCACTGCTTTACTGAATCCAGGTGCCATTTTTTTCCAAATGAGATTTTGATTAAGAATTATTATGTCTGAAAGTCTTTTAACCCCAAGCCCTCATCCTTTTGACTGCCACTTCAAAACATGTGTTCTAACTAATAAAGTAACCACACCAAGATTTCAGCAAGCATTAGCTAAATCCAACTTGAAATGAACACAAGAAGCCAATGGTATTTGTGAATCTGATTTTCTTATGAAGTCAGGCTACATTTTCTCTGAAAATGTAATTTTTCACCTCTTAGCCACATACATATTTGCTATAAAGAAACAATCATACTTTTTCTTTCATTAGGCTAAAGGTTGAAAATCATCTTGAAGTATAAACAGCATCAGTCAGGAAAAATGCTAAAGGGTATGAGAAGTCCAGAAGGTTTAACTGAGGCTGATATTATTTTTCAAAGATAGTAGAATCAATTTTTCCTAAGTGCCTGGTGCTGGAAGCTTAGCTTTTAAAAATAGACCATTAGAAACCAAAAATAAAATGACAACTACTTCTGTGACCTGCAGTCTTTCTCAGGATCAGTGTTCTGCCTGGTTTTGCCACCCTTCCACATGAATATATAATTTGCGAGCAAATCAGAAGCTGATGACAAAATGAGCTATAGAGTTCTGACATTTAAAATTTTACAGAACCGTTACCTTAACATGTCTCTCAAAACTGATAAATACACTGCACAACGTACACAAATCATTGAGTCGCTCAAAAAAAGTAAGCAGGGAGAGCTTTATATAGTAGCAATCCTATACAACCGTTCCAGAAAGGCAATCATATCTGTACTGTGCCTTATTTTTATGACCAAATGAAGCACAGCTTCTTTTTGTATCACTCAAATTGGCCATTTTCTTTCACATTTTCATGTTCTATTATTTGTGTCACTGCAGCTAAAACTGCAAGATTTATTTAGGAACGTTATTTTATCAATCGTGAAACACAAAGCACAGTCCAATCTCACTGCATATACGCTTTAAATAATGTTTGACACCTCATCTTACTTACAG
This sequence comes from Tetrax tetrax, assembly GCA_009806455.1. NCBI lineage: Eukaryota > Metazoa > Chordata > Aves > Otidiformes > Otididae > Tetrax > Tetrax tetrax. The sequence goes on along the minus strand of WHYT01017200.1, from coordinate 410,929 downwards.
AAGCATAAGAACTGGTAGCCTGAATTAGGGACTTTAGTGCTAGCTATTAAACATTAAGAGCCCTTTTCCCTATGCATGCTTATCTTCTTCATCTTCTGTTTCATTTTCAGTGTTATTTTATTGCATTATTTTATAATGGGAAGACAATGGCAAGAAGTCTGTCTATGATATAGTGCTCCTTCCCATATAAATAGAGAACATGAGTGAAGCATTTCAGACCAGTAACAATTTTCCCAAACATCCACCACCTTTTCCGCTCCGTTAAAAAAAGTGGAAAGTACTGTTTTCTTCAAGCTTGAGTTTACTTGAAAAAAACTTCCTGCTCAAATAATCCTGCTTCCATCCCATTCACTTCATGTGGCGGCTAAAACTGAACCTACGTGGTTACTATTTAAGGGATCACAGAGAATACTAGCCCCAAGCTATCTGAAGAGAAAAGTAAAGCAAACAAACCTCAAAATCCCAAATGGACTTTATTTTATGTGTTCCCAAGGCCTTTTAAGCATCATGGCACAGAGGCATAAAAATGACTTCTCTTTCCCAGCTGAGGGACAGGAAACTCTAAAATGAGTTTTTCCTTTGTGTATGATTGGCAATGGAGAACATCTGCCCTCCTGCAGTACCTGTGGGATTACAGACCTTGTGGCTATTGGTTCATGTGGATGGGCTACAGGGCAGCTTTGCTCACTTGCTGACCCAGCCATGGCATCAGCACATTGATGAATTTGATCACAAGAGCCATCTCTTTGGTACGTCTAGAACTGGAAACCTTATAACTGGTTGTGAATACGGACACTTTTCTTTAAGGGGGACTTTTATCATGTATTACTAGGAAAAAAATACTCTAAGTCCTACGTTCTGTGGAGGAACTCTTCTCATGGATGTGGGATAAAAATAAACTACTTGAGAGGCAGACCACATGACAGAGACAAGATCATTCATTAGTTAGGCTTATGTATTGGGGTAGGAGTTACCAGCTAGGAGAAGTACTGTGCACTGTTATGGGTTCGATGAGGAGTAACCTTGAAGAGCTAAAGACGCACAGAAATGAAAAGATTTAGCAGCCAGGGACAGGAGAAAGATGGTGAGGCAAGTTGAAAGGATCATGTTTCAGCCTTCTGCACAATTAGCACACCTCTCCGTGTACTAATAGCAATACACTTGGAGAATGTTTCTATTTTAACACTGGTTGGCAGCAATGCTAGGAAAAAAAATAAAGCGCACTTTGGCTTTGACCCTCCACGTGAATCTCATGAGTTTAACTAGTAAAGGATATAAATTGAATGACTGTCAAACCTCTATACCCAGGACAGGTGTTTCTAAAAGCATCTCTGAAGCCTGACACAGCTGGTTAGAAGAATAGACTTGTCAAAGAGAGGCCACAGAGACAGGAGAAATACTTGATCCTCAAAGCAGAAATCTATAGTAAAAGTCAAAGAAGGGAAATCAGAAAAAAGCCTTCACAAGTCTCTTCTGAAGTGGCTAAAATACATAAAAGGATTTTCAATGGCAAGTTTTTCTCCCTGCATAACTAAGGAGACTGACCAAAATTTCTGCTTGCATTTTTACCCATGTAGTTTTATTCCAGATGCCTATGCACATCGCTACTCACATTTATAGTACTGCAATTCAGCGGACAGTCAGAGTCTGGTCCCATGTAAGCCTGAGAGTGCCTGATTTCCAGTGCCTCCTACTCCAGTTTTCTGGAAATCACAATCCCACTTGTAACTACAGACAGGATAGTTCTTTGCAACCTTTCATATCAAAGCTCTTTTGGTGTCTATAACCATTAAGACAAATACACATTGAAGTGAGCTAGCCACATCAAAAAATATGTTGATTTCTTATCTGCATTTTGTGCTATAAAGGTAAGGACATCTACTTTTTGGACAGAAATGGATGACGACCCCAAACCTGTCCAAGCAGAAAAAAAAAAAAAAGGGGAGAAAATCCCAGCAAAGTTACTGCAGTCTCTGTATGTAAACGCACTGGACTTTTACCATCTGCAAAAACTGTAAGGCATTACTAAAAGGGCAAAAATGATTAGGTGAAGCTGTTCAAATGTCTCGGGTTGCTAAATTCAGGTTTTCCTCATTCCTCATTCTGATTATTATTCAAATACACTCTTCTCTTTGACAAAATTAAGGCAATTTTTGGTGCTGTTTGAAAATGATAGCCCAGAAAAAAATGAAATAACATAAAATATCACATCGTGAATGATATATATACTACATCGCCAGGCTTATGTAAAAGGTGGAGCATCAGCAAGGTATAAATGCTCAAATCCAGTACCATACAACCATAAAAAATGTTGAGCAGACCTCAAAACACCAACTGGCATACAAATTACTTGATAGCTAATAAAATACATTAATAGAAAGAGGAGAATTATTATTTAAAACACAGTACATACACAAAAACAGTTGCAATACTTTGCACTAAATTATGCACTTCAGATAAATAGTGGAAACACAATGTTGTCAAACAAACACCAAAGTTGATGCTATGGGACTAGTTTGAAGTTCAGCCATTCAGCATAAGGTATTAGAAGGAATAAATTTAGTTCTCAACTTCAATTCAGAGCTTGCAGGAGAAGTTTTCCTGAAAGGCAATACATCTCTGCCATCAACAGTGGGCCATAACAAATAGACCCGTTTCCTTGGAACACCCATGACAGGAGAAAGATTAAATCTAATAAAATGGAAGTCACCAGAACTCTCCAACAACAATTGATTCATAATCTATTATATGAGGCAAATGATTTAGAAAGGTCTCTGTTCAGACAATGAAGGGAGTTAATATCTATAGGCTGAACTTAGCGTGCACAGTTTTTCTAGATTAGAGAGGATGACTGATACATTATTTACTCACTTGGGCATTATTATTCTTTTGAAGCTTACATTTATGTCCAAAGACAAGCTATAAAACAGATCCTAGCAGAGCTGTTCAGATTCACCATTTGTTATTAACAGATGACTTTCCTCTAAGTCTTAAAATATCTTGAATATGCAAACTCCGTTATACCAGAACAGCTTCAGCCCCACAGGAGACCAATAAAAATGACCTGGGAAGTCTTCTATTACAATAATTATTCTAGATAAAAGTACCAGTGATTTCCAAAGTTTAGGTTTATTAGTGTATTAATTAAATGTTATAGTGAAACTCCTGTGAAACCATTGTTCTAGTCTTTTCTAGCACATACACATGTGGCCAGTTTTCACTGTAACACCTTCAGGTCTTATGGTATCTAGCACTTGTTCTCTCAACTCTAGCCTTTGCAAATGCAGGTATTGTAATTTAATTTCAATTTTTAGAAAGCTGATTTTCTAGATCTCTAGTGTGAAGAGTAAAACCTGACAATATGAATTGCAGATTTAAAGATTTAAAAAAAAAAAAGAAAAATAAAGAAGTTATCATTATGGCAACTCTATAAGGGTTGTGTCTAGTTTTTAACAGCATTTATATTTAGGTACTTTTATTATTCATGTTTTGATTGTGTCACCTAAAAAAATAGGGACTTGCTGCAGAAGAACTAGGAACAAATCAACACCTGAACTACTGATACATGGAGACCGGCTGACATTTGGTCCTTTTCTGGAAACCAAAGGAAACATCCTCACTGCTGCATCCACAGGAGTCAGCACCAAGCTGAAGGATAACTCTGGGTCTAGGCCACTACAGAAAAACGGGGAACAAGAGTTGTTTTCAGGACTCAAACAGAATTTTAATCACCAGACATATCCTGCCCTGCTTTTCATCTGCAGAACTCTCCTTGTATTAGTAAAATCATCAGCAGAAGACCCGAAGAGCTACAGGGTCTGTAGGACTCTTCCCTCTAACTCGCTAACTCCTCATCTTATGCAGCTCAGTTTCCAAAGCCAAGGGCTTCAGACCTGGGCAGATAAAGACAGGAACACATGGAGAAATTCCAGATGCTATGGTTCAGGGTAAACATATCAATCCTGACAGGCCATTTTTGATGCATCATAACAGTGGCTGTTACGTGCAGTAAATTATGCTTAATTTTAAATATATTTTCCATTTACAGTATAAGAAAAATTCTAACCAAGAGCCTGGAATCACAGGAAACATAATTACTTATCCAACATGCTACTATGACAGGGGAAAAGCACCCTCCAAAGCACACTGTGACCTTTCAGTGAGATGATATCAAGTCAATTATATGGCTGCCATGGAACTCAGACTCTCCAGTGAGGCTGCTGGCACATGACCTTAACAGCAAGGGGCCATCTGACATTAAAAAAAAAAAACAGAAACAAGAAAAACAGCTGGAGGATAGTAAAGGGGAACATCATCGCAGTGCATACTAGGGGAGGAGAAAAAAAATGAAAAAATGCACAATTTGGCATAAACAATGCTGATTGATAGAGAAGGAAGAACAATTTAGAGAGCAAAAAATAAGTAAGTTGGAACAGAGAAAGAGACTAAAAGTCAAAGGCCATACCAGTGCCAAAACAAAACATGGCTTTGACATGGCTGTAATTTATGCAAGGAGCATGCCAACGTGACGGGTCACAGTTTGATCCTTATTGCTGGACTCGCAGCACTTTCATGGGTTTATTTCCTCTGTCATCACATTACCTATTGTATGTTCATCTCATGTATTATCCTGAGAAGTTATGCAGGAACGCAAAGCTGCCATGCTAAGCCAGATGGGCAAAGGAGGTAGCAGGTATGTCCAGAAGCTGCTGAAGGACAGCTGCTGAGCTGCTGAGCAAATGCCTTCATGTGCACGGGGCAGGACGCAAGCGTTCTCTGCTGTCAAGGGGTTGCTCTTGGGGCCTAAGAGACTATACACATGCCTGAAAATCTTATTTTAGTGAACTCTTACCTTTTCCATAATACCCTTTGAAAACATGCCCATGCCTGTCACAGTGCTGTAGTCACTAAACCACCTTATGTGCCAGATGTTCACCATTTAACACGTTCTGGTTAAATGGTGTTCTAACTAATTAAGCCACACATCAACTCAAATGCTTACAGTTTACTTCATGTAGAAAGATCTTTAAAAGCAGCTTGTTTTCAAAATCTGAACAGGCAATGATTAGAAATGTGTTTTTAGAGTCTTTGGAGATCTATCTCAGGCCCTCAGCTGGGAGCCATGAACAACAGACAATGCCTGAGGGGGAAAAATTGAACTATGGGTGGATTTACTTTATGTAGCTTGATACAGTGAAAGCAGGTGCAGTGACATGTCTTCATTATTACTTAATCTTTCCATCTCATAGATATGGGGATTGGGACAATGATGGGGATTGAAACTGTGGTGCAGAATACTGAACTGAGATAATCTAATTACTTTAGTGTCTGCATCTGTATTCTAACTCAGTTGTTCATGAAGCAAAACAAGAAAAAATATTTTTCCCTTTTTAAACCGTTTTTGGCTGTTTCAATTATTAAACTAAGCTTCTCAGTGAAAATAAATGCCAAAACAGCTTTCTGGAAACCTGCTTCTCAAAAAAAAAACACTGAGCACAAAAATGTGAAGAAAGGCAGGAAGATGAAAAACTTATTTCATTCCAAGCATGGACTAGCTGTATATAAATTAATCATACAACATAGGGAAGGGAAGAGCAAATCTCCTGGAGATATAATTGTGTCACGTATCACAAAACAGATTCAGGGCAAACCGTGGTGAAACTGAGCCTAAATGACAGCAAAGGTGCAGTGCTGTGACAAATGCATTTACGCTCTTAAAAAAAATTTGTTGATAATTACCTCTGAAAAGAGAAAGAAAAATAACTGCAAGACTTAACAGCACCTGCTGTCAGCTGGTCTATTGTGGAGCACTGATGCTGTCCCCCTTAAAATGAAGGGGGGGATGTTATTTTTCTTCCCATGGAGAAGGAAGAAATGTTGTAGCATCATCATGCTTCAACATGAGAAGTAACGCAAGAAGGGGATCTGATAATCAGGAAGTCATAGAACAAGACATAGATTTTAGGAGAACAGAGCCCTTGTAATAGCACTGTAATGAATACCAAAGAAAGGAACGTCAAAAGTAACAAAAATCTGTCACACAGACAGTCTTGTAGACAAAGTTGGAGCTCAGGGCATCTTCACATGCTATTAAAAAACCCCAAATCCAAGTAGATAAATTGCCAGAACTAGCTGCTGCTCCCAACTTTTTGCTGAGAATGTGGTCATTCACAACACACCACTCGGTGACACCCTCCACTTGCAAATCATCCCAGGGTAAGCAAGGCTGATCAAACCTGAAAACAAGTGCACAGAGGCTGCTGCGACTTAGTAAAATACGCATTATAAGCAGTCCCTTCTCACCTTCCTGTTCAATCCCTTTTAAGGGACGTAGGCTTCCTGGACACAGAATTACCAGATTGCAGCCTGAAGGTATTTCTTTTCCACCTTCGGGTTCATAAATACATAGTACCCAATGACTTGACATCAAGAGATTGACTGAGGAACTGCTTTATAAAGTTTTTGGATAGAGTCTTTATAAAGTTTTTGGATAGAGGAAGATTCCTCCATTAGCTTTTTAAAATGCAGTCTCTGAAAACCGAGGGCTTTGGATTAATTTGTAAAGGCAATTCTAGATTTACAGCTGTGCAACATAAAAAAAATATCCCATCTTACTCTGAGCCTGGAGCTCTTAAGATAATACCAGAGTTTAGTAAAACTTCTGAGTTTTAAAATAAACCCCATATAATGGTTTTAGTTAAATGCAACTGAATGCAGGGGTTCCTTTGTATAAAGGAAACAAGGCATTGGCATGCTATCCAGTTTGCATTTTGCACTTGTATTTCCTCAATCTCAGAGCTACTTTTCAGCACAGCAGGCAGTTAGCTCACCCTAATTACTGCCAGGGAGGCCCAGATGCTTTTGTCAGCTCTTCAAGCACAGAAAAAGATTACCAGCAGACAAGCCAGCCATAGGATCAAGGATGGCTCCTAACAGGAGCCTTGTAAAAAATCTGCTAATACTTATGTTCTCTACTGAACGGAACAAATCTAAACACCTTATAAATCTGAGATCAAGCGTGATTACTCAAATACAGGATTATTTTCCATGTTGAAGAGACAATACAAATGCAGGCAATTAAAGAGAGAGTTATTGTAATGAAACCCTTTTTCATGTAATTTGGCAAGATACAAAGCACTGCCATAAGTAGATATAAAGACATAGCACACTGGCTGTTCAGTTGATGTGCCTGCCTGCCAAAAGGAACGGTTATGGCAAAAAGATGTGGGGTCCAGCATCACTTGCAGTCAGGTGTAGGTTCAACCTCTCACCAACTCCAGCAGCAGAGGAGGCTGAGGCCCAAAGGATGCCACTGCTTACCTACATGGATACTCTGAATGAAGTAAAAACAATTACTATTTTCCACATTTTGAAATTACATGGAAAGGATCCTCCATTCTCTTACAGATTGAATTTCACAAGCCTTCAAAGCAATTCAGCTTAAGCTTGAGAAATAGACTCAGCAGCAGCTCTTTATCCAATGGTAATGGGGAGGCCAGGGGCTGTTATCACCAATTTCAGCAGCTGGTTGAAGCCAGCACAAATCATCATACGAAACAGAATTGCTTTTTTTTTGTGCCCCCTCACATGAGAGAATAAAAAAAAAAACCTGTTTGTTTGAAAATTAGGGCTGAAGCTTAATCTGAAATAGGTTCTTAAGTTCAGCTGTATGATTTTAAAAAAAAATGACAAACCTAATTAATGCAGTTCAGGGTTGTATCTGTTGTAAATCTGTAGCTAATTTAGTGACTTCAGTAAATTTAATTCTTCTAGTACCTGAAGGGACTTACAATAAAGATGGCAAGAAACTCTTTAGCAGGGTCTGTTGTGATAGGATGAAAGGTAATGGTTTTAAAATAGAAATAGGTAGATTCAGATTAGACATTAGGAAAAAAAAAAATTACAATGAGGGTAGTGGAACACTGGAAGAGGTTACCCAAAGAGGTGGTGGATGCCCCATCTCTGGAAACATTAAGGCCAGGTTGGACGGGGCTCTGAGCAACCTGATCTAGTCTGGGATGTCCCTGCTCCTTGCAAGGGGGTTGGACTAGATGACCTTTGAAGGTCCCTTGCAACCCTAACCATTCTATGATTCTATCACTTATTTTATATGGTGAAACTTGCTTGTGCCCAATACAGCTTTTAACTACAAAGGTGGCCTCAGGAGACCCGAGCTCTCCCATGCCCTGTCTCTGCTGATTGCTGATTTTGAACAAGCCACTTCGCCTTCTGTGTCTCTGCAAAATAAGTAGAGCAATCCAATCTCCTTTGCAAAAGCCACAGAGGCATATTGATGGGAAAGGATGTGTTAAAAGTTAAGTATTATTATTGCCATTACTTTGTTAGTAGTATGATTCTATTTTGAGCAAAACAACATCAGAAAATTTTGAGGGAGCATCCTCTTGTTGCCACAAAAGCTCCTTTAAATGGTTAGGGCAGGGCTTCACAGCAGTGTGCGAACCTTCGGTGCCCTTCACTCACCCCTTGAGAAGGGCACAGGGCTCCTGCAAGCCCTGTGTCACATCTGGAAGCCCCGTGCAAGTCTCCAGTAACCCAGGGCATCCAAAATGGTACTAGACACCTCTGTGTAGGTGTCTAGTATCACATGACTTCAGGCAACATTCAAGTACTGGCAATATCTGAATTAGTACATTGGTCAGCAAACTAAACACACTGTCTGAAGTAACAGGATAACATTTGGGGAAAAGAGAGTCTTATCCCAGTACAAATTCTATTGCTCTTCATTTGTCTTATATTAACGAACATCAACTTTGGGCCTAAATCTTTGATCATTTGCATATGCCATAGCACACAATATTGGTACCCACATGAGTAGCTTGTGCTTAATGGGGCTGACTTGAAACCCAAGTGATTTGCTGCCACTTTGCACATTTGTTCATTTGAAATTCTCAGCTCAATATCACCTACTTTGTTTTTTTTTCTTTCACAGCTTTGTCTTTCAAACAAAAAAGATGGTTTTCGTGGTGACAGTGTATGTTAAGTTCATACACTTACCTTTTTAAAAAATTTTTGTTACTCTTCAAGTCAAAATTCTGTCTCCCTAATCTTTGGTGCTGTCACATGTAACTTTTAACTTTTTATTTTATAACTCAAAATCATTATTTGGCTTGTTGCAAATTTATATACGAAGAAAGAGTGATGAAGGTCTTTTCAAACCACAGGCTGCCTCTGAGGTAGCGCATAGAAACATATTTTTTTATTATTTACATTTTCCTCTCAACTACACTAAAATCAATGGAGTGGTACCACTGACTGAGAATTTGGCTCGATGTAGAAAGCATTCCTTAAAGAGTTTTGTTTATTTAGTTAAAGACAAGGATCTATTACCCTTTCATTTCTGTCCACTTTTGGTGTCAGGGTAATACACATTTCTCATTCAACTCTCAGAGTATATTCATTTGTAATTAAAATAAAATTTTAAGAATTAGCTATTTGGCTGCTTTCTGTTGTCCTAGTGGCTTTTTTTTCCTTCTTTGAGAAATACTTCCTCTCAAAGAAACAAAAATGTGGCAGCTTTGACAATACTAAAAAACTTGCCAGCACTGCCCAGGAAATTTGCAACAGAAGTTCATCCTCTCTAACCTACCAGTTACAATCTCCTCTTGGTCAATAGTGGCCGCAAGTTATTCTGTGCACTGACTGCTTGTTACCTTGTGTGCTTTCAACAGATGTTTTCACTCCACTTCCCAGAATGCAAGTGAAAAACTCACCACTTTCAGCATTAAATGAGAGCTTGCTGGCAGCCTTGGCAGAAAGGACTGACAGTAGTAGCAGAATCAGCTACATTTATTCCTGCTGTTCTTCAAAGTCAGAGCTAGGAACTCAGAGAGAGTCGGGAAAGTTTGTACTGGGGAAAGTTATACCAAAAATTATATTATATTATAATGCCATAACATTTGCAGATCTGAGGTCTATTTTTATTCATGTTTTATATGCTAGCACCCCATAACTTCTTCAGCTTCACCAGGACTGTTATAACTATATGATATTCTAAGAAGATGTATTTATCTTATTTATCTTCTCAAAATGTCTTTGTTGTCCAAACCTCATCTTTATAAAGAAAGAAGCTTTGCAGGCCTTCAATACCTTCTATTCCAGATCCCACAGATCACTTCTCTCCCATGGGAAGTTAAATAGAGGCTCCTGTGGCAAATACGGCACCAGAGTACACAGAGAAACAATCTGTCAATTATTCATGTATTTTTAACCATCAGTAGTGTGGTATAGCAAGGGGGGAAAAAAATGGAAGACAGCCAGAAAAGTAATGAGCCATCTTCTCTGCAGATCACCAGTAAATGCTCTGCTGGTCACAAAGAACCACAATTAAGAGAATGTTGGCATTAATGATTAATGAGCTATTTAAAAGTAGCAAATCAGATTGCACTTTACATGTCCTGTCACTTCTGGGTGAGGTTTTGTAGAATGTAATTCACAGACACCCAGCCTGGACAGAAATAATAATTCATTCATTTCAAATTTTTGTTACAAAAGACTGGTGCAGATAACAGAATCACACCTCATGTCACATCTTAATTAGCAAAAAAACCCCCTCCTGTTAAGAATGAACGAGAACAGATTCAGATTTTTCCTTTAGTTCATTCCTAGGCTAAGAAGGCACTGGAATGGACGCATTATTTCTAATTTGGTTGCTCATTCAAGAAAATACTTGAAAAGCATGTGTTTAAATCTCTTCCAATTCCAACATTTACTTAAGCACATGTTTAAAGAAAACACATACATTTAAATGCTATCTTGAGTGGAAATTCTTCTGCATTCTCGGGCCGAAATGTATAATCTGAAAAATCTTATATGCCTTATTTATCAGCAAATGGATTTTATAAAATTTCCTTTTACACTACTGAAGGAAAATAAAGCAATTTCAAGTATTACAATCAAGACTCGGATAATGCAGCATTAGCACTCTGCCGTACTGTTGGCTCTTGTAAATAAAATCATGCTCATGCTGTGACCTTCACCCATGCCACTGCATTTTTCTCTTCTTTGACCAAGGAGGAGGTAAGGTAAAGTAAAATTCTCTCAAATTAGAATTTTACTCTAACTTCCTATTTTCTTCCATGACTGCACAGACTCTCCTTGTTACCTGACCAAAATACCTGGTAACAGCTTCTTTAATGCTTCTCAATTTTTTTTTCCCCTTGGCTCCATCTGTCTAGGTCATATGGGTGTAGTTTCTTACTGATTAACTTGCCAAGATTTCAAAATGAAAATCTGCCATTTGGTTTGTTTTGCTAGTCAGCTGATCAGCATGAGCAAAGTTTGCAAATAATTTTGAGGAAACTGTATCCTTAAAATCCAACCATTAATTGAAGTATGATCATCTACCTTCAGAAAAGCAGAAAACAACAAAAAAAAAGAAGCCACACCATGTTATAAAAATGGCCATACATCGTAACTTTAAAGGTTAATCTATCCTGCTATTCTTTTCTCATAATGGTTAACAGCAGATGCCTTGGGAAGAGCATAGGAATACAGGAGGCAGAAGCTAATACTTTCCTAGAATACCCTCCTAACCTTCAACAATTCACAGCTCAGACTTCTCATCTGACAAATCCAAGACTTTTCATATATGAGCAACATAGAGGGATAAACTTTACATAAGACAAACAGTATGCTTTGATGTTGAGAAGTCTATAGTAACTGTTGATTAAAAGAAATAATGTGAAAGAAACACGTAGGAAGTGCATTTTTCTCTCCTGCTCACTGTTACTAGAAAACAGAATATCTACCCTATGAGCTTCAGTACCATTCTTCGAACAGGGCTATTGTCCTGACCACTATGAACATCTTGCAATTCAGAGGGGGTAAAGTCTTGTTAGGTAATCTAGCTCATTTTACCGTCAACCCAGGACTAAAGAGGGGAAACAACAATACACCTTCTTGAGATGTTCGACATCAAGTTAAAATCATACCTTGTTGCTTCTTAAATGTTTATGAAACTTCCGCCTACTAAGATTAACAGTGTTATTCAGTGTTCATCATATCATTTTAATATTGCAGTAGAAAAAAATGAAATTGCCATATGGTGAAATTATCATGTCAGACATCTGTTAACTCCCTCTTATAGAAAAACAGAGCACTTAAATATATTCAGAGGGTAAGCAAGCTGATAGCTATTTTTAATATATGAAGATATTAAATACTTTGCCCCACATGTAGCATTTCCTTTAGAGGCTTACCTCTAAAGGCTTTCCTGTATAATTCTGAAAAAAATAGATAATGGTCTCTATTTCTATGGGGACTCATAGCACCGCAGAACTAATGCAGAAGTTTAAATGCTAAGATCAGTTAAGACTACAGAGGAGGCACTGCCACAACACATTTGTAAAGCTTCTCAGACAGTTGATTGAAAACACTGGGCTGATCTCAGCCCTTTACAGATATATGTCTAATTAGATGAATTTAATACACTCAAAATATTTTTTTTAAACACTGGTCTTGTTTGAATTTTTGTTTTGAAATTATTTTTCAAGTTTGTCTGAACTTAATGATAAAGAATAAAAAAACCAAGCAGAAATAGATTTGAACAGAGGACTTTATTTTCCTTTGTTCTTGTTATGTTGCTGATAAAAACGGAAAAACTAATTTGAGTCATCCCAAGTGATTCTTCCATTGATCATTTCATTGAGGAAAACAATAATCACATCCCAAACCTTGCTGTTCTGCCACTTCTGCATATGGTTTTTACCATGACTGCCATTTCATAAAGAAAATGCTACAACTGCCTTTATCTTTCATTTAATTATAATATGGCTGTTTGGAGTACTCTAGAAAATATTATTTCTTAGACCATTCCTGCACACGGTGATTCAGGCTACCAGCATCTCCCTCAGGGAAAGGAAATGTTAATGTCAATTAAATTATCAGAGAAATATTTTAAGTGTTTATGCTATCATAGTTGCAATTGGACATCATCACAAAAATGTAACTAAAAATTATGTTTATACACTCAAATACCTATGCAAATACTTGCTGTTCTTAGAAGACCACACACATCTAGCTACCACTGCTATCTTACACTGTGGCATGATATACAAAGGTATTGATGATGCTTCCATATAGATTACATCAGTTAATTAGCAAGTCCATCACACTTAGAGAAAATGTATTCAGACTGTCAAATCCCATACCTCTGGGAGTCTGGAATTAAACAACTAAGTCTTAGTATTAATGTAAGGAATTATCAGCTTTACTGAACACAGTCAGTCTAGCTGGATCTCCCTAAAGCATTTAGTAGAACTCCCAGACACTTAATTTTAGTGAATTTGTGGCATTGTGTAACATGCAGGCTAGCTCTACAGTAGTTTTCCCAAATATGACCAGAAACAGATGAAAGGAAGGGGGAATATTCTATTAGACCTTCATAATTATTAAGATGAGCATATTTGTGAAAGTCACAAGAGAATTTAGATAGGAAAAGAAAAGCAAATTATCAATTCCTGAATCTATTAGTCACTGGAGTCACCTAAGGCTACATGGACATAAGAATCACACTCTTGCTGTTCCCAGCATTATCACAGCATCTAGTCAGCACAAATACTAATGCCCTGCTTTAAAAACCTGAAAATAATATGCAAGTGTCATTTAAGATATGTCTAAGGCCATTTATTCTGACCTCATCTGTTTCTTTTAAAGTAGGAAAATGTCAGAATAAATGTGTTCTCTATATTTATAGCGTTATGCTGGGGGCTGAGCAAAACCTCGTGCAAGCTAACGGGCATTTCAACAACCTTGTCACCCTCTTCAGTCTTCCTTCTTGACAGAATCCACCCACAAAATCCCAAACATTTAGCATGTAGCTAGATTAAAAGATGTAGCAAAATAATATAGTACCTTATACCTTCATATGTTTTTTCTTCCTAGATCTGAGAGTATGTCAGCACCATGCAATCTCTTCAATTGGGCTTCCTCCAACATAGTTTCTGCTCTTTCAAGAACTACTTCTAATTTACCTGCTACGTGTTCTCCTAAAACCTGATCCTTCCAGTTCTGTGTTTGTACATACAGACATAATCTTTAATAATCTATTTGAACACATCAAAGCCATTAATGGATATCATCCTCACCCCATCATTGTCTCACAGCAGGGAAGTACTCAGTTAATTTACTGATGAGAGATGAACTGGAGGAAGATTGTATCATTTCCCCCAGTTCAGAATATAAACCTAGGTCTTTGATTCCTGTTTAATCAGTCAATATATCATCTCATTTTCCAGAGTGGATTTTAAGAAAATGGTTCCTTAAATGGTTCCAGTCCATGTTTCTATACACATCTAGGCAAGTCTTAGATCCATGGGACAATTTCAGTTCTTCCTCAATGCAGATGTCCCTGTCTATCATTTATGCTCCCTCTTGGGAGAAACTGGCAAGTCTCACGTGTCCTTAAGTCACTTCAGAGACTTTACTGTTCACCTCTGCATGAAAAAAAAATTCCAATCTAATAATTTCCTCTGGCTTTTATAAGTGTGTATATATATATGCTTCCAAAACCATACTGCAAAAAAGACACTTCAACAGAGAGTGGTTAAAAGAAAGGAAAACTATGCAAAGAATAATACACTGCTTGCATGCAAAATTATTTGTAATAGAATTGCGAATACTCTAGGTAAAGAGCATGGAGACATAACTATTAGAAATTCTCTAAGTCTGAAGCAATGTCTGTATTATGAACAAAACCTGAGCACCACCTATTCAGATCAAATGCTGAGTACCAAACGGAACCAAATAAAAGACAACTTTAGCTAACAGATTAATGAAATAAATCATAAAATAATTATCCATTTATTCAAGATAGACATAGGATATTGGTACTATCTACAGGAGGAAAAAAAAAAAAAACCAAACAACACCTTCTATACTAACATATTAACTGAACCTAGTCCTGAGAATTATTTCATTAAAGAAAGTGGTATGCAGTCTATGAAGCAAGCGTGCCTGTGAATTAAGCTTTGTTCTTAATAACAATAAATGAGCAGAGAGACTTCACACACTACTGTCACCGTCATGTTTAGAGAAAACTCCAGTATATAATATTGTTGTATCACCAACATTTTGGAAAGTTCTGATATATGTTTGATGTCAACAAAACATCAAACCACATACTGTTGTAGATAGGTCCTTGCCAGCCATACATAAAAACACACTGACCACTGCAACCTGCAGTAATTAACCTGAGAGCCACTCATATGCACGTAACATGGAAACTATTGCAATCATCGTTTGCTGTGGCAGCAGGGCCGGTACTTTATGGCAGTACCCTGGGGGGTCTGCAAGCATAGCAGCATATTTAAGCTGTGCTTTGTCAGAGGTGGCTATTGCTTTGGGTTCCCACCACTGGGAGAGGAGAGTCACATCCCGACTCAGCCTAACTTCCTTCCCCTCAGCTCCGAGGAATCATACATAAAAGTTAATAAATAGAATGTATTATTTCGTGCTTTCTGAAAGGGAATTGTGTGAGCCAAGTATGTAAAACACACAGGACTTCAGTTATAGAAATTCACCAAAGGAAACGGTGAACAAGATCTTCAGGCTTAACACAGCTTTGGTGAATGATAAGGGGATGGAACGACTATTGCTTTCTTTTCACCGAACAGCAGCTCTCAGACACAATGCAAGGATTTCTGTCCTGTAAGACTACTGAAAATCA
Source organism: Tetrax tetrax (assembly GCA_009806455.1). Classification (NCBI taxonomy): domain Eukaryota; kingdom Metazoa; phylum Chordata; class Aves; order Otidiformes; family Otididae; genus Tetrax; species Tetrax tetrax. Next base: position 395,244 of record WHYT01017200.1, on the reverse strand, counting down.
GTAGTATCTGTACCAGCCAGGCCTATTCATCCATTCAAAAGGTAGAAAAATGTGTAACAGCTGCATGATCATATGGTTATGGGTCACCAACTCCGCAACAGCCTCTTGTTCCACGTGGTGACACAATCCCATTTCTGTATAATCCTGATGTAATGATGTTTGTTCAGTGTAGTAGGAGCACTGAGGGGGAACAGTGGACAGATACAGAGTATGAGACTGAACAAAGCACCGCTTCATATGAGAGGACCCTTCCTAAAAAAGCTGTTGGAAGTAAGAGACTTCTGAAGGCAAGTGAAATATTTCACCAACACCACATCATTGGGTAAATTTAGGGGTGATTTTGCTTAACAACCATTAGATATCAGGTCTTATGTCATACAAAAGGATTTTTAGAAATACTACAGTGATAATGTGACATGAGCAACATATTAGGAGAAAAGAAAAGCAGCATGCTATGAAAAAACGCTGGTATTGAGATTATGTTTGCTTTCCTTTAAAATTAAAATTCAGTGTATTTTACAATTGTAGTGAGTCAGAATGTGAGACTGGACAACACTAATCTGGGTTAAAAAAACACATAATCAAGCAAACATTGTAATAAATGAGCTTGGTCATTTGAAAATGAAAGAACAACAAAATTGAAGTTGCAAGTGGCCTCAGATCTTTTTTTTTTTCCTCAAAGTGAACTTAAAAAGAAACTTTGATTTTCAACCTATTAATCAACAATTTAGACAAGTGACTTGAGGTTCTTTGGATACTAACAATGTTGTAATGTAATTTACAAACATTTTTTTTTTCCCTGTGCGTACACACTGTAGGGTGTTTTTTTTTTCCAAAGCAGCACTCCAGATTTTAGACATATCCCACTGGCTTAATGGAAATTGCATGGTTTGGCTTATCTTTTGAGAGACTGGAAACCTATCCCACTCAGCTTTCTCATTGAACCACAACAACAAAAAAAGGATGTCAATGGAGGGGTGCCAGTGACAGAAACTTCCAAGTTTCCATTATTTCTTTAGAACTTCAATGCTCAGTCAGAATAAAAATTCACAGAGTGAAAGGGAGAGGGTCTTCTCCATGCTGCTCCTTCATGGGTAATACCTGTGAAAGGCTAGGCTTTGCAGCATGTCTGATGAACAAAATGCATCACAGCAGGCTGGATGGTGCCTCTTGAAGCTATTCCACAGCAGATTTAAAGACAAAGCAGCCCACACAGAAGTTGGTCTTCTCTGGACTGGGTGGTGCAGTAGACATAAAGTATCATTGCTGATCAGGTCCAGGCATTTTTATGCCTGTAGTTCTCCAAGTAACTGGTTAAGATTTGCCTTCAGTGGCCCCGTGTGCTACAAACTGTCTGTACGAACCCTTCCTCTCCAATGAATGCTAACAACAACTAAGAGTGAGTCTTATCTCTGAGCATGACACAAAGCTCTGGTTTTAGATGCAAAATTCTCCGTAGACTATAAAGCTAATGACAATCACTATTATTTAGGAGTTCAATGGCAAGGCTACCTACACAAAAGCGTGTACTTCTTAAGTTACTAACACATCATGGATACTGTTAAACTATCTATATATAAATGTCTTAGGGTAAGATTTTAAAAAACATTCAAGTAATATAGGAACATTAATGAGTTTGAAAACCCCATCCTAAGCAGGCATTCACTTTGTTTTTCTTTTTAAAAACAAAACAGGGAGAACATGGCTCTACAATATGCAACAGAAGGACCAGGATGTGCACCAGAACTCATGCAATTTGGCTTCTCTGTAACCTTAAGGTCCTTGAAATCTTTATGCCAATGACAGATTTGACAGAATTGGTGGAGGAATTCAGTATTTATTAAGAGGGACAGACAATCATGCGACCACATAAGTTGTACTTGAAAACAAGAAACCAATTAGCCAACCCAACATGCATGTGTGCTCAAAGCTGCATTTCTAAAGCCACCCTTAAGTGCTCGAACTGAAGAGCCGGTATTCAATATGCAAATACTTTGAAGGAGAATGGGAAAGTCAGATGTGATCAGGTAGCAAATATTAAAACATGGCTAGAGAATTTTACTGCTCAAGGTATCTTATTTTAATTTTTTAGAGATTTTACTTTCATGTCAGTATTAACAATTATGTTTTCAAATAATTAATTGAATTATCAACAATCACTAGAAGAAACTTAAAAAGCATAGTCTTATAGTTTAAACAAAAGAAGGCAAAAAAGGGAGCATGGATTTCATGCACCTAGCTATTTTTTCTGTCTACTTGCAGTTCAAACATGAACACTTCCCCAACTACCATATTTTCATGGAGATCCTACTGCAAATGAGATTTCTCCTTAACACTTGAATTCTCCAGGTTCTGTCATCTAGCAAGCATATATATGGGTGCTTAGCACTGCGATACTGGAAGCTATGGGATTCATTTTACATTAGTAAGGACCTGTTGAGTCAAATCCTTGTGATTTACCAGACCCCTAGGGAAAAGCTTTGCCTACTGGGGCTGATGAATTGTGAACTGGTTGGTGTAAATATCCAGAGGAAGAAGCAGCAGCAGCAGCTCACAGGCACAGAAAGAACCTACCCCCGTATATAAGGATAGGCATTGCAAACCATACAGTGGACAATTTTAAACCGAGATGGGTGGAAAATACTTTTCCTCCTATTAACAACATTAATTTCATTATTAATATGTCTAAATAAAATATATTAATATTTACTACCCTGTGTAAAGGTCAAGTACTAAACGATCATTAAAATTGAACTCTTTCCACAAAAGACACCCATCTTTTCCAAATGCTTGTTTTTATTTGTCAAGTTAAGACACTGAGCCAAAAGCCTGTCATTGTCCTTCCTACAATGAATACCATTTAAATCTGCTGCTTCAATATACATAAAGAAATATACCCTTCACCTGATGTTTGCCCTCCAAGGCAAATGACCAAATTTCAGCTCATCAATTTAATATGAAGTCAATTTAATTCTGCTTGACCAAAAATCAGTGCCTATTGTTCCAAAACATGCAATTATCTCACAGTATACTGCAATTGCTGGTTAAGTGGCTTAGTGTTATTGATAAGAGCCCACTCTGATGAGAACAACAAGGACAGCCAGAATCCCTTATGAAAAATTTAAAAAAAAGCTATTTTGTGCACAACTTTCAGAAACAGCTTCCAGTGCAAAAGGCTGCTCTGTGGATGGGCTGTCATAATAAAATCTTTAGAGACGGATGAGAAATGAGTATATTATTCTTGATTTACTATCACTTCATTTATGATTTCCAGTTAATACAGATCCACAAAGCCATGCCAAAAGAGATACTAAAGACCTGATTATACTATCCTAATTCAAGCAAACCCCATACTCAAAGTCCTTTTGAAGCCTTTATGCTTCTGCCAACTCATGCAGTTTTTATTGCAAGCCTTGCAGTACTTGATATTTTGCTTAACATTCTGGCTCTTGGAGTTATACAATGTATGAATCTCCTTTGTTTTCAATTTTAAAAGAAGTTTATTGCCTTCATGATTGAATAGAAGAACTTGCAAGTGAGACAATTGAAAAGTGACAAAAATAAAAAAGAAAAAGAAGAACTAACTTAACTGTATAATTTTGCTGAATAACTTCATGAAGAGGAAGATATTCTTAGACTAAATTCATGATTTCTGAGCCTCAGTGCATAATTACAGGTTACCAAAAAGTAGTAACACATAGTGGCATATTTTCACTTAAGGTAAGTCCTGTTCATAAGGTCAGGGATTTCTTTTCATGCTCATAAAGGTTTGCAAAATTTTGAGCCTCCTCCCATCCAGTGTCAGGGGACGGAAGGACCTGTCCCATCCGACTCTGCACCAGTATCCCAACTGGGACAAACTGGGCAGCTCAGTCCTTAAATTGCCTGCTTCAGAGTCAAATGTAAGCTATGTGGTGATCCTACAGGACAACTGTAGCTTGGGGGCTGCTATATGACGAGCCTGAATCAAAAAACCAGGCAGTAAACTATCCCTCCCACAACGGCTGCAAATCCGCATGTAGCTTGTTAACACTGAAACCGCACAATGCTTTCTTTATTTCCCTCTTCCTCCCACCTCCTAATTTCCTGGGGTTTTTTCCCTCCTTACCTGATAACTTTTGTTTATTCTGTAAGCTATTTGAAGCTGGGGCTGTCACTTCCTCTGTGTTTATGCAGTGCCTTGCATGAAGGCTGACATCTCTAGATGCCATTATGATCAAAGTGTGGGGGAATTTTTAAGGTGCTAAGAAAAATCAGGCATTCACCTACCATTGACATTCAATAGGCTTTGAATACCTTTCTCCCCTTTGAGAATCTACATTTACAAGTATAATAATTAAAATGTCTGTCATCACCAAAACATCCATTGTTCAAATATGACACAGCCTCCAAGTACGGAAAACCTTCATTTAGAGCAGAGTCACTAACAAAAAGCATTTTTTTTTTTTTTCAGAAGCACTAAGACCTCATTTGTCTAAAATCATGCGTGATGGTATTCAATGTACTTTCTGGAAGTATCATGTTTATCTTCTATCGCATATTGCATTAGTTAGATATCTGCCAAGGAGCACACACTCCATCAATTTAAGCACTAGCATTGTAGGTTTTCTAAAAGAACATATCCTATAAATAGAGACTTAAATGATCTTCTTTAAGTATTGTAATCTTTAATTGAATTCAATACCTCTGCAAATGGAGCAAACAATCTCCGACTGATTAGATCATTTGCTTCTATTCTATTTCAGACATGCACTGGTTTGCAGTAATGTAAGGTTTTCTCATTAGCAACTGCTGTTGAGCTGCATATTTTCTTCAGTAACCTAATTAATGCTAGAGAGGTAACTCTTCTTCTTGTGCATTACAGTGTGTCAATGTAGTTGACACTTGCACAGGTTATATATAAATAAAAATCATAAAAATGCGAAGGACAAATATGAAAGGGAATGCAAAAATTAAAAGTAGATTTTCCCACGAGATAGTGAGTACCTTCATCTCCCAGTGACATCAAGATGGAAAGTGATTACTCAGCACCCTGCAGGACAGACCCATGGGAATCCTATGGGTCACTAGCACAGAAAACAGGTATTAATGAAGAAAAGAAATTATGTCCTTAATTTGATTTGGTAGCTTCCTCGTTCTGAGGTTTTTTGCATGAATAGCATAGCATCCTGCAGGCAAATTTGAGCTTTGACTTTGGGATGCTATTGATCTCCTTAAATCAAATCACAGGCCTGATTGCAAACTGTATTGCAGTGCAGTCTCTGACTAATTAAGTGTATAGTCTTAATGACAACACAGATCCTACCAGGCAGGATGTTTAGACATAGCTGAAGTAAACCACTGTGTATTATTAATGGCAAGAAGGGCTCAGTTATAGAGCAAGATGTCACGTGCTGTAACAGCATTAACAAAGAATGCTTTCCCCAGAAATGCTGATTTCAAGCTCTTAGATACAGAAATATTCCTACCAAGTCATTTCAAATGGGCTGCATCAAGTACTCGCATCAGCCACGCTAATAGGTGAGAGAGGTTGCTCTAAACCTTCACCCTCAGAACGTGCTTTAGTGAGATGCTGTGCACCTCTGGATGATCCTGGAGCCTGTATGAGCTTGCAATGGTGGGACGTCCAACCTGGCTTATGGTGTTCTGGTGTAGCCAGAGGGAATAGCACATTTGCATTGAGGTCACTCTGCTTCTGTGGCAGCAAGGTGCTCTAAAAAAATTATGTAGACGTCAGTAAGGGCCACACCTTATTTCATGCACCAGTCTAGAAACGGAAGGTCATCGGGAGATCTTTCTGCCGCATTATCTGTTTCGTTTCCCCCTCTTCAGAAAAAATTACACCTTGTCATAGTTAGCTTAAGAAACCTTTTTTTTTCACCAAGTATGCCATTCGAACACCTCAGAAAGAAAAAATCTCAGTGGCTAGACATCCAAACAAGCAAATCTTATGAGAAATATTCCTGGAAACTGAGGCTAACTGGCAAAACAACTATACCAGTAAACTCCCATTGTCCACAGATCATACAAGGTGGCAATGGGGAATGTTTCCTCTGATGTTCTTCCTCTGAAATTGTGCCTAGGAATTACCAGAGAGAGTGGCAGAGGCCAAAAGCATTCTTGGAACTATTTGCACAGTTTAATTTAGTTTAAATTTTTAATTAATTAGCATTAATTTAACACAAATTCTTTCACACTGTGAGGATGTCCTGCACTTTTTAGATGCATCTCCCTCTGTGTAAATCTGATGAAGTCTTACATTTCGTTGCTGCAAAAGACTGAGATCAGACTAGTTGGATAAAAAAAGTGGGAGATACTATTTAAAATAGAATTAGTAACAAAGAAAATTTATTATTTATTTGATAAAAACACTGTAGCTTACTACAATAACCATTAAAAGAACTACAGCCTATTATCTACAGTGGATGCCATTTTTTGGAGGCAGCTGGTTCCATGTATCTCTGTTTGGGTTTTAGTTGCTCCTCTTTTTTTTTTTCTCCCTTTGGATTCTCATGCACTTTCAAGAAACAAGGAAAATGCAAAAAAAACCCCTGTGTTTGCTTGAAAATACAAGTCAAAATGTTCATTTTTTTTTTTTTCAAAAGCTCACTTTTAACTTACATGTTCTGCTTCAGTTTATAAAATAACAACTTTTACATTGCTGTAGTTTTCAGTCCATAGCATAAAATGTACTACAGGAAGAAAAGCTGAAGTGCCATGTTTGATGCCTCGATCAAATCCAAACTGTGAGTTGAGGTTTTACACAGAAAATAGGCAACTTGACCTCAGCCTCCCAGTCTAATCAGCATATTCTCCTCCATTCTTGAAAAAATTAACCTCATTCATCACATTGTGCTTCTGTTCCCTCCCTACAGCTTGTGACACTTTCTTTGCACCTTGTCCTACTTCTGGATCTCAGAGCGCAGCTGTCATGGCTTGATGGCACAGTGGGCACACAAGCAACCATGTAAACCAAGTGAACACAGGAAAAGCTTTTAGCAGTGTACTTCTTCTTTTGGTTTGTTGGTTTTGTTTTTTGGTTTTTTTTTTTTTTTAGGCAGAATATACATAAAAGAATCTTCTGTGCCACAGAAATCTCCTGGTAAGTCTTAGGTTTCTAAAGCACCACGTCTGAATCCTGTTACTCAGAGTATCCACAAGATGAAGGTACTTAAATCACTCATCTGGTTTTCCCCCTCCTTTTCCCAATAATTAAATTCCCCCACACATCACACAGAGATCCTGACAAAACCTGAAAGCTACTAAATATATCACTAAATTAATGAGATGCAAATAACCTCAACAAACAGTAAACAACACCCTCTGACTTGGAGCCCGAGTCTCCCAGGGTGCAGAGTGCCCTTAATTCCCGCTGCTGTCACTGCCTCTTATGAGTAATTCTGCCCAGGAAGATGATAAATCGTGGGACTAGAGAAACTGCTAATTCTTTCTTTTCCAGCCTCTTCCAACTTTTTATCGTCACATCTCCTTCTTGTTCCCTCTTAAAACTGGATCTCTTTTCTCTGTTTCATAGATAAAGTCACCACTTCACTTCATTATCTCTAATTCCAGACATCCTGACTTCCTACACTGAAAATAATCAATATAAGCCATCAAAGGAAGAAAGAATATTTTAAAATATACACCACTATGAAGACGGATGACAGGGCAATAAAACTCAGCACAAGAAAAATCTGAACTGGTAAGTTTGCCTAATTTAGAAGAACAGCAAAGTCCTTACTTTCCCTCTAAATTCTGATGAACATCACATCCATGAGCCATGTATGGTAAGAACTTGTATCTATAATTTGTGCATTTCTTCAACAGGAACAATTTCATTTGCAGAGTGAATGTGATATCGGAAGCCGCGCTCAGAGATGGGAAAATATTTTCAAAAGGCAAGGAAGCTGACTAACCTGACCAATAGGTTCTTTTGTCGGGGCCTTTCCTCTTCTAGCAGTGCTTGTGGCCAAAGTGGTGGTTGTTTCCATGACTGATGTGGACATCTCAGACTGCATTGCTGTGGCTGTGGACTCAGTTGTCATAGAGGAAGGCACTTCACCAACAAGTCTCACATTTCCTTCTATCACGATGTTGGCATCATTTTCTGCTGCCATATTCAGAACTTTCAAGCCATTGTAGTAAAGACCAGAGAGCTGGCCTTGGAAAGGATGGCCACGTTCCTTGCCTCCAATTTTTATGGTTGCTTGGCTATTGAAGATTGTGAGCTGACGCCCTGTGAAGATAACATTATATACATGCAAAAATGTTGACTGCGAACAGTATAATCTACAAGAGTGATAACAGATTTTCATGGGGTGAATAATGAGAGCAATAAACTATAAGAAAAGGATTTGACTCATAATTCATTGCTTTTTAATGAGGTGTCCATGAAATGCATAGATTTTGACAGCATTTGCATTTTTCTTAATTTACAATATTTTAGGATTTTTTTTTTTTTTTTTTTTTTTGCTAAAAGGCCAATCAAGTATATTTGCAAATGTGTTTAGTACTACAAAAGATACCCCTTTCCCTTTTACCTGAAAGCACTGTTAAGATTTTTGGTGTGTGTCAAGAATGCCAGGTTTCTAATTCCTTGAGATTACTTTGTCTTCAACATTTCAAAGTTGTTTTTTTTCACACAATACAGCCTAGGGCCTATAGGTTTAAGTATGTACATTTGAGTTTATGTATGTATAGACATATGCAAATATGTCTATACACAGAGTTTATATATACACCAACAAGTCACTAGGTCAAGTGAATTTTAAAGAATATGTTATGCAGTAATCTATCATATCTCTACGTAAGTGAATAAAATATTTACATGTAATTAAATGTTTCCTTTTTGTACCTAAATGTTTATTTTCCTCCAACATACACACTGAAAAGAAACACATGGTTCACACTGAGTATCTCAGAGGCAGATTCAAAAATAGATGTCTGATTGGCTTTCAGCAAGGCTATCAATTAAAATAAAAGATTTTAGATGTAAAAGCGGCTTCAGAAATGATACACAAACCGATGGAGAAATCATGGCACATTTCCATTAAACAGAGAAATCCTCAGCAACAGTACCACTCTTAGTAAATAGAATAGTCACTTTAGCAGATTGGTTTCTGCTCACAAAAAGCATGCACACAACTTTAAGTTCTGTTTTAATTAGTGTTTGTTCCAAAATCCCCTTAGAAGGTTGCAAACGTTAAAGGGACTTCATTTTGATTGGCAATTCATATTGCCCACTATTTAAGATACCTACAGTTTAAACAAATTTTTTTTTCAGGACCATAATGAAGATATCATAACTACATATATTTTTAGTTAATAATTTAGATGCTGGAACACGTAATATAATCTATGAATGATTTATAATTTTTGGTTAATGTTTGCTATGAGTACCTTCATAGATTGAGTTAGTGGATTATATTTAACAGTCCCTTTAACCTTAAGTTAACAGGGTAAGATTATTAAACAGCTGGTACTTCTAGAAATGTATAGAAATTATTATACAAGGTATGCAAATATTACTCTATATTTTACTTTTTAAAATTTGTTTTTAATTTAGTTTTACTGAAATTTATTTTTTATGTTTATTAGTGTTACAATGAAGTACTACTTGGTTATGTTCAAATTATTTTTTTATTTGAAGTTTTAATCAATGTTTTTTACCTTTGTCGAGTAGCCATTCATCAACTACTCGACCAAGTCGATATGGAATTCGCTGTCTAGCAATCGCCAGGCGCTCGTTATCATTGTTTCCTTTAAAGTTTAAAGAGACATTTCATTGGTTAAAATCTGTAAGGTCAAAGGTTAAAAGTTAATACTTAAAGCTTGAGCTATACAGTTGCCACATGATTTTTTGAAATTTGGAATTTTAAAAAGTGCTACCTAGAACATTTCATGGCTCAGACTTTTCATTCATTCATTTATTTTATTTTAGCAAACAAAATTATTCCTATGTTAATTGAAAATTAGAAATCTGCATTTGAGCTAGGTTATTAAACTTATGTTATAGACAGACCCAGAAAACAAATTTAAACATCATCGAATGGCTTTACAAAAAAATGATCATTGACCTCAGGGTTTTGTCTTTTTTGATGTTTCTTATTAACTAGTTAAACATGTTCAGGTGAAACAGGTTTAAGTTTTCAAAAGACATCCAACCTCTCACTCCAAGTTAGTCATTTAAAGAAGAACACAACTCTTAATCATCATCTAAGGCACACTTACTTCTGCTGTCTAGAAATAGATCTGCTGTAACTTATTTCCTAGTCAGAAAAAAATACATTTGTATTCGCTTCATTTAAATAAATTCCAGAAATTCAAATATATGGTACAGAGCAGACCAAGGTATTCACCATTTGTACATTCTCATAGGACACATTGACAATGTCTTGAAGGAACACCAAGGCTTTGACAAAAGTGACTTGTTGAAAGGTAGCCTGGTTCTGAAATGTGGAAGTGCTTTAAAATTTCACAAGAGGCCATCTGTAGTGGAGTTTCATAAATTAAGAACTAACCAGAACTCTGCAATGCAAAACACAAACTTGTCATATTTGCAAACCGTATCTATTCTCAGTTGGTGCAGAGATCTTTGACTTCTTTAAATAAAACAATGAGATAAAATAAGGCTAGTACTGTCAGAAAAATATCAGACAATGAGGAAAAATTAGCAAATCACTTTAAATGTTTGTTTCTAATTATAGCTTTTTGTGTTTGAATGATATGAGTGTGATCCCTCAGAAAACCATGTCTTCCACTTAAAATTCTTCTTAGGGGAATGGTAAACCTAAATATTTCCTTCAATATACAGGTTTTTGATGGCAGTAGTATTTTAGACCAACAATACCTTTTTCTTCCATTGTATTGTTTCATATTAGTAAAGAACCTGAGAGATAAGAAGAGTAAGATGAGTAAAAAACAGTCATTCCTAATTCAGGTCTGAATCCAAAGTCAGTCTTACTAGCTCAAATGCACATATTATCTTTGACTTCAAAATCCATCAACGAACCAAGTCCTCTATCTGCAGCTGAAATGGAAGTACAGGATGCAGTAGTCCACATAGTGCTCAGAAATACATTTTCTTGAGCTAGAAGGATCCTACTGCTAATTATCAAACCAAAGTATTATCCTATTTCAGAAAATCAATGTTGTAGTTTGTCAGACATTTATTCCCACTGTCAGCATCACAAGCCATAACAAGCTTGCAGGGAAGAATCAGTACCATAGTCCCCAGAAATAGCAAAAGCAACAGCTTCTGTGCCAAAAACTATGGTGGTTTTATGCAGATACTCATTCTGCAGTGACATGAATTGCTACTTTCCATGTTTCGTGTCTCCCTCATTCAGTTTAGCACAGACATAGTTCACTATGCCAAAACTGATCTATTTTCTTTTGAGAGGATGTCCTTTTCCTATTCACTTTCCAATACAGAATCATGAATGGTTTAGGTTGGAAGGGACATTTGAAGACCATGTAGTCCAACCCACCTGTCACAGGCTCAGACATCTTCCACCAGACCAGGTTGCTCAAAGCCCATTCAACCTGACCTTGAACACTTCCAGTGATCCATAATGGGACATTGGCACAACTTCTCTGAGCAAATATGCTATGTGAACTTCTATATGCATGTCTATATTTAAAAGTATATGGGTGTATATATATAATTTTTTTTTCACACATACATTTTGCTCTGTTCTCAACTTCCAAAAGCATTATCTGTAAAACAATATTTTACTGAAGCTTTCCTTTTTCTGCCTTTCCAAGAAACTGAAAATTTAGAATAAAAGGCTTCAGAACACAACTTTTGGGATGTTGTAAGAATACAGAATATCTTAACTTTTTTTTTTTTCCTGTTATGATCTTTAAAATTAGTCTCTATCCTGGGCTCCTTCACTTACAACAAACTTCCTGTGACTACATGGAAATTTGAGAAGTACAGGAAAAACATGAGAAGTGTCATGTAATTGACGTGGGAACAAAGATAAGTAGTGTGATCCTCCATGTTTCTGTTCTGGATTTGTATATCCTATTAAATATATATATATATATATATATATACACATAAAGGGTGGGGTGGGTGGCATTCTTCTATGTCATTTATAAGAAAAGGCTAAATTTTTCAGAAGGGGTATCTATTAACACAATGTAAAGAAATCTCATGGATGTAGATCACCATTCACTCATCAGACTCACCCACTGTTACTCGCTGGATGCCTTTCATGAACAAATGCTCCCTAGACCTCAGAAGAATAGTTATGTCAAAATGAAACACTGTTCATAACTGCATATGTTGGGAAGGCATTAAACTCTATGTTGTTTATTCAATCAGTGCATGTAAATAAGGTGCATTTAGTAGAAGGACCCTCTGCAGTCACCAGTCTGAATCTCCAATGCTATGGCATCTCTCTACTGTAATTCCATTACTAACATGGGATTTATTCTAGACAAGGTTTATTGCTGCTTCCACTTTCATTGCTTGGCAGCTGCTCCAGGACATCTCTATGGTGATTGTGGAAACTCCTCTGTGAATTAACAGCATAAATTTAGTCTTAGCCAGCTTATATATTTCTTTGAATTATTTCATTAAAAAGTCCATGCAGTATGTATATTTTTTTGAGAATATTACACCCTATTATAATGTGATTCTATCTATAAATTATGTTTTATACTAACTGCAGCAGTCTTGCACCATTGGGAGCAAAATACAAATGAAAAGGAAGGAAATAACGATTTGATTTGTAAAGGTCACACGAAAAAATAATTGCTGATTACATTAGCCCATCCCTCCTCAGAGGAAAAGTGCATTGTCAAATGCATCTCAATTTAAAACTATTACATTAGCTTAAATTCTTCTAGTATATAATATAAATGGAAGGGCTAGGGAGAATTGGTGTGGAACATAATCAGATTTAGTTTGAAGGAGAACACATAGGTTTAGTAATGATGAAACTCGTAGACACATAGGTAACTTAACAACTACATTTAAAAAAAAATATGTAGCATTGAAAATAATGGAAAAAAAAACATTAAAAGCAACAAACAACCTATTATTACGTCATGAAAAACATACATCTTTTCAATATCTGCTTCTTTCCAAACAGCTGGTTATGGTCAGACACTTAGCTACAACAAATCTGGATAGCCCCGCTGAATTCAGTAAAACTATGTGCATTTACTTCATCTGGTAATCTTATTCCCAGCAGGGAAAACATAAACACCACACATTGTTTTCCTCAGGAGTATGCAGTGCACGTTTTTTATGCTTCCTTTATTTATGCTTGTTTTTACCAATACGGTGAACCACAAGGAACTTCTGCAGTAAAAACACTTCCAAGAAGGTCAATAAATATTTTCATACTCTAAATAAACCTGTGGCTTTGAGATTTTATTTCTGTTACTTGTCTGAAAGATTAAGTGCTCTGGCAGACATACTTTTCAACCGTAATTCATAAAATCCAACTGATGTGCCTAGACTTTAATTGTAGACAGCTATGTGACTATCCAACATGTGACTTCCTGGTTATATGGCCAAGATTTCTTTGATTAAAAAAGCTAGGTAGAAATGATTCATTCAGAATGTGTTCAGTGATGTTGTCTAACCTGCTGGAATTCTAGATGGCTTCATTCTTCTGCCAAATAGATAATATTTTGTCACAACACAGTGTTAATTCCATACAGGCAGAAAGACTTCAAAGGAATAACAATAATTCCAAAGAATCAAGGTAAGCAGAGAGGAGCAGCAAAGGTCACATCTTTGAGTAGAAGCTAAATCTAGTGTCAAGACTGAGAAGCAGCAGTCCAAAAAAACTTTAATCATACCTTTATACCTATAGGTCAGCTGGGACAAACCAACTATGTGAACTTCACTAATATGTATTTTATCCCTCCTGATTTATTATATTGTCAGTGCTGGAGTGTAATTCTATTTTGTTCTCTGAAATAAAGGTGTCAGTTATTGATGTGAAATAGCAGCATCCTTGAAAGAGAATAAGTAAGAAGGTTGAAAATTGAGTCTGTGAAGAACAACCTAGGCTAGAGAATCTTTTCTTTGAAACAAATCCTTTAACAGAATACAAATTCACCTTGTTAGTCTTGGTGATCTGCTAAGGAAATAAATAACAAAGTGATGAAACCAAGGTTTATCTCCATTTATAAACTACACCTCCCTCCCTAGTTCTGCTCATCATGATCTTGACACCGCTATTTCTGAATCATGACTCCCCTGACATCCACAAGAGGAAGGCAGAGACCCATATAATTCCTCCAGACACAGCTAGGGATGAAACCTGACTGAAGTATCATCTGCAGGGCATGGCAGGAAGCCACAGCAGCTCTGTGTACAGGTGCAAACAGTTCACATAGTGTCTCACACGGCCAGGCTAGGAAACGAAAGCACAATATCAGTAATGGCGCATACTAAAGTTCATTCGAATCATCTTATTACTGTGCACACACACTTGTGTATACAAACATATATAAATGTTGGAATAAACTGGAGATGCAAAGACTTGTACAACAAAATTTGTACAACAGATGATTTTGCACATGCAGCTTCCAGGAAAAGAGGGAGTAATATTTAAGCACTATCAATTGCAAGCACGAACTTTATGCGAAATGTATGTAATTTTGTCATGCTGGTGTTCACTATGGCTCCATGTCTTGGCCAAATGTGGATGCTTTCAGTATCATCATAGTCACAACATAAATTGATGTTAACAATACAATACATTTACTTTAGTAAAGCCTTTGACACTGTCTCCCGTAGCATTCTCCTAGAGAAGTTGGCAGCTCATGGCTTGGACAGGCATACTCTTCACTGGGTGAAAAAGCTGGCTGGATGGCGGAGCCCAGAGAATTGAACTAAACACAGTTAAATCCATTTGGTGGCCAGTCACAAGTGGTGTTCCCCAGGGCTCAGTTTTGGGGCCAGTCTTGTTAAATATCTCTATTGATGATCTGGACAAAGGGATTGAGTGCTCCCTCAGTAAGTTTGCAGATGACACCAAATTGGGCAGGAGTGTTGATCTGCTCGAGGGTAGGAAGGCTCTGCAGAGGAATCTGGACAGGCTGCATCGATGAGCCGAGGTGAACTGTATGAGGTTTAACAAGGCCAAGTGCTGGGTCTTGCACTTCGTCCACAACAATCCCGCACAATTGTACAGGCTTGGGGAAGAGTGGCTGGAAAGCTGCCTGGGGGTGCTGGTCAACAGCCAGCTGAATGTGAGCCAGCAGTGTGCCCAGGTGGCCAATGCAGCCAACAGCATCCTGGCTTTTATCAGGAACAGTGTGGCCGGCAGGAGTAGGGAAGTGATTGTGCCCCTGTACTCAGCACTGGTGAGGCCACACCTCCAATGAAGTTTTGGGCCCCTCAAGTACAAGAAGGACATTGAATTGCTGGAGCATGTCCAGAGAATGGCAACAAAGCTGGTACAAGGGCTAGAGCACAAGTCTTATCAGGAGCAGCTGAGGGAACTGGGATGGTATAGTCTGGAGAAGAGGAGGCTGAAGGGAGACCTTATCTCTCTCTACAGTTACCTGAAAGGAGGTTATAGGGATGTGGGTGTTGGTCTCTTCTCCCAAATAACTAGGGATAGGATGAGAGGAAACGGCTTCAAGTTACATCAGGGGAGGTTTAGATTGGATATTAGGAAAAAATTATTTTCTGAAAGAGTGGTCAAGCATTGAAACAGGCTGGCCAGGGAAGTGGTGGAGTCACCATCCCTGGAGGTATTCAAAAAACATGTAGATGTGGCACTTTGGGATATGCTTTAGTGGACATAGTGGTGTTGGATTGACGTTGGACTTGGTGATCTTAGAGGTCTTTTCCAACCGTAGTGATTCTATGATTCAGACCATAACGCATTTAGAATAGCAAATATACAAGCATTCTCTAAAGCTATATTAAGATTCAAATTTTAATAGTCTTTAACTGTCATTGAAGGAATTGAGTGGCTATGTCTACATTGCTTTGCCTTAAATAGCCTGCGGCACATCCCATCATCTGATCCTGCCTGTTGCCTTCATAAACACCCCTGCTATTACGTGCAAGCATCTTCTCCTCAGCAGCCATCAGAAAGCTTGTCTTTATGCCTGCAAACACAAGATCACCTTCTCCATCACAGCCTGCTGGGTTCAGGATATAGAAGCATGAGGCTGGGTTGGATTAGGCAGGACAAGAGGTCCAGGTCCACTCCTGTAAATCACTATGTTTGTGGAGCACTCCAACACTGCTCTAACTCAGATTTTCTTTTTGCTGAGTGCTTACAGACTTGGCTATCCAGTATTTGATCCAGGAATGAGAAAGTTCTGAATATATCAGATAAAGGTGTGTCTTTTTCTGTTGCTAAAATATGCCGGGTCTACCTGTTACAATGTGTAGGACGACGAGTTGGGAGAGATGGAGGAGGATAGATACAGTGGTCAGCCTTGAAGACTATTGTACGAAGAGTTACATATCCAGAAGGCTGATTTGAGACTCCTCCAGTGTTCAAAGGGAAGGCAGACATACAGTTCTAGCTTGCATATTTTTTCCCATTGGACATCTTGAACAAGCCTTACCATCAGCTTGGTGAGAAGATAAAAGTGAAAAAACCTCTAAAGTTAGAGAAAGAACCTGTAGCAAATAAATAATGAGTGCAACCTTACCTTATTCCAGAAGAGCTAACCTATAAAAAAAAGAAACCACCATGAGGTATAACTTCTCGAAACTTTAAAGTGTCAAACCCAGCAAGTTCATATTAAATGGCTATAACATAATATGGCCCTTTTCACCATACAGGGACTCCAAAATTCCCTATAATGAATACTAAGTATCCAAAGAGGACACTCTGCTCACAGAATGACTGACAGCAGTCTTCATAGCAGAGTGAAATATCTCCTCGGTGGCTTATAACACGGCTAAACACAAAGCAAAAAGTAGGTTGCCTTACAAAATAATCTAATTATCAGATTTATTGGAAGATGTATGCATCAGTTGATTCCCATTCCACTGATGCTACAGACTGTACCAAAACATCTTCTGTTCACCTGTAAGCTCCTTGTTTCATGCCTGCATATTAAACAAACTAAATCATATTTTTACAACTTACTACAGGATAAAACTGAGAACTCTCATTAACCTCTCAGGGAGATCTGAACCTTCACTTCAAATCAACTACCTTCCGCCCTGTTTTGTTTTTGATTATTTTTCACTGGATTAATTAGTAATTAAATGAAGAGCGTGTTCTTCCTGACTCTCACTTCCTCACTATAATGCAATATCTGTCTCAGTTTGTGCAGCGTTGGTTTGCTTACTTTGAGAGATTGGTGTATTATATCAAAAGCAAGCAAGAGAAGATGAAAAGCAACAAGAAGGAGATAAGAAAACATAGGACTCATCTGATAAATTAAAGGTCACATTTTGTTATCCGGAGTTTTAAAAAGATCCTTTGTACTGCCTGTGCAGCATTTAAGAAGCTAATATTGTATGGCTACTGCTAAAATAGGCAGGAAAATTGATAGAAATCATTAAAGACGAAGATTAAAGTATAAAAAATGAATTGTTACAAGTACAGTACCTTGCCCCACATCACTCCAAGGGTGACATTTTGCAGTTCTCCAAGGTAAAAGGACTCTGAACTGTTTCTAAATCATAATGTTACAGCATTTAAGGTTACATTTGCTATAGAAATTTAACCACAAGCTGACTGTAAGCAGTTTCTTATTCAATAGGTTTTCAACAGCTGGAAAATGGAGAATATTTCAACCCTACTGCATCTAAAATTAGCTAGGTCTGAGATAGCAACTACTGAATGTGTTCTTCTGACTTTTGCCCAGGTAGCAATCTGGATGATCTTCATTTTGTGTTAGCAAAGAGCTGCTATATAGAATGTCTCTTGACAGAAATAATACATTATATAAATGAACAATGGCAAATGGAAAACACTGTGCTCAGCTCTTATTTTAAATTTCTATTGGTTTGTAACCCCATGAGTATCCAGTATGCAGGTAGAAGCCATCAATAAGAAAGGTCTTATTAACTATGTGCAAGCCTCCTAATTAAGTTTAATCACACTGCAAGTTCTGAGGATGGAATAGGACAAACTGTCAAAAGGTCATTGCTCATATCATTGCATTTTATTGTAGTCAGTGAAAGGCTTTGGGAAATTCTACATATTTTTTCCATATATTATTTCTGGACCATTAGCAACATGAAAAGTTACGTGAAAAAAAATTTAAAAATCTTCTCGGGTTAAATTCTGCTTCTGGTTATCTGATTTATAAGAGAAAACAGAGTTTGTCCTTCAGTTGTGATCACCAAAGCTACTGCAATTTAACTGCTCTAGCAGAGTGTTTGAAGGCAACGCAGGGTGCAGTGAGGATAATTTCATGCTCATTACATGACCAGAGAAATAAAAAACATAAGAAATCCAAGGCAATCAGCATCAATCCTCATCAATAGCACACAAAATAACTTGACTGCAACTGCAAATATTAAAAACATTGATTTTGTGTTCTTTCATGAAGACTGAAAATACTAGATTTAACCACTACTATGGCCCAAAGTCCTGGACCATACAGGTGCTTTGCAACATTTGCTACATCTGCCAAGGCTGCGTCAGCTGGTTCTCCTATAGATATGCACGATTACAGACAAGCCAAGGGAAAGAACAAAAGTGAGGTCGTTCTTTGGACAAGTCTTTGCCAAGCAGGAGAAACCAAATGCACCCATACAGATAGCAAATGGCATTTAAGAGATAAAAATCTGTTCCGTGTCAGCAGTGCAGCAAAAAAGCAGCCCTTGGCCAAAGTAAGCTCCAGACTTTCAGTTCTGTCTAAAAGCGGCATTTCAATTTATGTATTTATGCCTTGCAGACATCTTACTATAAAAGAATAATCTATTTCAAATAGTAAGGTTTAAACTTGTACACATAAGGTTTTTTTAACGCTTTTGGCAAGAAACAGAAACAGAAACTGTAAATAATAGAAACAGATGCTCACTGAGATAAAAGCAGAGGAGTGCTTTAGGACTGCAGAACTATAATGAGCAGTCCACCACACAACAACATAATGGCTGTGGGTAGACTCCTCATGGTGATTTAGTTTTATCTGTTAAAAGGTGAAATAAACTGATCCCCTAATTATACATTTAAAAAAGCTTCACTAATATTTTCCATTTAAACTAATCTGTGATATGTAACACATCACTGCAACTTTTTACGCAATACAGCTAATTTTTTTTTTTTTTTAAATCTGCAAAGTGTTTCCAATTAGCAAACTATTTTCCCCTTGTGATTATGTTTCACCTCAATTTTTTTTGTATAGCCTGACTGAGAAGACTAAGAATTTCTGTGAAACATTTTATTTTGCTTTGAAATTCTGATTTTGAAGAAAATTGAAAACTGCATTGCTCAAATGCTCTGGATTTCTACATCCAAAACTTCTATAGTTTCCTTCTTTTACGATTTCAGAAGTCCTGAAGGGAGGGAAAAGATGGTTACCTAACATATTTATCACTTTGCTGAAATCTGTGTTTCATGACTTCTCATATTCTCCTTGTAAAATCGGGGAAAAGATCCACTGCTAAATAAAGCGCCTGTGAGGAGGGAAAGGTGTGAGAAAGCCTGTCAGTGTTGTCACCAGCCACTCCTATGGAAAGTCCATTTCAGTGCACCCTATTCTGCAAAAGCATTTAAAGACACACTGAGCATCAACCACAGAAGCAATTCTCAAGTGTCTTGCTAAATCATGGCCTGAAAAGGCCTTTGAAGCTGCAGATCTCATCTTGGATGTTTTCAGATGACAGCTGGTGTCAGGGTAGCCTTGGGAAACTAGGAGAGAAAAGTCATTGACTCCAGGGCCACACCTAACATATGGATCTGACCCGCATCAGCTAAATCAAGATATCTCAATTCTTTAAGCTCTTGCCCAGAACACATTTTTATGTGAAGAGCTACTCCATTTTCAAGTTAACAAGGACACATTTTAGATGGACAATGAAGAGCCGGCAGCTAACTTTAGTGTAGGTCTAACTTTATTGCCTTGATTTTCAGCTTTAATTTGAGCTGAAACACCAGAATGAAAAAAATAAATAAATCATTATTGAACTACTTAAGTGTATATGAATTTGCAAGGAAATACGTCATCGCCAGTCAACTATCAATATGTTTAATTTTTCATTTTCTTTTACGAAAATTCATTTGCTGATGCAATATCCAAAAAGTAGACTGTACTTCTACTTTGAAACACTTGTGAAGTGTTAAATGGTGAAAAGAAGAACTTTCAAAAGAAAACAGCTCTGCTAGCACAATTTACACATCCACTTTTTCTCAAGAAACCACTTGACCTTTTAAGAACATATTGAAACCCACTATGTTGATGAAATTAGGTAAAGACATTATAATGTTTCCAGCTTTATGAAGTCTAGTAGCTTCTCTAACATGAAGCGCTAATACATTATTAAATATAATGCAATACACTATTTAAAGTATTTTTATTTTTAAATGATTGGTACTGAGAATGATGAAGTATTAAACAAACATCTAATTCTAAGCAGATAATACACTAACAGCTAAAATGTGCAGATGGCTTACAAATAAAATATTAATGCATTCCGGTTTAATAAGGATATATATTAAAGATAAAATTCAGGCCTCCAAGGAGGAAGGACTACATCATTCTCTCAGTCCACTGCCCACCATCACCCATGAAGGCACTGCCAGGAAATTAATAGATTTGTTGGGAAAAGGAAACTGCCAACAGTCCTTGCTCTTATAAATATGTGCACGGACTTGCAACTGTTTCCAAAGTAGAACCCTAGAACTTGTAAACAAACTTTCATGGAAGATTTAAATATGTCTAACTGTCAGGATGGACTTTTACCATCAATAAAGCACAAGGCTAAAACATGGTTCCAGCAAAGACTGGAGTAACATCCCCTTTTGGTTTTAGCACGGAACACCCATGGTGCTCACATCCACCGAGCAATGGCAGATAAGGAAAGTGTACAGACAACAGATTATTTTTGACAGACTCTTGCAACATAGCTCATCTCTCCTGCTGAGCTGGAAAAGCTGTACGCAGGCTTACTGCATAGCATGCTCTGTAACTAAAGTCAGCTACTAGAAAAAAAATAAATGTAACAAACTGTGAGATATCAGAGAGAATGGCTGAGCAAGCAGCTAACTAATAACCATTTTCCTAGCTACCAGGATTTATGGATGTATAAATATACAAAGCTGAGGAAGAGAAAGATAAATGATACATTAGAATTGAGAAAATATCTTCAGTCTTCTCTTTCTGCTCTTTTGCAAGCACGTTCTCAGATTAATGCGATAAGACTGACATGTTTAAGGCATTGTACAGCTGCTGTTTAGCACAGTAGTGATTCTGGATGTAGAAATGATATCTGGAAACATTCTTTTCTCTGGTCCAACTTGGTTAATTCCTGGGAAGCTATAGTTGTATCTGCATTGTAAACACAATGCTACCATAGCACTATTCTTGTATTGATAATACACTCCTAGTATAGACGTAGGCATAATCTGATCTGCATAACACAGGATATGAATATTGAACCACTTGACCCTGTATTCTGCCATAAAACTATTCTTTCATTAATTCATAACCTGTAATGGGCTCAAATAGGTCTTCCAGGAAAATACGTTATCCTAACGTGACAATATAGAGTAGTGGAAAATCTAGAAGAAAAAAAGCAGTGAATTCCAAGGCTCACTGTTGAAATCAGGCGCTCTATTTCTTGCATGAATTTCTTAGCTCTGGTTACAGCTTCCTAGAAACAGCTAAAGAACACTGTAAGCATCTAGTGTTTTCTCCTCCTGAAACCACTTATACTGTAATCAAGTCACTCCATAGTTTTCTTTTTGACACTATAAATCAGTTGAGATAGCACCTCTTTTGGACTCTTGTTACACATGCACCTTTTTTTTTTTTCATAGAACCACAAACCCCAGTACAGACTTTGATACCTATTCCGGAGTTGGTTTCAAAGTACTGTAGGGGGTGGTAAAATCTGCCCCAATTCTTACATTTTAGGGTTTTGTGCCCACAAAGTGATTTCCTTAAATTTCTTTATCACGACATCATGACCTGGGTCATGGCAATCCCAGGCACAAACACAGGCTGGGAGGAAAATGGATCGAGAGCAGCGCTGAGGAGAAGGACTTGGGAGTGCTGGTGGAAGAGAAGCTCAACAGGAGCCAGCAATGCATCCTTGCCATCCAGAAGGCCAACCGCATCCTGGGCTGCATCAAGAGGAGCGTGGCCAGCAGGTCAAGGGAGGTGATTCTCCCCCTCTACTCTGCCCTGGTGAGGCCCCACCTGGAGTACTGTGTCCAGTTCTGGAGCCCCCAACATAAGAAGGACATGGACCACTTGGAGAGGGTCCAGAGGAGGGCCACGAAGATGATCAGAGGGTTGCAGCACCTTTCCTATGAGGACAGGCTGAGAGAGTTGGGACTGTTCAGCCTGGAGAAGAGGAGGCTCCGGGGAGACCTGATAGCGGTCTTCCAGTACCTCAAGGGGGCCTACATGAAAGATGGGGAGAGGCTGTTCAGTAGGGCCTGTTGTGACAGGACGAGAGGTAATGGTTTTAAAATAGAGGGAGGTAGATTTAGATTGGATATTAGGAAAATTTTTTTTACAATGCAAGTTGTAGAATACTGGAGCAGGTTGCCCAGAGAGGTAGTGGATGCCCCATCCCTGGAAACATTCAAGGCCAGGCTGGATGAGGCTCTGAGCAACCCGATCTAGTCAGGGATGTCCCTGCTCCTTGCAGGGGGGTTGGACTAGATGACCTTTGAAGGTCCCTTCCAATTCTAACCATTCTATGATTCTATGATGTTTCATAGAGAGCAACCTGGAAGATGTGACCCTCCACAAATGACTTCTCAGAATTATGCGTTTCCAGGACATTCTCTACATTGACATAGCCTTCGCTCCTTCCTCTTAGACCCATACCTTGGCACTTAGCACTGCTGCAGTACTTTCTGCAACTTTCTTTAAATTCTCCTGGCTTCCCAAGTGATCATGTTCACACACTAAATTTACCCTGCCCTCACTATTATTTACCACTTTTTTGGTCTTTATAACAGTCACACATCATCAGTAATGACCTTATACAGACTTCCAGACCACTTATAAAAGTGTTAAGATATTTTCAAACCCAGTACAGAACCCCACTGGACATGTTTCCAGTCATGGAAGGTTCTCACTAATAACTGTTTCTTGTATGCAATATTGAGTTTATTAACTCAAATTGACTAATGAAAAAATAACTATATTGACTACTCATCACTTTTATGAAGAGTATCCATCAGCCTTGGGACTGACAATGAGATGCATGGCTTTGACATGCAGGATCCTTAAAGTCACTGCAACACCAAACACTGCAGCGCTGCACCTCTATGGATGGTAATTTGGCTCATAAAGGATGATTTATACACATAGGAGAACTACAAGCACTAGAGAAGTTAAAAAGAGAAGGAGGAACCCTGAAACTGAGCCTGAAACTTCTCTGTCCAAATCCTCCATGTGTACCTTATCCTACCACAGCTTTTCGAATTTGACAGTGCAACCATAGCACTGTCTTCATTCTGAGTTTGTATTTTAGTTCACGCAAAAACACACATGAATTTGCACAAGAGAGAACTACTGGGCTAGGATCCTAAAGAAAGATGCTGAAGAATCCTTTGGTTGAAAATCACTGTGAGGCAACTTCTGTGCTCTAAAAATGAGAGCATATTTTCAAAACTTAGCCCTACACCCAGCTGCAGTTAAACTTTTAGTACCATTTGTTCTTTTGAAAAGGCCATATTTATTCTTCTCTCCCTATTGCGCAACTGTAATTTTAAAATTTTAAACCAGTAGTCTACTAATGCTTGTCAGTTCTGTAAAACAGGAAAATCAAAATTGCCTTTATATATACTTAACCCTCACAATATTGTGTTTCGTTCAGTTTTTTAATGTTCACTAAACTCAATGCTGCACCAGAAAGGCCATTTAACTCCTTGGAAATAGTCCACTGAGGAAAATAAACCATTCACATCTCAATTAAACTAATTTGTAAAGGCATCATTTTGCTGTCTTTAATTCAGTTAACTTCTGCATGTAAGGGGTTGAAATCACAATATTGTTCACAATGTTTTGCGCTTCTGATACAGTGATGGATATTCAATTACTCCTTCAGATTTATTTGAAACGGTGTATGCCTCAGAATCTGACTCCTGTGATGCTCATACAAGCTTTTCAGTCTTGTCCTGACAGGTAGGACAGATTGAAAAAAAAAAAAAAAAAAAAAAAAGACCCTCTGGGTTAGCTACACCTAGGATCAAAAGTAACTCTTTGAATGCGCCTGGAACACTCTGAACTTACTGTTAAATGCACGATAACATACAACAGTCCTGTAAAACTGGTCACAACCAAGTTGCCATTAATAAAAAACCCAAAGTATTAAAAAGTAAAGTAATTTTGAAAGTTTGGACACTGCAGTTTCAAGATGTTTTCTTTTTTTAACTAACAGGGCTTAAGACTGCAGAAAGCTAACCACATCGCAGGATGAAGAGATGCGTGTGCATCTTCTCTCCCATGTTCACATAGTACAAAGGGGAAAAGGGGAGACTGAAGCATGTACGTATCCATATGTTTAAGAGAGTAATGATTTTTGTCCTCCTGGATACCTGGTTAAAGTGGTTCAGTCTCTTGAAAATATAACCTAGGACAGAGCAGGTTGCCATTTTCCCTGCTGCAGTATGAATTACAGCAACTGCTTCTGAATTACTTAGTTTAATGGAAGTTCTTATCCTGAAGACAAAAAGTACTATTCTGCTGTCACACCTCACAACACCAGCAGAATATATCTGGGGACACATGCACAAATATGCCTCTAATAAAAAAAAATATCTCATCTTCCAAGAGCACCTAAATCACTATAGCACTGCAGAGAAATTAATTTTGTTTTCCATAGGATAGATTGTCTGGTTGGAAGGCGCAACACTGCATTGATTTGTTCTTTCCTGAGAAAGGCTCCCATTTCAGATTGACTTCAGGGTTGCCCCAGAAGCTAATGGAAACAAATTGTATTGCAGAAAGAATACATGGCAAAAATACACTATCATACTCTTCTCTTGCATGTTCTATCAACCACAGGGATCATTAATACCAGTCTTGGAGGAAACACATGTGTATACCCATCAAGTAAGTAATCTAAAGTGAGTGGCACACTCACAACCATACAAACACTTATTCACGTGTTACACAAAATTAATTTTACTGAAGTGAGAGGTTATTGGTTTGGCTTAGTGAGTGACACATTACATAAAATCCTATGTAATCTTGAGCAGGACATGAACAGAAACGTGTAATCTTGAATAGCTATGAACCTACTAGAGGGCAGGCTGAAAGGGAAGAGAAATAGAGGAATCTAGTGTTCAAAGCTTTACATTGTCAACATGGTACAGAATCATAGAATCATAGCATGTTTAGGGTTGGAAGGGACCTTCAAAGGTCATCTAGTCCAACCCCCCTGCAAGGAGCAGGGACATCCCAGACTACATCAGGTTGCTCAGAGCCCCATCCAACCTGGCCTTGAATGTTTCCAGGGATGGGGCATCTACCACCTCTCTGGGCAACCTGATCCAGTGTTCCATCACCTTCATTGTAAAAAATTTTTTCCTTATATCAAGTCTGAATCTGCTTCCTTCTAGTTTAAAACCATTACCTCTTCTCCCATAACAACAGGTCCTGCTAAAAAGTTTCTCCCCTTCTTTCTTATTAGCCCCTTTTAGGTACTGAAAGACCGCTATCAGGTCTCCCCAGAGCCTCCTCTTCTCCAGGCTGAACAGCCCCAACTCTCTCAGCCTGTCCTCATAGGAGAGGTGCTCCAGCCCTCTGATCATCCTCATGGCCCTCCTCTGGACCCTCTCCAACTGGTCCATGTCCTTCTTATGTTGGGGGCTCCAGAACTGGACACAGTACTCCAGGTGGGATCTCACCAGGGCAGAGTAGAGGGGGAGAATCACCTCCCTTGACCTGCTGGCCATGCTTCTCTTGATGGAGCCCAGGATGCAGCTGGATCTCTGAGCTGCAAGCGTGCATTGTTGGCTCATATTGAGCTTCTTGTCCACTAGTACCCCCAAGTCCGTCTCCTCAGGGCTGCTCTCAATCCATTCTCCATCTAGCTTCTATTTGTATTTAGGATTGCCCTGACGCACATGCAGGACCTTGCACTTGGCCTGGTTGAACTTCATGAAGTTCTCACGGGCCCACCTCTCCAGCCTGTCAAGGTCCCTCTGGATGGCATCCCTCCCCCACAGTGTATCGACTACACCACACAGCTTGGTGTCGTTGGCGAACTTGCTGAGGGTGCACTCTATCCCACTGTCCATGTTGCTGACAAAGATGTTAAACAGCGCTCGTCCCAATACCGACCCCTGAGGAATGCCACTCATCACAGGTCTCCACCTGGACACTGAGCCATTGACCACCACTCTCTGAGCGCGGCCATCCAACCAATTTTTATCCACCAAGTAGTCCATTTGTCAAATCCATGTCTCTCCAGTTTAGAGACAAGGATGTTGTGTGGTACAGTGTCAAACGCTTTGCACAAGTCCAGGTAGATTACATCAGCTGCTCGTCCCATATCCACCAACATTGCAATGCTGTTGTGAAGGCCACTAAATTGGTCAGGCATGATCTGCCCTTGGTGAAGCCATGTTGGCTGTCACCAATCACCTCCTTATTTCCCATGTGCCTTAGTGTAGTTTCGAGGAGGATCTGCTCCATGATCTTGTCAGGCACAGAAGTGAGACTGACTGGCTTGTAGTTCCCTATGTTTTCCTTGTTTCTCTTTTTAAAAATGGTGGTTATGTTACCCCTTTTCTAGTCAGTAGGAACCTCACTGGACTGCCACGATTTCTCAGATATGATGGATAGTGGCTTAGCAACTTCATCCACTAGTTCCATCAGGACCCACGGATGCATCTCATCAGGTCCCATGGACTTGTGCACCTTCAGGTTCCTTAGATGTTCCTGAACCTGCTCTTCCGCTACAGTGGGCAGTTCTTCATTTTCCCAGTTCCTGCCTTTGCCTTCTGTGACTTGGGTGGGATGGCTAGAGCACTTGCTGATGAAGACTGAGGCAAAAAAAGTAATTGAGTACCTCAGCCTTCTCCCTATCCCAGGTAGCCAGGTCTACTGTTTCTTTTGGAGAGGGCTCACATTTTCCCAGGTTTTCCTTTTATCCCTGACATATCTACAGATATTTTTGTTGCCCTTGATGTTCCTGTCCAGATTTAATGATATCAGGGTTTTAGTCTTCCTAACCTGATCCTTGCTGCTTAGGCAATTTCTCTGTATTCCTCCCAGGCTACCTGTCCTTGCTTCCATCTTCTGTAGGCTTTCTTTTTGTGTTTGAGTTTGTCCATAAGCTCCTTGTTTATCCATGCAGGCCTCCTGGCATTTTTGCTTGAGTTCCTCTTTGCTGGGATGCATCACTCCTGAGCTTGGAGGAGGTGATCCTCAAGTATTAACCAGCTTTCTTGGGCCTCTCTTCCCTCCAGGGCTTTATGCTGTAATGTTCTGCCAATCAGATCCCTGAAGAGGCCAAAGTCTGCCCTCCTGAATTCCAAGGTAGAGAGCTTGCTGTGTACCCTCCTTGCTGCCCTAAGTATCTTCAACTTCACCATTTTGGGGTCACTGCAGCGAAGGCTGCCCTCGAGCTCCACATTCCCCATCAGCCCATCCTTGTTGATGAGAACAAGGTCTAGCATAAAATATCTTTAAGATATTGATTCTATCACAGCTATCAGCATTGTATTGTTAAGGAAGCTACTGAGTAGCTAAAATTCCTTGATAAAGAATTTGACTGAATCATTTTCTTTTTAACCAGCAACACATTGATCATAGAATCATAGAATAGTTTGGGTTGGAAGGGACCTTCAAAGGTTATCTAGTCCAACCTCCCTGCAAGGAGCAGGGACATCCCAGACTACATCAGGTTGCTCAGAGCCCCATCCAGCCTGGCCTTGAATGTTTCCAGGGATGGGGCATCTACCACCTCTCTGGGCAACCTGCTCCAGTGTTCCATCACCTTCATTGTAAAAAATTTTTTTCCTTATATCAAGTCTGAATCTGCTTCCTTCTAGTTTAAAACCTTTACCTCTTCTCCCATAGCAACAGGTCCTGCTAAAAAGTTTCTCCCCATCTTTCTTATAAGCCCCTTTTAGGTACTGGAAGACCGCTATCAGGTCTCCCTGGAGCCTCCTCTTCTCCAGACGGAACAACCCCAACTCTCTCAGCCTGTCCTCATAGGAAAGGTGCTCCAGCCCTCTGATCATCTTTGTGCCCTTCCTCTGGGCTAATCCTCCATTTTGAACTTACTCTACTATATTGGATAAGTTGTGATAGTGCAGGTTACATGGAAAATATATGTCAAACCAAATAAATTGTGCAAAAGAACCCCTACGTATTGTCAATCTTTCATCTTTTGTGATCTGAGTTTTACTGGGATTGGTAATCGATAATGGCATTCCTGAAGAGGTGAATGGGACCAGCTGTTGCAGATTTGCCATGTGTCATTCTGAGATCTGTTTTCATTCCTACTTTCTTCCTCTAACTTGAATCCCCATAGCTTATAGCCTTTTTCAAAAATTCAATTTCCATATCACCCTGTGCATAATTATGGTAAGCAGGTATGGGCGCATGCTTTGCCACAAGACACAAAAAAATCGATATCTGTTTCCTTCAGTATTTTAGAACTTTTTCTGAATCAGTGCTCATTTGACATTTTCTTTCTCCATCTAAACTAGATGCATTGTGCCACCTTGCCATATTTAACTGAAAGGTGTTATCTCTTCTGTGATCAAGTAATGACAACCGTGCCACACATTTTATCAAGATCAGAATTTAATTACAGGATCTATCAAGTCTAAGAAGGGATGAGCCTTTGTATTTCACCAGGATATCCAAGATGAAAAATAAAGGAAAAAAAAAAGAAAATCTGTCTGCAGACTTAGAGAAGCGTTATTATATAGTGTTATCTGACAGAAAAACCTGATAAGCTGTCAAATTAAGAAGCTGATTTGGGAAACTTTACTGAAACCACTTTTTGAAAAGAGACTTACTGTAGTGTCTTGTTTGGGTATCACCTAGGCTCTTTATTTAAAGATGACAGCAGGATAGAACAATTTCATAATCTCTTAAAGGGCAGCAGTGCTTTTTTAAAAGAATACTTCATTGACTTTGGATAAGCTGTAACAGAGGTTCACCCAAAGAGAATGGGAAAATAAATCACCATTTTTCTTAACATCATCTTTCAGATGAACAACAACATTATACTGAAAGTGAGACCTAGATGCACGCTGAAAAATACATTTAATTATAACCAAAGTGTAGTCAGAGCTGTATGAATCAGAAATCAGTTGTGCAATTACAAGTTGGCAAAGTTAAGGCAGCGTGCTGGCCTAGTTACATCCATCACTTAACTGCTGGTTTGTGGCTCAGTAACTAAGATTAATTTTTAATCCATTGTGATCCCTGCTAAATTAGTTTCTTGCATCTTACTATACTCTAGAGAACTTGCTGAAGTGCGTTTCATGGATTTCTTTGTCTTATTTTTAATTCTCTATGCCATTATTTTACACACTGCTATATGCCTTCTTTTATTCATATTATAACTGAACATAATTGTATGAATACAGGTAGATGTCAGCTTCCTATAATACTTATTGAACATTTTGTCCAGTTGAAACAAACAAAAATAATGCTATTTTAGCTTTACTTGAGATAAAAATGAAAAAAAACATAGAAATATTAATTGTACGAAACATTTTGTCATTGAGTGATCATGAGTTGACTCAAATTAATACAGGGACAACTAAAAATAAGTCGTTAAATCACATTATTGATTTCAAAAAAACCCCCAAAATTTGATAAAGTGAAGGAAAACTGATTGTGTAACCAGTCTGAGGGGTTAGACTCAGCCAGGAAGGACACATGGAAATTCTTTAAGGTAAAGTATTTAAAAAAAAAAACAAACCAGTATATATATTTGTACTTGCACCTGGCAAGGTTAAAGATATACAAGGGCAATATATTAGGCTGAGTAGCCACACTATCATAGACCATGTTATAAAATGTTAGAAACCAAGACCTGCTCAGTAAAACAAAGCAGTGACTTTCAGAATTAGATGCAGAACCAAATATACAAGTAAGTTTGCCAAAACTGAAGCTCAAAGGGCCTTTCAAAGAAAGTAAAATAAATTTAAAAGCCAGAGATTCTTAAGCACTATAAACAAAAAAGAGGTCATGGAAAGAATGAGGTTAATGATGATCCAAGGATTGTGTGTATGAAAATGTAGATCTCCGCAGCTCAGAAGAAAGCAACATACATATTCTAAATAAACTTGTGGGGTCAGAAGGGAAGGAAGATGATCTCTATCCCAGAGAGATCATCATCTTGTATTATAGAACAGAAAACTTAATAGCTACTTCTTGTAGTAGAGAACAGAAAACGTAATAGCTTTTCACATGAAGAGGAAGAGAGTAATCCAGTCAAACTACTTAGTCTGATCTTAGCCGTACACAGTGTTTGAAAACAAATTTAAAAGGAAAGAATTAAAGATATGGATGCGATTGGAAAATGAGATAAAATGCAAAACTTTACCAAATCATGTTAGACTAATCTAATAGCTGTATTTGATAAGTTAAATGATTTTCTGGATTAAGGAAATGAAGTATATCTAATTTATCTGGATTTCAGTACAGCATTTGATATGATGCCATGTAGTAAATCATTGATTAACTGTGGAAAACATAGAGTAGTATAAAAATAGTACGGTAAAGAGCTGAATTAAAAAAGACAATAAGGGACAGCATTAAACAAGGAAATTTTCCTCTCCTCCTCCTTCTCTCCTCTCTCATGTAGAGATCACAGCCTGATATCCTGCTTCTCTATCTATTGACAGGCTTCTGAATACAAGGGCTGCTTGGTTTAGGTCACACTCAAGGTGCCCATCTTCCCAGGATGAAAGCCCTTCCAGGAACTAGCTAGCGTATTGGAGTATTCTCCATAATATTTCCACTTCATTAGGGTGTCTTCTTCAGCTTCTTGGTGAATCATTCACACAGATGATAAAGTCATTACCTGTCTCATTCAGACCTGCCAATGTGTCAACTATACCACATTCTAGACCTCATTTTTCCCCACTATATTACCTATATTTGAAAACTAAATCCTCAGGAGACAGTATGTCAGTCAGACATATCAAAGCTCCCCAAATATTTTGGAGAGCTGATGCCATGCAGTTGAATGGCTGGTAGACTTGCTTAAGTCAAGCAAGTATAATAAATGAGATGTTGAGTTCTACATTAAGTTAACATGTTGAATATCACAATGAATTCCAAAACTGCATTAGACTATGCCATAGGAGCTACCACTGAGGGCACTGCATGTATGTAAGGAAAATCAGTAGTTTTCTCACAGGAAGACGACCAGGGTGGAACTCCTAAGAAAGTATCTGAGATGAGTTCCAGGACCAATCATCTTTGGTATTTTCTTCACCGATCTCAGTATAAAATGTCAACCACACAATGAAATCTACAGATGACATAAAACTAGACATATTGGTAATTCTGAAGAGGCTGCAGATATCAGACAAGATGAACTGAGTCCTTCTGAGTTAATAGAAGTGACACTAAAGCTTATACCACAAAGTGCAGGTCACACACTTAAGATATAGGACAGGTCACACCATTTTTTTTTTTGCGATAAACTGGGATATTACAAAAGAGAATTCATAAGGAAAGATGTTCAATGGGTATAGTAGTCAGCTGCAGAATGATATTGAGCCATCTGGCAATTTTGAGGTATGAAAACGAAAAAGAAGCTGTTAGAACGCATCAGTTGATATTACTTTCAGTATTAATGTCTTCATATATGCCTTTACATGAGGTTCTAGTGTTCTCACTACTGTCCATTACCAGTCATATGTGCTTTTGAAAAATTAATTCAAAATGAAAAAGCATCAAAAGAAAGGCTATTACGATAAGCAGATAAATGAGAAAACTGTTTTGTAAAAAGACGTACAAGAAAAAAAGTGGGATGAAATGGAAAGTGTTTGGACTGGAAACTGAAAGAAAATTTCTAAGTGCACTTAGAAAACTCTTAGGAGTTTTCTCCCAAGTTACTATCCAGGAGAAGCAATTTATGCAAAGAAGCAAAAAAACAAACCACTAACACTAATCCTTTAAAGGGAAAGTGTGCCATTGATTTAAATACAGTTCTATTAATATTTTCTTTAGCATTCTAACTATTCTCAGAACTTGATTTTTTGACTGCTAATGAAAATAATCCATGAGCTGTCTACAGCATTAAACCTTTGTCTTCAGCCAGTGCAATTAATTAAAAATATTTTCTATAACAATTCAAATTATTTCACCTGTGTGCATTATCTTTCATATATCAACTTTTCTTTTACTGTTATGAAGCCTATCCAAGAGAATAAGTTGATTTTTTAACTTTGGGACAAGAATGAAAAATGCTTTGATCAATTAAAATGTTGTTTAAGCTAATGAAGATTTTACAACATTTCTTACTCTAGAAAAAATGCAAAATAAAACACTAAATTTTTCATTTTTATATTTCAGAAATGTAAAAGCTTAGGGGTTTAAAATGCTTGTGGTAAAAAATATCTTTTTGTTATTTTTTTTAGATACCTTTCCTTTTTCATTTTTTTCATTTGTTTTTTTCATTGCCTATCAAAGGAGGCATATTTTTTTTTTAATTCTTCATTCATTAATCTTTTTCTTCTCTTGAAATCTACCATAGTATAGCCAGTATGCACGGCTTCTAACTTTTTTTTTTTAAGTCAATGTTAATGAATTTATAACTTAAGGTTTAAATGACCATCCTTCCATTGAAAATCAATGGATTTACTCTGGTGATTTTCATTAGGAGGTAATCTGTGTCTCTGTTCTCCCTAAGATAGAGCGTGATCCATGAAAGAACCCTGCTTTTACCACCAGGGTTCTGTAATTTCTTCCTGAATAATTTCACATATGGAAATTTATAAAAGAGTGCAAATCACACACACACACAAAAAAAAAGTATGTTAACGCATTCATATTTATGCCCCACTCCAATTAAACCAGAGTACGTTTAACTGTAACAGATACCAGCAGACATTTCCAGACAGAGACGTCAGCATAAACAGAACCACAGGGAGACATCACTCCATGGACATGTGAAAGGCCATAAAGGACATTGATGAGTTTTATTTTCCAAATCTGTGAGAATGACACACTACTTGGTAACCAAGGAGCTACTGACTTAGCTGGTATTTTTCCTGTTCTGCTCTCACTAATTCCATGGACTAAATACTTCAGACTCACATCTATAGCCTGATTTTATACATATGGCATAAATTTCTACATAAAGTGTTAATTTGCACTGTATAATTAATCTTCTACATATTCTCAGATAGAGAGGTTCCTGAGAAGTCCTCCTGATATTCCAAATCCTGTTATCTCCAAGGGAAGTAAAGTATTATGAGATGTCCTTATTTCATTGGCACTGCTAGTTTCTCACAGCAGGAAATTAACATCCAAAACAGGAGACATTGGGCAGTATCTGTTTCATAGAAGCTTAATTGCTGTGAACAAAAACTTAAGTTTTTTCCATTGCATTTCTCTCCTGGGCAGAAATGCTGTCTTTATTTTGTCTTTGGGAGTGTTGCCCCCACCAAGTAACGAGAGACCACTCCAATTTTGCAAGCTTCACAGCTCATCAGAAGAGGGTGTTCATCCTATTATGTATGTCCACCATCAGGATTGATTTATCAAGGTGACTGATCTGACTGCAGGAGTGTCAAAAGCCTGACCATAGCAAAGAAAAGCACATGAGAGAGAACTAAGATGTATTCTTTTATCCAAAGGAGGAAGCAAATGAGAAAAAAGGTAAACTTAGTGTGTTGCTGGATAGATAGATAAATAAGTCAGCGGTCAGAAGGCTTATATTATTTCAGTGTGGAAAACACCTTGAAACTCCTATGTCCTAACAGCAGTGGCTAGGGAGGTTTGAAAAATTACCCAACAGCAAATGCAAGGCAAGGCAAATACTGAGTGACCATTTACTTGTTAGGTTCCTACCTCACCTTGACCATTGTAATTTTGCATGGATGTGGTGATAACAGGCTGCCTGTCTATTCTATTAGAATATTCCAACATATTTTTGTGAAAGAGTGTGAGATCTTTCCTGGCCACCACACTTACACCTGAGAAACAGATCTTTAATTCTCTTCAGAAGTGGCTGTAGGGGCTTGAATTTGGAAGGTATTTCTAAGCCAATGGTATGCGTGTTAGACGCCTACATGGATTTCCTGGGAATTACTAATCCATTCCAGAGAAACTAGTGTACTGTTACAAATGTCTCCTGTTAATTTTATGGTCAATCTGAACACACAAAACCAAGACAAATGGATAGCACTTATCCTAAATAGGATACATAGTAATAGTTGACTCTTAACATTTATCTTAAAGTTAGATGTATCTTATGACAAGATGGCAGATGCTTTGTCTATATTTCAGAATACAGGGACCAAGGGAAGCATTTAAATGAGATGTCCCCTTCCCCTAGCCCTTGGATGTTCTGCAATAACAACCTTTAGCTCATAGATCCAGAGAAAGTCCCTAAGACAACAAACGTCTATGCTCTCAGAGTTTAACCGCACGTGGTAAAGCAAAAAACAAAACCCAGAACAGAATTATTCTGTATTATACCAGAGGCCTGAGAGCTTCAACTGCCAATTGCCATATTGCAGAGGTACTTGGCACTAACCATAACGTCAAGCCTGTGGTTTGATTTTCTGCCAATATACATGGACTCTCACATAGGTTCTTCTTTGGTGTGTATGCTCAATGATAATTTATACTCCCCAATCACCAAGATACATCTGTTTCAGTAATCTGGCAGTGTTTCGGACAATCTCTTTTGTGTGAACAACGTGTGCAAGATGCTCATGTTGTCAGATCTAGGTCTGTCAGACAACAACATCTGCCGACCCATGGGGTACATGAGGACAGCTGCAACTAAGTTATGCTTTTCTAAGGCTGACCAGAGATTCAGGGGTTACCAGGAAGGCTTTGTTATAGGTATTTGCCTACATCATGCTGTATCTTCCAGACTGACACAGTCCCAGAAACTGCTAAGTATTCCCAGCAATCTCAACAGCTTTGAAATCGTAGACCAGTTGACCAATATCTAACAGATCATCTTCTATCCAGAAAATTCTGCATCAGTCTGATTTATGATGGAAGTCCTGAAAAGCAGGTTCCTGCTGGTAAAATGATTGGCTGTGCCATGTTTTTTTAAAAGAATCAGCATTGAGCAAACTCCCTTTGACTGCAGAAAGTTTGGAGTTACTTACAGAAAAGTGATTTTGAAAATCCTTCACAATAAATGGTGATTATTGTGGCTTTAGAAAGTTACCTAGCTTGTTCTAATACACTTTCCCAGACTGGTAAAATGAGCACCCTTCACTACTAAGGAAGGAAAATTAGAAAACTGATAAAATTATTTTTCTTGTTAAAGAGATATAGTTATGAGCACTGCTGTGAGAAAGATTTTCCCCCTTGCCCTACCCCATTTCATTTGATTTGAAACAAATTTTCTTTCAGGTATGGAAGAAAAGGTTGTTTCAAATTAAATGAAATCCTTTTTTTCTAAGATTGCTTAAGTCCCCTATAAACACAGGGTAACTTTGACATGAAAAGTCAGAACACTATTTAGAAAATACTGAAATTACTATTTTGACATTACCAAACCCAATTTCCTATTATTTTGTTTTTCCTTTGGCCTTAATTACTAGTATGGCTTGACCCAAATTAACAAGTCCTTTGGTTTCCTACCATAAATGCATTTTTAGCAAATCTACATGTCAGTGTAGAATTATTACCTAACAGGAGGTACAAGAGCAGACTGTTCACAGTAATAGCTGGAGTTGCTACTATGGTGCAGTCCCATTCCCACAACAGCAGATAGCCAGTTGGGAAGGGGAATGAAAACTAAGTTCTGAGGTAGACAAGATAAGCCATAAACAGTAGAAAGGATCTGCATGGAAAATGGGGTTAGTCTATTGATTAGGAACTCTGACTGCATTGTCAGTAGTTTTCTCATTTCTATTTAATATGATTGGAAATTAGGCTGCACCTAGATAAGTTAATGGGAAATTGCTATCTGAAAAACAGGTCAAGGTGAAATATTAACGTTCTTCAGGTAAGTGCAGGGGGATGATAATCATTAAGTAAAGAAACATAACATTGAATTTTGTTACGAAAGATGGATGAGACAAATCCATACAGATCTGGGCATCTTAGTCAGCTATCAAGATACTGCAACGTGCCATTCTCAAGCATAAGGCTACCTATCAGCCACTGACACAATGAGCAAGTGACTTTGATGAGAGTCTGGAAGAATACGTGCCAAAATCTAAACCCCTGTTTCTGAAAATCATCCAGCCATTTCAGAACACTGAAGTTGTTCACATTTGTCTAGGACTAAAAGACTTTTTTCCCCACTACACTCCAAAAACAGCCAGCCACCTTTGCACGCATAGTCATCCTCCACCACTGGTCACTCCTGCCTCTTTTCCTTTTACAGCTCTCTCATTTCACGTCTACTTCTACTCAGATACAAACTGAAGGTTCATTGGCCCAGACAAGATTCCTCAAGTCTAGTGGGATGGAGAATGATGTACAAGATAAACATGGCAGATCTCAGTCATCTTCCAGGATAGTTTCTGCATTTTATGCAGCTCTAGGATAAACACAAGAAGCAACCATGAAAGCCCAATGGAGCATTGCCATATGATATTTTTTGCAAGGTGTCTACCTCTGCTCATAAAGCAGCACTAGAAAATCATGTCTGCTACAGCAGCTAGAAAACTCTTTGTGAGAGCACTGAGCTCTGGGCAGCTCTTGAGACACAGGACTGAGTTCAGACTCAGATGTGGCAATGAGGGCCACAGCTCTTCTGAAAAAGATGCTTGCTTTGAGTGTCAACAGGGGGGCCTCACAGCATCCTCCTAGCAAATGATGCAACATTGACTGCTATGGGGCCTTGGGTGCCATTACCTACAGCAGTTACATGGAGCTGTGTTAAGGCTACACAGGCAATGAATCTGGAAAATCTTGAACCTCTGATCAGAAACTCCTCTCAGAAAATCTTCACTTAATATTTTAAGATGCTGATCACAAACAAGAAATGTCTTGTAGTCAGACACTCCAACTAGAAGTGTAATTCAGAGTATAATCTCTCCTTGTAAAGCAAGGAGAATTGATCAGTTGGTATGCTTTGGGCAACCAATTGATTTAAAAAAAAAAAAAATTATCTTTGAAAACAAAGGAAATCCAGCGTATTTAAGAACAGCAGACTTATTAATTAAGCTGCTAATCTTGTTTCTATTCTTAAAATACTCAAAAGTAGGAGAGAGAAGTCTATGCTTACGTACAGTGGTGCAGGCACATTAAGAAATTATGCAGAAAGAAACAATTCAGAAAATGGGCACAAAGCAAAAATGAATATTCTTTCTAGCTCTAAAATGAAAGCTAATGAGCCCTCACTCATGCCAACAAGATCGAATTCGGTACATATCGTACAATTGCAACACGCCCTCCACCCAAAACATGAGCAAAGAGCTAGTTAGGTGGTTAACCAGTATTGTCAGGTACTACTTTAAGTCCCTAAAACAGCAACAGCAGAAGCACATCTAAATTGAATGCAGTAGCATTTGCCAAACCATGTTGCCCGATATCTTTAAGATGTCACTTTTAGTAATATTACTTTTAGAACTGGAATGACAGTTGTAGCTTTGAACATGGTGCCATTAATATCTTCAGAGCAGTATCAAACTTGCACAAAGGCAGCATAGGCTTCAGGACAAGTCTGTCTTTTCTAAAAGGTACATGAATATCAGTCTGTGAAGAATCTAATGTTTAAAAAGGGTTTAAATGAAGATTACCAAACCTGGTGGAGCAGCATGGAAACATAAGAGGCTAGGTGATCTCATGCTAGGAAAGGAGAAGAGCTGAAAGGTGAAAAGGGGGACAATGGATTTCAGAAGCAATGCTATGGCGTACAGGAGCCATAAAATATTGTTATGGGAAAGGCAAAGAAAATTAAAGGCCAACAGCAGTCTTGGAAGATCCAGCAATAAAGCAAGCCAAAGGATTCTGTACCCTGGCCGATGAAACAACTGAAATGCCTTGAAATGCTGCTTGTACAGAGATTGCTAAAGGAAGCTCTAGCAGCTCTGATTTTTTGTTTTTCTTTTTCAAATAAAAGATCCAACCTCATTTGACTCCACTAATCCCATCCCAAGGAAATCAGGCTAATTTTCTAAATTCATCTATGTTCAGTATAAACAAATTCTGTGTGCCACTATCTTCAGAACTCAACTGCAGTTTGTCCTTGTGGTAGCCACTTAGTGTTTTCATGAAGAAACAGAATAGAGAAGAAAAAGAAAAATATTTTCATGCTCATCATTTTAGGTAAAAACCAAAAGAAACAAAAACTCCATCCCAAGCCTATTTTTTTTCCTTTCTGATACATAGGTCTTGAACACAAACTAAGCCACACTCCTCCCCAGCTTCCACCATGTTATATCAGTTACCATTTACCACACATTGCAAAAGGTAGAAAACAAGGTGAGGGGCTGGCCAGTAAGGGGGAAACAGGAATATCTGAAAGATGACAAGACATATTTCCTCAAGCCTCTCAGATATGTGTCTAACTTAAAGCCATTAATTGCTTCTAACTGCCAGAACTGTCACTCGTTCATAATGCATTAGCACACAGGTGGGGTTTTTTAACAACTCCTGCTATACATAATTTCATTTGTGATGCATACTTTCATTTTTATTTTAAATTCTAAATTATTTCCAAGAAATTACCTGAAAGGTTATATTTCTTTTTTTTTTTTAAGTCAGGCAAATAGCTGGACTACAACTCAAACACCAAAAAAACCCCTCCCCAAACCCTAAAACACTAATAATTAGTACAGGAATGGCTTATGCATTCCTTAGTAGTGAAACATACTCCTCTGTCCCACTCCACCCCCAAAATGAGAATTATCTACTTTTAAACAGATAAATCAGAACTGTCATTTATGTAATAGCAAATATGCAAACCAGAATAGCTTTTGCCTACATCTCTGGATTTACTGCCTTTTGTTTAATAATATAAACACACACACCAATTGTTAAAAGATAGCATGCAGATTTGTAAGTTACCATTAACGGCTCAGTAGTCCTATTCAAAAAGAAGGGGACTGCGTATCTGAAAAACCTGTTGCCTTTAAAAATGAATAAAATTAATAACACAGTAATCTTCAGTGTATGGCATTTGCATAAAATTAAATATGGGCCCAATCAAGGCAACTCTGCATTCACACGAGCAGTCCTGTTCAAGTAACCAGCATCAGTTGCATAAATAATATCCTGTAGTTTGCATTTTAAGTCAAGGCATCTTAATTTGGTTGGTTGGTCGTACAACTGATAACTAATACACCTTTTGGTTATGTCTGATGGGAACACTTCTGCTAAATTCATAAACTTCAGACTACTTTAATAACAACTTGTAATTAAAAGAACACAGACAACCTTTTCTTCAGTAAATATTTTACCCCATCACTTGGAGATCAATTTGACAGTCACTTTACTGTGTAGCTTTTGTCAAAGCCTTTTTTTTCCCCCTAAAACAATAAACCAATAAAAACAAATGAAAACAAGAATCAAAACCACTATTTCATGCCTTCACAACTTCCACTTCTAGCAATAACTTTGAATTTGTGCTTTTAAACTCACTTAGGAAATACCATCATCATAAACTTGCTCAGGACTCTTTAACTATTTAATTAGCTACTAAAATACTGTAAAGAAGCTGACATTGTATTAGAAGAGAAGCAAAATGAGCCAAACTCCACACATCCCCACCCTGTTGCTCACAATTGTTTCTGTAAGCCCTTACCTGCTGGGTAACGTTCGATAACTGGCCAGTTGTCCACCTGTAACGTGGCATTGCCACCACTTCTTGTGAAACGAACTACATGGTATTTTCCATCATTAATGATTGCGTTGATCTCTTCAATAGAGATGTCATCAGTTCCAACATTAAATTTAACTCCAATTTTTCCCTGGTGCTGCATATTTTAAAACAAAACAAACAAACAAAAAAAAAAAAAAAGAGGAAGAAGAAGAAGAAAAAGATGAATTAATTAAGAGTTGGTTTAGCAAGAAACAGATACAGTGTGTCATACAGGGAAAGCTTTTTGAACTTCTGAAGGCTTCCACATGGCAGTGACAAGCTTCCTGACAGTTTACTAAGTCTAGGACATCTCTTTGATGGATAATTGATACACCAAATGAGTTAGTTCACCAAATTGAGTTCTCTTCTTTTCCAAGAGATTCAGACCAAGGATGGGTGAAGGAGGAGGAAAGCTAAACTTTTCTTTCTTTGTCCCCTCCCTCACCTCCATGAAGATTAAACACCATTTTTCCTTTTAGGCTTCAGAATGAAAAGTCTTGCAGTATCACTGGGCAGAGGTATGAGGATTTTCTGGATGTAAAAGCTGAGGCCCAGCCCTGCATCTCTTTCTCCCAAACCTCTTTCATACTCAGAGTCTTAACAAATGATAACAAGGAGGATTTTTTTTTTTTAATTTTAGAATCATAGAATGGTTAGAGTTGGAAGGGACCTTCAAAGGTCATCTAGTCCAACCCCCCTGCAAGAAGCAGGGACATCCCTGACTAGATCAGGTTGCTCAGAGCCCCATCCAACCTGGCCTTGA